>CM039477.1:11950601-11998986 GCA_022433065.1 Begonia loranthoides | reverse complement strand
TAAAAAACCTGAAACACCCCACCCCCCCCCCCCCACTCCCAAAAAAAAAAAAATTTAGGGTTTGTATCCTTAAAGAAGATTACCAAAGCCTTGGAGTCAGCAACTAAGCAACCATGATCCACTTCAAAGTCTCCTTTTCAAGTTTGTTGTTTTCAACTCAAATTGAGCGAAGTTGGGCTTCAAGCAGAAATTACTCTCTGTTCAAGGAGCTTTTGGCATAGCAAACAAACTTCAACTTTAATAAAACACCCCATTCTAGAAAGATTGAGAAGTCAGCTACAACATCCATGCAACACACTTTTTGATATAAGACTTTAAGGATAACCAAATAATCCAAATACTGCTTGGGAGTCAGCTTGTTAGCAGTTTTGGAATGTCTAGGAAATCTTCTAAAATTGTTCTTGACCTTCCACCTATGCTTGATCTTGAATAACTCCATCATATTTTTGGATGCTTGATGAATGTAATTCATCATCTTTCCTCTTTGAATACCTATAAAATAAACATTCAAAATATGGTTAGAGAATCTCCATGCTCAATTTTAGATAGAGGGAATCTGAGGCACATCATCGAAAAGAAAGAAAGATTGAAAATGAAAATATATGTTTTTATGAAAATTTCAACTCATATACATGTCATACTTATGCATCACTTATTGAGTTTTAAACTCATAGGTGAACTTTGTGATGTAGGTAAGGACGATCTTATCAATGAACTTGTTGATATGAACGGATGATGGTAGCAGTTGATGGAAAATTCTCATAGGGGAAGCTAAAACATTGTTGAAGCAAAATTGAGCCATGGGTGAAGCTTTGAGGAAAATGAATTAAAAAGGAAAGGTTTTTTATTTTTAATTGTTGGGTTTATGTTAAAATATTTTACAATTATTTATGTTTATTTTATGTTAGGTTTTACTATGTTCAAATTTTAAGTGAGATTTCATGAAGACTTCCATTCTGATAGTTTCAAAGGCATGATTTTTATGAATAAATTTTTTAAAAAATGGCAAGAAAAAGAATTTACGTTATGGGTCGTTTCATGGCCAGTATAAGAATCACTATAACAATCATGAAGAGGTTGACCAATTAATACAGGTGGTTGACCTAAATTCTAAAGATTTCAAGGTATCTATAGACAGAAGTACTCTCTGCTTTTCAACCCACATAATGAGATAATTATGCCAAAGTGCTGCTCATTCATTTGCTATCATTTCAGGCTTCAATCCTGAGCCAAACCTAACCTCTCATATTTCCAAACATGTGATTGTACATGTTGAGGGAGTTAGGTCACTATTCTTAAAACTTTATCTCCACTACTTCTTTATTGTGAAAATGTAATAGGTGACGCCCATGAAAAGTTGAAATGATTCGATTGACACACACAAGCTCAATCAAAGAGAAGAGTGATGGCCTAAACTCTATATTTTCATCTTCGAGAATTTCTTCTTGCAAACACTCTTTCTCAACTATTTGGGAACAAATTTCCTCTTGGAAAGTTATAGACTGAAAATCCTTGATAAATAGTGGACCTTCTTGTGGAAAGCTAATTTCATCTTCTTTGTTAATTGCTACCAAGGAGTCATTTTGGCTTCCTTCATCAACCGCACATTCCTTTGTAATAATATCTTTTTGGTTTGGATATTTTGAAGCAAAGTGCCCAATTTCAAGGCACTCGGAGCAATGGATGTCTTTAACCTTTACCCGAGAGGTGTCGAATCTTTTTCTCATCAATTTTTTCATCGTCTTCCAAGAAGTAATTTCATTCTCCCCATCAAGTAGCCGCTGAGTTTTTAAATTATTTCACCAAGATTTTACATGCCCCACAAATTTCAATGAAACCAATCTAACTTTTGTTTTTTCCTAAAATTCGAGACAATCAAATATGCTCTCAACTTTTTCCGACCAATCCACACACTTCATATCATTGTTGAATCTTATAAATGGAGGGATAGATAATTTCACAAGCTTCATATCATTCTTGCCATGAGATCTTCTTCTCAAATTTGGAAGCTCTTCGATATCGGTTTCTCCCTCATTAGATTCTACTTCAAACAAACTTTTACTCTGACCCCTTGAATCATTAGAAGTACAAAGTATTCTTCTAGGTCTCGTGTTTCTTGGCCCTTTTACATACTCCTTAGGAGACTCATCTCATCTTTGTTTAACTTGCTTAACATCTCCCTCATTTCATTAAGTTGTCGTTGAAAACTACTCTGGGGTTGTTCTTGTTTTTTCCCGGGTGACCCATTTGAAATAGGTCTTGTTTCCTTTTTCTTATGATGAGGGACTTCACTTCTTTTACTTATCTTCTTCTTTTGACAAAGTAGAGTCATAGAGTTGCACACAAAAGCCAACGAAGGCTCTGATACCAAATGATGGAGTACAAGACTCTAAACTTCTAACAATCAAATTTAGCAATCGGCTAGAGCAACAAACCCAAGCACCAGATTTACAATCGGGATAACTCCACTCGCATATGTGATATGGAGCTCATAATTACAGATCCAATAGTCAACAATCCAAATAAGAACCCCGCCAAAAATCAGCATAAGAGGCGTTGTACAAACGAAGTTGTGCTTAAAGAAAATCGGACCTCAGATTAGGATTTCCTTAAACAGAATCTAGACACCAAAATTCGAACGAACGTAACTCGACCTGCATACGCGTTTTGGACGTCAAATTTACAGAACAAAAAGAAAATAACCAATAGATGAATGCTCTCAAATATTAGCTTCAAAAGGTCAGCACAAACGGAGTCGTGTGTGAATGAATCTAGACCCAGATCTAGGGTTCGCTGGAAATAGATTTGTGGCAACCATATCTTTCCATAAATAATTTCAATATTCGAAAACCAAATCAAGAAATATCTCCACCAAATTTACACCATCAGAATGACAACTCCAGGGGATCAAGAAATAATGAATACCTTTCAAGAAAATTAAGCAGACAAGATAGAGATCACCAAATTGGTCCACGGATCCCTCCAATGGTCGAGGGGGCGACTAGTTCGGAAGCTCCAAGAAGCAACACTCCAAAATGGCTTTTTCCGAGGTCTTCTACCTCCAAACCACAATGAAAACCTCATGATGAAGCTGCTAAAAGATGTAGTATGAGCTTTCTTCTCAAAACCAAGCAAGAAAAAGAAGAAAGTTTGTACAAGGTTAGGTAGCCGAGAGCTAGCCGAGCACCGCGAGGGAAACCTCAAGGAACAAGAGTTCAATATGATTTTAGGGTTTTCAAAAGTCTCCACAAACTTTCATTAGAGAGGTATAAATACCCTCTATTGATGCAACAAAAGAAAATTACATATTTGCTCTTGAAAACTCAAAATTTGGGCATGGAGCACCTCCATTCCTACAACAACAAAACAATATAAATCCTAACAAGCCATCCAACAATCAAAACATCAAAAGTAATAAGTTTAACGAAGAAACTACAATGAAACGCTCTTATTCGACCTTGTTAGCTTCGACCAAAGTGAGCTTCTCCTAGTTGGGTTAATGTGAATCTAGCCGATTAGGTTTGTATGGCTCCATGTGAGAACATGACGCGGAGCTTCCTTATCTTAATGCGTTGGCTTCTCTATAAGCTCCATTAATTTATTATTCCCTGCAAAATAAGAACTCGTTAAATAAAAAGTGAATCTCATGGCCCAAGGTCGCATGGTAGGGTTTTCAAGGCCCATAAGTAGGTATGGACGATCTTACCAAAGAACTTGTTGATGTGAACGGATGATGGTTGCAGTTGATGAAAAATTCTCGTAGGGAAGCTAAAGCATTGTTGAAGCAAAATTGAGCCATGGTTGAAGCTTTGATGAAAATGAATTAAAAAAGGTTTTTTATTTTTAATGGTTGGATTTATGTTCAAATATTTTATGATTATTTATGTTTATTTTATGTTACGTTTTACTATGTTCAAATTTTAAGTGAGATTTCATGAAGACTTCCATTATGAGAGTTTCAAATGCATGATTTTTATGAATGAATTTTTTTTAAAAAATGGCAAGAAAAAGAATTTACGTTATGGGTCGTTTCATGGCCAGTATAAGAATCACTACAACAATCATGAAGAGGTCGACCAATTAATATAGGTGGTTGACCTAAATTCTAAAGATTTCAAGGTATCTACAGACAGAAGTACTCTCCACATAATGAGATAATTATGCCAAAGTGCTGCCTATTCATTTGCTATCATTTCAGACTTCAATCCTGAGCCAAACCTAACCTCTCCTATTTCCAAACATGTGATTGTACATCTTGAGGGAGTTAGGTCACTATTCTTAAAATTTTATCTCCACTACTTCTTTATTGTGAAAATGTAATGGGTGACGCCCATGAAAAGTCGAAATGATTCGATTGACACACGCAAGTTCAATCAAAGAGAAGAGTGATGACCTAAAATAGTTGAAAAAGTTTGATTGACACCTAGAAGCTCAATCACTTGTAACCAAAAGGGTTAGTGGAAAGTAATATTCAAGGAGGTGCCTTGAAAAATGGATATAGGCAGTTTGGCCTAACAATATTAACAAATGTGTTCTCCATTCCTTCCTTTCTCTCTTTATTTTTATTATTATTGCTTGCATATTAGTTTTGGTACATTTAATTAAGAGAGAAAATATATAATTTAAGATGTCAAATTTATAGCATTTTAATCTCACGAAAAAGTTTTAAAACTTACTTATGGCAATCGACCTGGCAAGTTCAAGAATCACTACAACAATCATGAAGAAGTTTACCAATTAATATAGGCAGTTGACCTAAACCCTAGTGGTTTGAAGGCATATATGAATAGAAGTACTCTCCCTTTTGCAACCCACATAATGAGATATTTATGACAAAGGGCTACCTGTTCATTTGCTATCATTTGATCCTTCAATCCTGAGTAAAACCTAACCTCTCCTATTTCCAAACATGTGATGCACATGTTGAGTGAGTTAGGTCACTATACTTAAACTTTTATCTCCACTACTTGTTTATTGTGAAAACGTAAAAGGTGACACCCTTTGATATGCCACAGATTCCAATCACGAGGTCTCAAGGAAGAAGGCTATCCTATCTTTATATTTATCTTTATTTTGTTGAAAATAAGATTCAACATGACTTGAAGGAACAACTTAGTAACATGGATAAGGATATGCTGAAGCAAGTGTTTTTGTAATTGCATGACCTTCCATTGCACTTAGTTGAAGTAAAATTCGATTGAAGGAGGAATTTGAAAGTTTTCAAGAGGGTCAATGCCGCAATCAAGAATTGAAGAAACATTAGAGATTTTTATTTATCTTATGCTAAGTTAGTAGATTATTTTAAAGTAAAGAGATAGTGTTCTCTCGGCTAGAGCATGTTCTAGCCGAGAAGGGTATTTTGATTTTGATTTTTTTTGTAATTTTCTCTTTGGACATCAGCCTTATTTTTGGAGGACTACTTAAGGTATCTAGGGCTAGCAGTAACTCAATTTTGAATAGCAATAATCGTAAGCCTTTACCTCCATTGCAAGTCCCATGCAAAATCTACAATTTCTACTTGGATTGTTAGCAATCTTATTAAGTTGTGAACTTGTATTTGATTCTTTGTGAGAGGTTATCAAGCATTCTTCTACTACAACTTTCTCCCCTTTGTTCATATGAGGAGAATATCTAGGAAAGCGGTAAGAAACTCACCACTGATCAAATTGGAGAGCCCCATTCCTGAAGGTACCCATTAAACTCGAAGTTTGTGATTAGACAGCCTTCCGAACCAACTTGCACCCATTCAAGTATATCTCCTTCATTCTTGCATATTTTTCAACCAAATTTGGAGGACGTATGTGCATATTTTTCAACCAAATTTGGAGGACGTCCGCAACGCATATTAGACGCAGGGCTGTATAAAATACAAGAAAATATTAGTCCATTTGGTTGAGATATTGCATCCCAAATTTCAATTCCAGAATTTGTGAAACAGTTTGGCACCATGCATTGCATTCCTTTGATGTTTTAAGTATAATTTTGTCATCTTTACGAATTTGAGAGTGAAATTTTGAGGACTTGTTCTTCACTTATTGTTTTGTGTGTTATCCAAAAATTTTGAGTAAATTGTTCGTTAGAGGTGTTTTTATTTTGTTTGAAATTTAAATATAGAAACTATGAAGCTTCTCTTGTTTGCGGTTATCTCTCAATCAAGTTGTTCCATTTTATATCAACCTAGAAGAGTCGAAAAGATTCGACTGACATGGGCAAGTTCAATCAAAGAGAAGAGTGAAACCCTGAACAGTTGTAAAAGTTCAATTGACACCTAGAAGCTCAACACTTGGAACCGAAAGGGTTAGTGCAAAGTAATATTCAAGGAGGAGCAATGAAGCACGGATGTAGGCAATTTGGCCAAATGACGTTAATAAATGTTTCGCCATTTCTTCCCTTCACTCTTTATTTTTATTATTATTGCTTGCATATTAGACTTAGTACATCTACTTAAGAAAGAAAATATATAACTCGAGATGGCAAACTAAAAGCATTTTAATCACATGAAAACGTTTTAAAACCTAATGTCATCTTATATTCATGTCATATTTATGCATCTCTTACTGAGCGTTAGATTCATAGGTGAACTTTGTGATGTAGATGAAGACGATCTTATTGAATAACTTGATGACATGAACGGATGATGGTTGTAGTTGATGAAGAATTCTAGTGGGAGAAGCTAAAGTATTGTTAAAGCGAAGTTGATTCGTGGGTGAAGATTTGAGAAAAAAGAATTGAAAAAGAAAGGTTTTTTTTTATTTATTTTTAATTATGCTTATAATAGTTGGATTTAAGTTAAAATATTTTACAAATATTTATATTTATTTTATGTTAGGTTTTACTATGTTCACATTTTAAGTGAGATTTCTTGAAAACTTCCGCTATCATAGTTTCAAAGCCATAATTTTTATGAATAGATTTTAAAAAAAATAAAAGAAGAAAAAGATTTTACAGTAGGGAGTGTTACATGGCAAGTTCAAGAATCACTACAACAATCATGAAGAAGCCGCCTAATTAATACAGGTGGTTGACCTAAACTTCAAGGATTTCAATGCATCTATAAATAGAAGTACTATCTACTTTGCAACCCACATAATGAGATAATAACGCCAAAGTGCTGCCTGTTCATTTTCTTTCATTTGAACCTTCAATCGGGAGCCAAACCAAATCTCTCACATTTCCATACATGTGATTGTACATGTTGAGCGAGTTAGGTCACTATACTTAAACTTTTATCTCCACTACTTGTTTATTGTGAAAGCGTAAAGTGTGACACCCATGAAGAGTAAAAAAGATTCAATTCACAAGCGCAAGTTCAATCAAAGAGAAGAGTGATGCCCTAAATAGTTGTAACAGTTTGATTGACATCCAGAAACTCAATCACTTGTAACTAGAAGGGTTAGTACAAAGTACTATTGAAGGAGGATCCTTGAAGCGTAGATATAGGCAGTTTGGCGAAACCGCTTTAACAAATATGTTCGCCATTTCTTCCCTTCTCTCTTTATTTTTATTATTATTTCTTGCATATTTTATTTAGTACATCTAATTAAAAGAGAAAATATAAAACTTGAGATGGCAAACTAAAAGCATTTTAATCACACAAAAAAGTTTTAAAACCTAATTATGGTGGTCGACCTTACCAGTTCAAGAATCACTACAACAATCATGAAGAGGTTGACCAATTGATACTGGTGGTTGACCTAAACTCAAAAGATTTGAAGGCATTTATAAAAAGAAGTACTCTCCACTTTGCAACCCACATAATGAGATAATTACACCAAAGTGCTGCCCGTTCGTTTGCTATCATTTGAGCCTTCAATCATGAGTCAAACCTAACCTCTCTTATTTCCAAACATGTAATGTACATGTTGAGAGAGTTAGGTCACTATACTAAACTTTTATCTCCACTACTTGTTTATTGTGAAAACGTAAAGGGTAACGCCCTTGAAGAGTAAAAAATATTGATTGACATGAGCAAGTTCAATCAAGGAGATGAGCGATACCCTTGAACAATTGTAAAAGTTCGATTGACAGAACAAAAATGCTTCTATGAAGGGTCACATAAATGAGGTAGATTGAGTTTGAACTTCACATAAATGAGGCCTTTTTTCGAGGTTAGGTCCATTCTGCATGTGCATAATTATAGAATCTGCGAGGATCAGCTTTATTTATCTAACAATTTTCATTTGTATTTTGTAATACTAGAAAGGGTATCCCTAGAAACGAAGGGTTTGTCCTAAGAAAACAAAGACATATGAAGAGACAAGAGTCGGAAGACAAAGAAACAGCTAGGAGAATAGGATATCTGCGTGGAAATAATGTTGGTGGATGTTCATCATAAGATCAAATCAAACTGCTTTTTCACATGCACACTTCTCAGCTGTCTCTCTCTCTCTCTCTCTCTCTCTCTCAAAAACAGAAGCGCGCGTACAGAGGGTAACACTCATGCACATAAAGTCTTATTCTTTTAAGTTAGGATATATTATGACCTTGTAACTGTTAAACAGTGACATGTCTCTCCATATACATACCATACAGCTCTAATCAAATTACCCTTATATAGACTAGTCTCCCGTCTTGCTTCCACTACGCCTGAACCTAATAACTCAGAAAGTAGAGAGAAGAGAACTCCTCACATAAAGTCTCCAATTTATGAGTTTTCCTAGATCAGAAAATGATGAAACTGATTCGAAAAGCTCCAGCCCTCACCTTATACTGAATCTAAGCCTTTCTAGCAAGGATTCCAATGATGGGTCGAAGCAAGAACTCAATCTAATTGACCATTTTGATGCGAATTCATTGGAAACCACAGGATATGAAGCTGATCAGCCACGAGTTTTCTCATGCAACTATTGCCAAAGAAAATTCTACAGCTCACAAGCACTGGGAGGGCACCAAAATGCCCATAAACGAGAAAGAACTTTAGCAAAGAGAGGTCAAAAGCTTGGTGCAGCCTCTTCAATGGCAGCCTATAGATTTTCTAGCTTGGCTTCTCTTCCTTTGCATGGGTTGGTAAATAGGTCGCTCGGAATTCAAGCTCATTCTATGATTCATAAGCCTTCTCCTCATGTTTGTACTACTGTATCTTCTCCGGTTTATGGCCAAAGTGGGTGGGCGAGGCAGCCTCTTGATCAACAACCAGCAATTGGGAGGCTGAAAATGGAGAAGTTTCATGTAGGTATGATCGCAGGAGTTGCGTCTAGTGGTGGAGCTGCAAGATTTGAAAACAATAGAGGGATTGGAGGATTTTCTTGGGAAAATGGTTTAAGCCATTCCAAGCATCAGCAAGATGATCTTCAGAACCTTGACCTGTCTCTAAAGCTCTGAGATGATTTCCTTTTTCTTTCTTAGAATATTTATGTTTATATTTTGTAAATCCATTAGGGTGAGCGGACGTATAGGGGTTCTTATTCATTACGAATTTCTTGATCAGAAATATTTCACCAATTTCTTTTTCTTTTTTAAATTCTGCAGTTTTAGATTAAAAATTTGCTCTTTCTGTATCAGGGCATCAAACGTAGTTGATGTATCAATTCAAGAAAAGACCTTTAACTTTTTAATGGATTGGTGAAGTTTAAAAATTAATCACTAAAAACATATATGATGTAATTTATAACTTTATACATTTACTATTGTTTTCGGTCGAGCGAAAATTCTTAACACTTTCTTCAGTTTCTAAAGTAGTTTATATCATTGGTTAATTGCTGGAAAATTAAAATTGACTGCACCCATAAGCAATAAAAACATCTCTTTGAGGCACATCTAACTGTACCACAATGTTAATATTTTTAGACTGTCTGAAAGTATAAACTGAATACTAAAAAATGAGCTTGAGAAGAAAAAGAAAAGATAGAAGTAGGGTTTCATCACAAACGGGAGCCATCATCAATCAGGCATTTTGTGATCAATCGGTCATCTATCTAAACACTTTAGTGTGACATAGGACCCACAAAATGTGCTCAAATTTTGGATGCTTGCATGTGTCATTTCTGGTTTCTCTTTACCATATGAAAGGACCCACAAGAAAAAGAAGCTATACAAATTGAACGGTTGTGATCATCTTAGTGACAACATTGTTGACCCACCTGCAGTTGAAGTAACAGACCATCTATACTGGGATAAATGAAGGTGGGTTAGCACGCCACGTGAAAGTAAAGCACATTATGACTCTATTAGCTATGCCATCACATCAAATATAATATTAAAAGTTTAGGGTAAATCTTTGATTTCTCACCAAAATGGTATTTCTTGTTTGGGTTCAAATCCAACTGATATAAACAGCTTAATTCTCCCCAACTTAAAAAGGGAGTCATTACGTTAACTAGACTGTTAATTGTCATCAAATTTCACATTAACATTAGCATGGCATTTGATAGGATGACATGAAGATGATGTAAAAGGTCTGAAAATTGACGGCAGAAAGGTCGAGTTGGAACAAGTGTTGTTGATTAGCTGGACTGTCCAATTCTCTTTGTGTTGAGCGGCAACATTCCTTTACCCATTTTCATCCATTTCAATGGTGGATGCTTTTGACATTGCATCAGTTAAGAAAACACTTGTAAAAAGAGCAACTGGAAAGGATCACTAGAAATGTGGAGCAATCATTTTGCTTAGATTAGGTGAAACTTTCAATAAAGTAATCCTATTTTTTTCTGGTTCAAAGATCTTATAGAAATCACAGAAAGCTTTCTGTGTTCACCTGATTCAGTGAAGTCGATTGTCCTCTTGAATATCATTTTAGATAGGGAAAATGACAAATCAACTATCGTGGTTTACGATCAATGACAAGTCAACCACTATGCTATATTTTCTAACAAGTTAACCATTGACGTATGGAAAAATGACAAATACAACATCAAAGTCATATTCGCCGTTAAAAATGAGATGGGAACCCGCGGCGGCATCCTGGAAAATCCTGGTGGCATCCCGGGGCACCGCGACGGCGTCCTAGAAAACCGCCACGGCATCCTGGAAAACCGCCGCTATGTCCCAAGACACCGCGACGGTTTGACCTGTTAAAAATATTTGATCGCAAATTTGAGGGCTTAAACGATTGATTTTGGGGCCGAGAAAAGGGGATGAAGGGGTTTACCCATTAAACATTGTAGATCTCTGAGAGAGCTTCAGTTTGATACCTTGTTCAGCCAATTCAGACACTTGTAGCCAAAGTTATGGTCGTTTAAAGTAGCCATGAAATACTAAAAATCAAGAATCGCTACGGACTTTGAAGTAGCCATGCATGAAAAACAGATCATTTTTCAGAGCCCTAAAAGTAGCCATCACGTATTTGGGACGCCGTGGCTGTTTCCCAGGACGCTGCGGCGATTTCCTAGGACGCTGTCGCGTCCCGTCTCATTTTTAACGGCGAACGTGACAGCGATGTTAGATTTATCATTTTTCCATACGTCAGTGTTTAACTTGTTAGAAACTATACCATAGTGGTTGACTTGTCATTGATCGCAAACTATAATGGTTGATTTGTCATTTTCCCTTTTAGATAATAGCATTTCTACCTTATAGACTAATGCAATGCATTTGGTAAAGTAGCAGTGGCAAATGACCAGAGAAGACCCTTGGAATAGCAAGTTGAGCTGTGGCCCGTTTAGTCCAGTCAAGAGCAGTGACACCTACATTGAAAAATAGTAAATGGTAATGGCTTGGCTTGGCTTAGAATTAACCATATTAATCACAATTAAGATAAAAAAATTGTAATTAGAAATGATAATAAACTATATATTACTATAACTTAGTAATAAGTCATTGCATTGAGAAGTCATTGAGTGACATGACTTTGGCTAAGAAATTGACTAACCAAATGTCACCCATAGTGCAAACCAATTTAGCGCATTGAAATAGAAACTCTAAGGTACAAATTAACAATAAAACCAAGTTAATTGGAGCTGAAATAAAAATGTTACTCAAATTAAAAGTTAACACCTAATCTTAGAATAGTTAGATGTGATTTTTGATTTTGGAAGGTCCAAAGATGGTATTGTACCCAGGAATAAGGAGCATAAAGTAAGTCATATGGACACTTTGTCATGTGGTTTCGATATTGGTTGATGAAAATTACCCATCAATGAGGCATCTGATGAGTCTATCGTACCAATGAATAATTAGTTTCAACCATGAGTTTTGAAAGTTTGAGAATTTTTAATGCATTTTTTAGTGTTTTTGTTATTTTTATAGTAACAACTTTTATAGATAAATTAGAATTAAAGTGCAATTTTTATAGTCGGAACTTACAAGTTGGTCCAAGGGTTGCTATTTTGGCAAACCTTGACTTTAATGGGCCCTTTGTACAAAGAATCGCTCCACCTTACTTCAATGTCTATCTTCTAAACCTCCACTATGAATACCACCTCTGGAAAGAAATGATGGGAAGATTAGTGTAAGAATCTCACTCAAAGACAAGCTAAGAAAGTGATGAGATAATGTGTGACTTCACACTTCTCGAGTTTTTGCCCTTGAAATGGATGCCGAGTGTAGAGCAAACTCTAACACAAAAATGAGCTATAGCTGCAATAAAACTCCAATGATCCTTCAGACAAACATTAAGGAGAGCTTAAATACATCCCAAGGTTTGCCCTAAAATGAAATTTACAAAAATAACCCTTAAAAGAAATAAACTCAAAATAGGTACTTGGCTAACACACTAGCCGAGTACACCAAACAACAACATATCCCAACATCAATAATTCAATCCTAAAAAATGATCCAAATGCCAGCATATCATTATTCAATAAATAAGGAAGCATATCAATTCATTGGGGTGACATATCTTCAGCTTGCTGCCCTCCAAAGGCACTGTGTTAAAATTGTAAACTTAATCCTCCGTTGAATCTTGTAGCCGATTGTGTGCATGAGCTTTCCAAGTGATGAGATGCTTTGGTCTCTCTTTGCCCTCATGGTGTGACTCATCTTCTAGTTCTTCTAATGTCATGCCACTTGTAAAATAAGAGTTTGAAAAAAGGTTAATAAGCTTCTTGACTAGGGCTCTAGTAACAGGACCTTATGGTGCATCAGACTACATATTTACGTGTTTCATCTTTAACCCTCTCAGAGGAGTTATCTCTACAAATAAATGTTCTCTCTACAAAAAAGGGTTCCAAGCTTTTGGGGGTGGTATATGAACCAGAGAGGAAAACTTCATCAAAATGCTAAATCATCATTGGGAAATAAAATCTGGGTGTGGTATTTTAATTAAGTGTAATCACCTTATTGTGGTGTAAACTTTATAGATGAAAATTTGAAGTTTTGATTTATGACTTCCTTTTTGGTTTTTGTTCTATCAAACATTTGATTGTTATGATTTGGAGTCCAAAAGATTGGGAATTCAATCGTTTTCGAAGAGGTAAATCTTGATTTCCACTTATATTCATCTATGAATCGGATAAAAGGTAAAAATTTGGTTTTTTAGTTAAAAAGTAAGAACTTATGGTTAAAAGTTAAGGTTTTATGCTTGAATATATTCACCTAAAGGTTATAAAATAATTTGATAAAGGTTTGATTGGAAAAAATGGTGAAATCAGGCAAAAAGTGTGTTTGGTATCAGAGAGGATGACACTGGGGCGGGACTCCGGGTGTTCTGCCACTCTAGGCCATTGCTTAGAGCCTATGTCACGCCCCGAATTAGACTTTCAACTTAATCACTCTTGAGTCATTTTAAGCTTTTAGGATTTGAAGTGTAGAATTTCAATGATAATTTTGCAACGATATTATGAATAGGTGCCGTGACTTAAAAATTTGGACTCAACATATTATTGGGATTCCTTTGATTGTTTTGGTCTTAGTTATTGGTAGGACCACTTGAGGTAGAAGATTATTTTTATGTCCAATGTTTTATTGATTTTAAAACATTATTTTTAAATGTGTTCTCATATAAAAAGACGTATTCATCTTTATATTTTGTCAATTTTCATGTTATATATATATATATATATATATATATATATATATATATATATATATANTATATATATATATATATATATATATATATATATATATATATATATATATATATATAATAATTTCTCTCTCAAGCATGCATATTTATTTGATCTATATATATAATATTTTCTTTCTCAAGCATTCATATATATTTGATCATCGTGGTCATGTGAACCAAGCTTGATTGACCCATGTGGGAGTCATATTTTAGTTACACATATTCGATCGTTGGAGGATGAATTTGATTGTGTCGTTGTTAACTAGAGTAATGAGACATATGAATGTATCATATTCCTAGGAACTCGTAACCCAATCATGATCGTTATGGGTGTTGCGATCGCTTGATTATCGCTGTTATTAATTTTTGTGTTGTCATTGGCATAATGGGCTTAAAGTCCGTGAATGGCTTCATTTTCACTGCGATTTTTCTCGTTGATAATAGTGACATATTTTACTTATGTACAACATTATAGTAGAAGGTTTCGATATTTGCCTTACTAACCTATTACTACTCAATTTTATTTAAATATTTTATTCATCGCATACTCAAATATTCTTTTATATTTTTATGCTAAATGTAAAATTCAACCCCTATTGCATGTAGCCGACTCAACCAAAATAACTCTCCTTTTTTAGGGTTTTAGTTTGAGAGATCATCAGTAGCCGGCAGGTGTGGATTCGACAAGTCATTTCTTTGTTTTCTTATTTTTCTTTTGAGAGTTTTTCTTTTTTTTAGGTTATAATACCTTTGGATGTTTATTGTTATCTAACTTGGTGTACTTTACTTTTGCACAGTTTATTAGACATTTATTTTTAGACTATCTTTGATGTAACTATTGGATCTATGGTTTAATCTAGTTGTTTTGGGCCCTAGCTATAGTATTCATTTTTAATTCTTTTGCTGCTAATTAAGAAATTAAAGTTAAAAGGTAGATCAACTTGATTTGTTTTCAGGCCGGACCATTCTCCATTATGTCTTAAGTCCCATTTGGAGCATGACAAATGTTTTTGGTATCAGAGCTAGGTTGAGCATCTTTCAAGTTATATCACTAGATAAATAGTGTAATAGTATATAAGAGACTTTAAGTTATCTATGCACAATGACGTTGAATTAGTGCCTTATATGAATTTGCAAGTCATCCTTATGAGTACTTGATGAGCACAAAGGGTATATTCATAAATGGCTTTGTAATACCAAAGTTTTGGATTATTGTAAACATAGGAGTATGATGTTAATATTGGATAATAATAATTGTGGATTATTGGAGATTATGGAGTGATTTTATTATGGATTATATTACCAAAAAAAATAAGTTTAGTAAAGGTAATAAGTTTTGGTACAATTTGTATCGATTTTTGGAAAGTGGATTGAAGATTTATTAAATGATTAATGAGATAATTGGTGGATTATGGTTTAAAAGATTTATTAGAGGATAATTAGAGTTAATTGGAGTTAGGAGATTGTTGGATTAGTGAAGAGAAGAAAGGATTAAGATTAACAAAAATGGCAATGGAAGATTACAGTAGTGGAGAAGTATGTGGGATGGGTTGATCAAAAGATTTTTAATCAACATGGTGTGTGTGGCTGAAATGCTTTAAGGGTGAGAAAGATAACAGTTGTGTGTGGACAAATGGAGACAATGAGAATGGTCAAGCATGGGATCAGCCGAATGTACATGGCGAAGAAGGAAACGGTCAATCAAGGTGATCAACCGTAAAATGGTCAGTGGCATTTTAACAGGCGGCACAGTTGACTGCAAAAATGACAGATTCATTGTAGAGACTGGCAATGAAGGAAACGGTCAACCATGAAAATGGTAGATTCAATGCCATGTCTCGCGATGAAGGAAAAGGTCGACCGCTAAAGTGGCAGTGGCGTTTTGGAATTAAGCAGTGTGCGTGACATTGGATCGATCGATCATACGATCGACCGGTAAGAATTGATGGCAGTCGATCATATGATCGACCGATCTCACGGTAAAATGCAGAAATTGAATTTTTAGCATGGGAGCGGCTAATGAAGACTCTTGGCTTGCAGTCAATCGCCGATCAACCGGTCCCACGGGATTTTCTGAATAACCAAATTTTAGCGTTGCTCCGGCTGAGAAGAAAAATGTGAATCCTGAGAATTGAGCTTCTGTGATCCCTCTACGTGCTCCTCCTTTACAGATGGCAATCCCTAAAAGGGGTTAGGTAAGATATATTGGGGATGAATGAGGCATATATGTGAAGCTCCATAAGAGAAATAGAAATGGAGAAAGAGAAAGAGAAATAGAGAGGGAAGCTCTCTTGAAAAGCTGAAACCGAGAAGAGAAATTGAAGAATAGAGAGAAAGGAAGAGGAAGCTTTGAGGGAAAAAGAAGAAAAGAGACAGAGAGGAAAGAGAAGAGAAAGGAGAGAGTTCTCTAGAGGAAGAAACGGAGAGACAGAGAGAAGAGAAAGTGATTGAGAGTGGGAAGTCTTCTGAAGAAAACTAAAAGGTCGAGAGAGAAAAATAGAGAAAAGTAAGAAACTGAGAAAGTAAGAGAGAAAGTCGAGAAAGAGAAGAAGAGGGAGGAGAAGGAGGTGAAAGGGATCAATGAAGTGTGATGGATTTTCTTCAAGTAAATGCTCCCTGTCTCTATCGTTCACAGTAGTTGAACATTTCTACTTTGTGATTGAATTATGTTTGTCTCCTCCATGTTGTGTTTTGATATTATTGAAGTTCTATATTGTTGTTTTGATAGAGGGAATTTGGTTGGAATATGTAATGGAGTAATTGTTATAGACTCTTTGTGATTGACATGAAGTTGGAAAGGGATTATTTTTTGTAAATTGATGTTTCGATATATATATGCCCTGTTCATTTTTATTCAGACTTTGGAATGATTTATGCAAAGTGATGGGTTTCTCTCTACTATGGAATTTTTAAGAACATTAGTTAAGGCTATATTGGTATGGGACGCTAGCCTAAGAACCAGTCATTGAGGGTTGATCACCCGAAGCAGACAACCTCCACTTAGACTGTATGATTATCCATTATATCATTAAAGGCAAACAAACTAAACGAAATAAACTGAATAAACGTAAATAGGCATGTCGGGGTTCGGGAGAATGGGTGATGGTCCTTGGTGGTGACACCCTAGAAGGATGCAACTCGTCCCACGTAGGGATGGAGTGAGGGTTAAGCCACAAGGACCATAGGATGTATATCTTCTTCTATACTAGAAATCCCTAACGTTTGGACTGATAAGTGAAAACATAAAGAAAATGATAGAAAAGATAGGTTCCTTTCCAGAAACGAAAACAGAAAACTGTGTACAGATTTATAAAACTGCATAGCATGAGCATTTGCATATTTTATATCACTTATTGAGTCTTAAGCTCATAGTTTAAGTCTTGTGATACAAGTATGTGCAGAAACGAAAAAAGGAGCAGTTGATGAAGGATTTGTACAGTTGGGGCCTGGTGACTGGCTAGGCTAAAGGTAAAAAGAAAATGAAAAAGGTTTTTAAGAAAAAAAATTTAGTTGTCCTCTTTAAAGGATTTTAAGAATGAAGAGTCTTCCGCTACAAAAAGTTATTCTTAATTGTTTTGTTTTATTCATAAAAGTCTTTCGTTGTATTTTATAAAAGAAGTTTCCCCAAATTTTACTCATCGCCTTTCAAGGATTTTATGAAAATTTTTCCGTTACGCAAAAGTTTAAATTTTACCTGATTTTCAAATATGAATCTCTTTTAAAAAATGACACGTTTTAAGAAAGAAAAAATGGGTTGCTACAAGCTTGGTGGCAACTGATTAATTTTTGTGTAGCCTTATGTGAGGCGATGCTAAATATACTTAGTAAGAGTAAGGGTACGACACCCTTAAGATTGGTATCTAATTTTCTAAAGAATTTAAATATTTTAACTCTTGAGTTATTGAAGTTGGGCGTAGATATTCATCGTGTGAATTTCTTAGAGGATCTGAACAAGTTAATTTGCTGACGTTTGAGAATAAAATGAACCTAATAGTCAATGATTAATGACTATAAGAGATGACATGAGTTATACATGCCATTGACATGTTTGCTAAGTGTCAAAATTGGATTTGCCATATTTTATTTTAGGATTATAATGGTAGAAAACAGAATTCTCACGGCTTGGTTTCTTGATTAGGGGTGTTAAATGGGACTATTATGAAATTATGTTTCATGGTATCTATTGTAACGTGAGGTGTGGACAAAGCATAAACCTTGAGTAGAACTAATTGGTCTGTTATACAGATCACAATTCTATGTACCTTGTCAAACTTATGATATTGACATGGTGAATTTAATTGGTTGATCACTATTGATAAAAAGATAAGTTTGAAATCACTTTTGCCCAAGAATTTCAATAGACTAACTCGAATTTTTATTTGAGCACCGCAGGGTGGGGGGGTTTAATTAATAAAGATAAAACTGACAAAGAAAAATATTGCAATAATAATGTTGTTGGTAGTTGATGAGAAATTGTGGAAGAAATATCATTGGATTTAGAAAATGGGGGAAGGAAGCCGCATAGGGAGGGCAGAAGATGTAACAATCCAATTTTTCTTATATTTTGAAAACGCGTGAAATTTAAAACTTTTCTTTTTCTTTATAAAAACAAAGAAAATCTTTATTAAAACCCATTTAGTTATAATCAGAGTTTTTTCATTAAAACATGATCGTTAAAATCTTTTACTTAAAACACGTTACTTAAATCCTTATAAACAACGGAAGATTTAACTATGAAATCCTTTTTTTTGAAAACGTAGCGGAAGCATAAAATAAATTCGTCTAAAGAACAATAAATAAACTATTTGCTTTAAATTTACAAAACTCTTTTCTCTTTAATCCATTAGCCTGGCCAGCCACAAGACTTGCCAGTGCAAATCCTTCATCAACTGCTCTTTAATTCATTCTTCTGTTCTTGTGCATGTACCTACATCGCAAAACTTAGCTAATGAGCCTAATGCTCAGTAAGTGATATGAAAGAAAACTGTAAACATTTTATGCATCTTTTAAACCATCTTTCATTATCCACTCTCATTTTCATTTATCTTTTATGTTTTAGTGTTTTATCTGTTTCTGTATACATTTATGTTCACGTATCCGTACCTGTATCCGTATCTGTTTAGCTTCTGTATCTGTATCAATTTTCGTATCTATTTTTGTATCCATTTCTATATTTGTATATGTATCTGTATCCATTTTCATATCTGTTTCTCTATCCGAATTTGTATCCATGTCTATTTTTGTAACCGTACCTGTGTTTGTTTCCGTTTCTGTTTCTGTTTCCGTTATTGTTACTGTTACCGTTTTCTTTATCTTTACTTTATTGTTCTTTTCTTTTGTTTCTGTTTCTGTTTACATACGTTCCTAGGCCTTTTGAGGCACCGTCTCATCTTGGAACGCCTACGTTCCCAAGCTTTTTGGCACACTGTCTCATTTTGTAACGCCTACATTCTCAGGCCTTCTAAGATCTAGCCCTCATCTTGTAGCACCCACGTTCCCAAGTCTTTTGACAACTAGCTTCATCCCATAACGCATTCGTTCCCAGGCCTTTTGACACAGTCTCATCTTGTAATGTATTTGTTTCTGTTCATTTCCATTTAGCATCCGTTTCTGTTTCCGTTACTATTATCATTACCGTTTTCTTTATCTTTACTTTACTTTTTTTTTTTTGTGTCGGACATTACTTACAGGTCCACAAAAATCATTAATTACATTTCTTTTATTTCTGTGTCAGGCTTTACCTACCGGTCCACAAAAACCATTAATTATATTTTTTTGTTTCTGTGCCGGGCTTTACCTACCGATCCACAAAAACCATTAATTACATTTTTTTTTGTGTCAGGCTTTACCTACCCATCTAAAATAATCGTTAATTACATTTCTTTTGTTTTTGTGTCGGGCTTTACCGACTGGTCCACAAAAATGTTTCATTACATGCTTTGGTTGCCAAGCTAGACCTACCGGTCCAACCTCTTTACTTTACTTTACTTGATAATTTGTTTTACATTTATTCGTATTTCATTCTGTTTTCTATTTCCTTTTCACACTATGCATGAAAACCATTTTCTATTTCCTTTTCATACATTCTATCGTATCAGTACTATAATTTCTAAGTATGCTCATCTATTAAACACGTAATAAAAGAAACTAATTCTAATAAACACCTAGCATGCAGCAGTACAATCAACAAAGCAATAACCAACAGGGCATATCATCCATATACTACACCATCTAGTAAAATCCACATCAACTACCATCACCAGAAAACCAAACATCTAAAAGCAACAGAGAAGGAAATCATACCAACAGAGCAGATTCTTGTTCTTCTTTCAAAAAAGCAACCAACGTGACCATCACAATAAATCAATCATCAACCAAACTCAAGCCTTAGAAATCAAAAAAGAATCGGCTCACAAGAAGCACACCGGAGGATGATTGAATTAATCCGTAGGATGCGAGGGAAAATGCTCGCGCAAATGGGAAATATTCCCTTATGGGTGGGAACATTGTCGCGCGAGCAAAATTGCAACCATCTGATTATGAATTAGGATTTATGTGAGTCGTTGGATTCAGATACAAATGCTCCTATAGATGGGTGATATTCCCTTGCGGGAAGGACGTAGCGAGTAAGTGATGAACAACATGTCAATTATGTCCACAGTTTGTTAAAACATTATCTTTTGGATAAATAACGTACTATGAACGGTGATATCGCAGGAATGTAGGCATCTACTGATTGGCACTAGCGCCTATTTTAGGGTGCGACACGTGCCTCCCACGGATGGAAACACATCCGCAAAAGATAAATTGTGAGTGTTACTATGACGTTTTAAGGGTAAATGTGCAAGAAACCTACTGTGTTTCTGTTCAGACGTGATATCCGGTGGCAACAAAGTGGTGGACACCTATGACTCATCTGGTGTGATGATTAACTCTAAAATTTTGACAAAGAGGAAATCGACACATGTCCCTACTCTCTTTACTTCATCAGCTATATAAGGGAGCGAACCGTGGAGGAGAAAGGGCAAAAAAAATGAGCAGAGTCAGAAGAAGTAAAAGTTATACATTGAAGGTTGTTTTCCTGGGGGTTAGAGACGGACAAGGGGAAAAGAAAGTACGGGTAAGTAATAGTGTGTTTTGGCTTAAACTGCCTACATCACAGGTTGTTTTTATGCTCTCTGGTTCAATTGCTTCACTTTTCGTTATTATTAAATGAGTTGTTTTGTTCTCTAATTAAATGACTTCAATTTCATTGTTGTTAAAAGTATTTAATACACTATGACTCTGGCTAAATGCTTTTTACTTATAATGAAACCGATGTTTTTACATGCTCTACATTATTAATGAATAAGAAAGAGAAAAGAAAGAAATGAAAGTATGTAATGAATCGTTTGTGGCTGGGATTGAAATTAGTTGTCCCGCAAGAGGTGGACTATACTGTAGCAATTTCATTTCATGGACTGGACCCAATGGTTGGACTGAAAAGTGAAAGATGAAATGCAAATTGAATCACTCACTGCATATCTTGTTGTGACTATTTTCTATTGTTTACTGAGTATTTCAACTCATAAATGAACCTGTGATGTAGAAGGAAATGATAACCTATGTATAGATGAACATGACCGAGATAACTATGGAGGAAGCCTATAAGAGACTGAATATTTGGGTTGCAACAGTTATGGCTACGGGAGGTGGCTAGGAGATAACATGTAAATTTTGTAACGGGAGAGAACTTAGAATTTATATCTTTGAATAATGGACTATTTTGTTTTGACAAACACTATTTTGAAATACTAATTATGGTGGTTGCATAGTTTACATATGTTAGTAGAAGTGACTAAAAAATAAGTATTTGGTGATTATAAAAAAGGAAAAAAAAAGTAAAGGAAAAGTTTGAAAGTAAAGGAAAAGTTTGGTTTATTTAATGGTAATGAATAAATATAAAATATAAACTACTAATAAATAAAATAAAGACTTCATCTACGAAAAATATATTATTTATATGGCGATCATTTAAAGAAAAAGCTCAATTATGTAACACTAGTAAGATAAAAAGATTCCCTTGATTTTGGGGTGTTACAGAGTTAGCAAAGAAATTCTTTTTTTTAATGCTCATGATGGGATTTGACGATGGGTCAGCAATAGCGCAATAACTCTTTCCCAATTTATTAGATGTGCGTTATGCGACATTAGGAGTTGGCATATTGTTATTGCCACATTGTTACTTTTCTTTTGGAGGAAGTGGTAAGAAAACTTTAGTATTAATTATGAATGGTTGACAGCTAGAAGACGATAGTGAGATGATTCATGTTTAACACTCTGCAGGTGATATGGTCATTAGGCACAAGTTTCCTGTTGGCTGAATAGTTTATATGAATCAGTTTGGTGCAATCATGTGTTTGGCCTTATCAAGTGCATATTAGACTAAGAATGATTGTCAAGTGCAGTGTATGGTGTTAACTTTAGGTCAATCCTATATGGACTTCTTTAACCGGGTATTGGTGATAGGAGCATTATGGAAGTTTGTTCTCTGTCTTTAGTGGTGACTAAGTTTCAATCAGACAGGACTTGGATTTGTTAGTTGTGTGATAGTATTTCTCTTTACTAAAGTAATGATCACTCCTTCCAATAGCCTAGGTCACTCCTAGCTGTTTACCACTCGGGACTCTCCCCCCTCTCTTCATACTCCTCCCTCCTTTTTATCCTCTATTCTCTAATAACCGCCCAATTTCTATTATTGTTCAATTACATATTTACCCCCCTCTTCCTTCTACCATACGTCAACTTAACTGGAGGTCTATCATTACTTTCGGCCCAATAATGAACCTTGTCCTAAAGGTTAAAATCGAAAAATTAAAAGCGAATTTGATCGAAATCCTCCCAAGTAGCTTCAAAAGCTGGCAGATTCTTCCACTTAATGAGAACCAAAAGCTTCTTTAAACCACCACAACTCTGCTGAACATCCAATAGGGACTCTGGATAAAGAAGCCACTCTCCCTCACTGAGCAATGAATCAGGCAAAGGAACAAAAGTCTGAACATCACCATGAACCTGTTTCAACAAGGAAACATGAAAAACCGGATGAATTAAAGAGGAATCTGGAAGTTTAAGCTTGTAGGCAACCGGTCCAATACGTTGTAATACCTCAAACGGTCCAAAATACCGAGGAGACAATTTAACACATAATTTTTTGGCCACAGATTTCTGTCGATACGGTTGGAGGCTTAACCACACAGAT
Organism: Begonia loranthoides; assembly: GCA_022433065.1. NCBI lineage: Eukaryota > Viridiplantae > Streptophyta > Magnoliopsida > Cucurbitales > Begoniaceae > Begonia > Begonia loranthoides. Next base: position 11,975,803 of record CM039477.1, on the reverse strand, counting down.
TCACCCACCTGAAACTTTAAAGCCCGCCTCTTCTTATTAGCAGATGAAGACATATTAACTTGGGCTTTTTGTAAATGAAGCTTTAATATGTGCAAAATATCATCCCTCTCCTGAATCAATACATCCACAGCTGGAATCACTGAAGAAGGAGCAGAATCGAACTTCAACAAAGGAGGAGGATCACCTTTATAAACTGCCCGAAAAGGAGTCATCCCAATCGCCGAATGATACGAAGTATTATACCAATACTCCGCCCAAGCAATCCATTTATACCAAGCTGTCGGTTTATCACCCGAAAAACAATGCAAGTAAGCTTCGATAGTCCGATTAATCACCTCGGATTGGCCATCCGTCTGAGGGTGATATGCGGAACTAAATTTAAGCATAGACCCCTGCAACAAAAATAATTCCTTCCAAAAAGCACTAACAAAAATTTTATCCCTATCAGAAATGATAGACTTAGGCAACCCACGGAGACAAAAAATATTAGAAAAAAATACCTCCACAACTGACTTAGCTATAAAAGAGTGCCGCATGGGAAGGAAGTGAGCATACTTACTCAAATGGTCCACTACCACCAAAATAGTATCCATAGTCTCCGCTTTTGGAACTTTCTCAATGAAATCCATGGTAATATCTTCCCAAATATCATTAGGAATGGGCAAAGGCTGAATTAACCCCGCTGGGGAAAGGGACTCATATTTGTTACACTGGCAAATCTCACAAGAATGAACAAACATTTTGACAGCCTTACGCATTCCAAACCAAAACAACTCTGCCAATAACCTCCGATAAGTCTTCACAAAGCCAACATGACCGCCAATTGGGCTTGCGTGAAATAAAGACAAAATACGAGGGATGAAACGGGAAGTGCTAGAAAGGACCTTGCGCTGCCGAAAAAATAATAGAGAATTAGACAAGAAGAAACCTGGTGAGGAGCTCTGGTCAGATAACAGCGACAGCTTAATAGTACTAAGCTTAGGATCAGCATCAACCTCCTTTTCTATCTCCCAAACATCCAACAGACCATGACATAAAATTCCATTTAATTCAGAAGTAGACAACTCTCCCTTCCTGGATAAGGCATCGGCCACCAAATTGTCAACACCAGGCTTGTATTGCACTTCAAAATCAAAGCCCAGTAATTTCTTCAGCCATTTTTGATGTTCCACAGCCACTAAACGCTGCTCCAACAGAAACTTCAGACTTCGTTGATCCGTGCGAACAATAAAATGGCGACCTAACAAGTATGGCCGCCAATTCAGAATGGCCAGAACAACTGCCATTAATTCCCTCTCATAAACAGACTTGAGTCTTTTCTGCGGGGATAGTTGTTGACTGAAAAAAGCAATAGGACGCTGTTGTTGCATCAACACAGCCCCAACCCCCTTGCCGGAAGCATCGGCTTCTACTACAAACACATCATCAAAATTGGGCAAAGCCAAAACAGGTAGCGTAGACATGGCTAACTTAAGTTTCTGAAAGGCCTCCTCTGCTTCCAAGGACCAACAAAAACTGTCTTTCTTGAGTTGGGTCGTCAACGGCAAAGCAATGGTACCATACCCTGCCACAAACTTGCGATAATACCCTGTTAAACCCAAGAAACCACGTAACTGGTGCAAAGTAGTAGGAGAACACCAATCCATGATAGCTTGGACTTTGGCAGGATCAGCAGACACTCCCCGCGCCGAAATAATATACCCCAAGTATTCCAATTCTAAAGTAGCAAAGTAGCATTTTTTTTTATTCACAAAAAGACTGTTGGTAGCCAAAATCTGCAATGCCGTTTCCATATGCAGAAGATGATCCTCAAAAGATTTGCTGTAAATCAGAATATCGTCAAAGAAAACCAATATAAATTTTCTGAGACATTTCCGAAAAACCTTGTTCATCAAAGATTGAAAGGTGGAAGGAGCGTTAGTCAAGCCAAATGGCATAACTAAAAACTCATAGTGGCCTTCATGAGTTCGAAATTCCGTCTTCGAAACATCCTCTGACCTTACCCTTATTTGATGATAGCCGGACTTTAAATCTAATTTGGTAAACACTATTGCCCCATACAATTCATCAACCAACTCGTCAATAACAGGAATAGGGAAACGATCCTTAACCGTTTCGCTATTAAGGGCCCTATAGTCCACACAAAAACACCAGCTATTGTCCTTTTTTTTAACCAAGATAATCGGACTAGAAAAAGGACTTAAACTAGGTTGGATAATACCAGCATCCAACATTTCACCAACCAAATTTCTCAATCTCATTTTTTTGTATAACTGGATAACGATAAGGACGGACACTGATTGGAGCAACCCCCTCCTTCAAAACAATTGCATGGTCCTGCTCTCTTTTAGGAGGTAACCCCTTAGGCATGTCAAAAACATGTTGAAAACGTTGTAACAATGTCTCAATTTCCTCCTTGTAAGGCTCATTTGCCACTGCCAATTGCAAATTTTGGACATTAAAGTCCACCCACACGCCCTGACCCGTTTTCCTTAATGTCTTCATCATGGCCTTTAATGAAACTTTAGTCCTGCTCAAACTAGGATCACCACGAATGTAGTCTGTTCTGCCATCCAAAGAAAATTTCATCGTCAAAAGTTTCCAATTCAAATGCATTTCTCCAATTGATTCCAACCATTTCATTCCCAAAATGATTTCGGTATTACCTAACTCAATTGGTAAAAATTCTTCTATAATTTCCACTTCTGGCAAACTGAGCAAAACATTCTTGCAAATACCCATTCCTTTAAGAGAATCCCCATTCCCTAACTGTACATTATAGTCCGAAGAATGAGAAACTGGGAGTTGCAAATCCTCAACCAATTGTTTAGCAACAAAATTATTAGTTGCTCCACAATCTATCAACACAATTACTTTCCTGCCTTTGATAGTCCCCCACAATCTCATAGTGTGAGGAGTAGTTAATCCCACCACTGCATTCAAAGAAATTTCCACAGCCTCTCGTACTTCCTCCACCACATTGCCCCCTAGATTATTGTTAAAATCAAAATCAGAACATTCATCCTGCTCATCATCTTGCAACATGAGAACCTGCAATAATTTTTTCTTACATTGATGCCCAAAGGTGAACTTCTCATCACACCTAAAGCAAAGTCCCTTCTCCCTACGTAATTTCATTTTAGCATCCGTTAAAAATCGTCTACCACCATCAACGACTTTATTTTTTGGAAGAACCACAGGGGGTATACCAACAGAACCTGTAAAAGAAGACTTGGCAGAAGTGTCCAGCACTAAATTAGGTTTATTAAAATTACGAACTCCGACCACTTTTTCTGACCTTAATAGCTCATTCCTATCCTCAACCAATTGAGAAGACTCCATCAGATCTTGTAATCCCACTGGCCTTATTAGCCTGACATCACCTTTTATCTCATTTTTCAACCCGTTAAAAAACGCACTGAAATATACGTCTTCTGGTATTCCGATCAAATTGGAAACAACAGACTCAAATTGAGTTCGAAACTCTTCCACTGACCCTTCCTGTTTCAACGAAAAAAGTCGATCACAACCAGTACCTCCTCGCAAATGGCCGAACCTCTCTAGCAACCTATTCTTGAGAATCAACCATGAACGGAAAGGACGGACTCCACTCTCCCATTGATACCACGACAACGCAGGACCTTCAAAATAAACTAGAGCAACTTCTAATTTTTCTGATTCAGAGAATCTATTGATACTGAAGTATCAATCGGCGCGAATAAGCCACCCCTCTGGATCGGTACCGCTGAAAACTGGTAGTTCAAGTTTTCTGGTCAGATGTTCCTTGTTAGCAACCGAACGGTTTTCGTCCGAGCTCACATTCCGTTCTACCTCCGAGTTCCTTGGGCAATCTTGCATTTCCGATACCTACTGTCTTTCACCCATTTTCTCTAGCAACTTCGACATTTGTTCCTGAATTTGAGTAATACTGCGCTCTATCGTCGTAATTTTTTCCATTTTCTTTAGCTCCTCCTTCATTTTCGCAACCTCCTTCTGCAATTCTGAAGCATTTTCTCTTGAACTCTCTGAACGGGTCATCATATTGGGTCCAGCAAAGGCTCTGATACCAAGATGATAGTATTTCTCTTTACTAAAGTAACAATCACTCCTTCCAATAGCCTAGGTCACTCCTAGCTGTTTACCACTCGGGACTCTCCCCCCTCTCTTCATACTCCTCCCTCCTTTTTATCCTCTATTCTCTAATAACCGCCCAATTTCTATTATTGTTCAATTACATATTTACCCCCCTCTTCCTTCTACCATACGTCAACCTAACTGGAGGTCTATCATTGTGATCGTGTATTCTAACATTTTTCTTGAGAATCTGTAGGATTACTACTCGACTGCGAGATTTTAGTTTTCATTAGTTTGATTTCTAACATTGCTCTAACTCTTATTATTTTGTGCACAATAGCTCCAGTTGAGTTAAGTGAGTTTTGTTTAAACCAGAATAATTTATTATGTTATGAGATTTTGTTCATAATAATATATCACCATTGGATGAATTGATGTTGTCTGATAAAAGGAATAACAGTTGTCTCAATTGATTACCAAATACTGAGTGTTAGTGTATGGAATGATTAATAAAGTGTATATGTTGTTGTGAGTTAGTGGAATTTTGATAACCTGAGTGGATCAAGGTTTGGCAATCATTAGTTAAAACGAGTATTATATCTTTTCAGACTCAATGAGGACCGGTTGGTTTTGTGATTTTGTCACTTGAGCTGATCAACGTCCAATTGCCCTTACAAATTTAATGAGCTCAGTCTTTGGACCTTATTAATGTTGGTTCATTGTAGTATTCATTAAGTATATATTAGCCTGTTCTAAGACTCAAAATGAACATAATGATCATCTGAGGATGACTATATCATTAGTTATATGTCAAAAATAATGAATTACAACTTTTGGATGATAAAATGACACTTCATAGATGTGTTAATTTTTGAGATGATGTCTCTTTGGACTCAGTTAAGATTGTGGTTGTATTGAAGGGAAAACTCCAGAAAATGTCCTTGTGTTGTGGGGCCTCTTGAGATTGGCTGCTTATTATCGCCAGTTTGTTGAATTTTTTTTAAAGATGTCCATCAACATTGGAGAATTTGGAACACAGTTTCATTGTGTCATCTATGTTGCCAGTGATTGATGGTTATTGTTCAAAACAGTTTATATAGGTGTTAATGCATAAGTATTTAGAAAACTGATATTCGCAAAAGTAAAACCACCCCACTTATAGTTGTTGTTGGTTGTGATCATTTTACATTGGCAATAACATAAAGTTAGTGTATGGTATAGAAATTAGAAGTTTTCATAGAATAAAAGCTCAAAATATGTCTACGTGGCTTGATTCAACCTATGACTAAGCGTGATTTAATTTATGCATGGGATATGAATAAAGTATTGAAATTTTATTTTACAATGACATCCTAGTGGGCCAATGTTTTAGTAGAAGTGTTGAGTTGGCATGCTTGAAGCTTTAATTCTTTTCTTAGTAGTAACAAATTGAATGAAGTTTTTTTGGTTTAGTGATTATGGTATGATGTATCAGGTCAAAAATCTAATAGTTGTGTATGGTCCATTAGCAATACTCTATTACAACATGTAAGGAAAAACACAAGTTATATGGTGAGTGTAAGAGAGTAGAGTGATTTGATTAGATGCTGAAGCTTGCTCAAGAGTCTACAAAAATAGGTGAACGCTATGATAAGGATGTCTGAAGGATTTTTTTTTTTTTTTTTTCAAACCTATTGCAGGATGAAAATTCGAGAACGTGTCTAAAAATGACACCGAAAGGAATCATCGTGAAATGAGCAAAGTTCATGATGAGTTGACAATCCCATGAAGATAAGGAAAGGTCACCCGAACAGAAACAAAAAGGGTGACCCGATCGCTCGATCGACAGACGAAACGATCCCCAAATAAAAGACCCACACAATTCGATAAGTGCCAAATAGGGTCGTTCAATTGGCCACAGCGGCTCACACAACATCGAATTGATGTGAAGTCTCCATAACATCTGAGATGTGACTTAATGAAATTTCTCAATCGAGAACACGTCTGAAATTGGGAAACAAAGACATCGGTTGCAACTAGGTTTAGAGTGTCTGTCAAAACACCCTCCATGCCTGAGCAATACTCTAAACCGAGATCACAACTACACAACACTATCTCACTTCCTACTATCCAAGCACAAAGCCCAACTAGAGAGGATTTCAGAATTTGCGACACAAAAAAATTCCTAATGGAAACACGAAACATGACTTCGCATCAAAACCAAAGCAAGGTCAGGTAGCCAAACATCCAACAAAAACAAAACCTAGTGGACTCATGGTTAACCACTATGCCTTGACGTGCCAGAACACTACCAGAACCTAGTGTCCGACACATCAAAGCAGACCACCCAATGCAACACCAGTCAAGAACTATCAGATATGGTCCATACAACAACTGGCACTTAGACACAAGTGCACTTGGACCCAAACATCCAACACAAACTCGACAAGCGTTAATGTAACGCCCCAAATTATATTATCTCCAAATTTTGAAAACCCTAAAATTTTTCCAAAATCGATTTACAAAATTAGGTTTAATTTGGTCGTTATAAATCCTAATTTACAAAATTAGTTAATGAAATAGTTATTTATGACGAAAGCATTTAATTAAACAACATAATAGTTTAAAACCACTTATTAGAGTTAATCCTAATATTCAAAACCCCATAAAGCATTTAATTAAAACTTTATTAAATCAAACGTAGTTCCTTGAAAAACCAAATGCAAACTTGTTCAAATAAAACTAAAACATTAAATAAAGTTCTTCTCAAAATATAAAAATTTTAATAAAATTCATTCTGCTGACCCATCATTGACATATTCGATATTTCCCTCTGTATGCTCTTCTACTTCGGGAAAATCCTCGATCAGTCCAAGTTCCTCATCTGTTAAAAATTCACCTACATCACAAGACTAAAATGTGAGATAAACTCAGTAAGTGGAAACACGTGCATAAATGTTGAATCTCATGCATTACCAAGTTTTTAAGTTTGAAAGTTACATACTGGTTGGAATTCATTTTCCAGCCCTACCAAGCTTCAAGCTTTCATTAGCTATCACAAGGTTTCATGACTTTCATTAGCCATCTCAAAGATAACTACCAAGTTTCAAGCTTTCATTAGCTATCACAAGGTTTCATGCGTTCAGGCTTTCATTAGCCATCTCAGTTTCTGTCAATTCCATCAATTTCATGCGCATACAAAATGACCTATAGTTTTTATATTAATTATACCATGTGTCAATAACAATTCGTGCTTGACAGAATAAAACTATATGACTCTAATAACAAAATAACAACTTTAATAACGAAATAATTATAACGAAAACATTATATGCCTTGTGATGTATGGCCTATGGCCAAAACGACGTAAGTGTACCACTTACCTGGATTCCGAGAGAGTTAGGACGTTAGGATGATTTAGAGTGTTGAACGAACGTTGAAAATTGTCGAAAACCTTTCAAAATAATATATCTATTAATTTCCGAAAATAACAATATTAATCCTTGAAAGAGGTTTGGGAAGAATATCGTTACCGTCAAAAACCTCAAATGGGTCGAAGACGAAATCGGGTCAGATCGGGTTAAAACTAGATCGGATCGAGTCGGGTCGAAATTGGATCGGATCGGTTCGGGTTGGGTCACTGGATCGGTTCAGGTCGGCTGGTTCGGTTCGGGTCTGCTGGATCGGTTCGGTCCGGTTCGGGTTGCCTGGGTCAGTTCGGGTCGGGTCAGATCACTTAAGTTGGACCGAACCTCTTCTTCCTCCTTCTCTCGTCTTCTTCTTCGTCCCGCGAAAACCAGAGGCAGAGTTCCTCTCTGCTTCGTGTCGAGAGTTCCTTTCTCGTCGCTCGTCCGTCGTAGGTTGCCGCTGGAGGAAGAGACTTCGCCGCAGAGGGGAGTTCGACTAGAGGAAGTCACTTCATGAGGGATTCCTTCACTAGAGAGGTGAGTATTTCTCCGAGAGCTTAGAGATTTTGGTGTGTCTTCCTCCTTCGGTGAGACCCTCTATTTATAGGGGAGTCTCACCGTTCTTTCCATTGAAGCAACACCTCGAATCTGCCCTTCAAAGGGTCCAGATTCAGCGATGGGGAAGGAAACTTTTTTACAGTTTCCTGGAGCGTTCCATTTCCGCGTAACAGGTAAGGAAACCAACACAATTTAGGGTTCCGTTCAGCTAGATTAGGGGAAACAGATGTTGAAATTGATTTGATTTTTGAAAAGTTTCCTAATTGATTGTTAATCCCACGTATCATAATTGGAAACGAAATCAATTAGGGTTTTGAATTTGAGATTATGCTGCAAATTGGGGAAATTTTCATTGATACGTTACAGTTAAGTCCCACCCAGCCAACAACTTTAATAAGAAAATGATCCTGACATGGACCTCACAGCCAACAGGGCTCCGAAATCCACAAATTCTAGCGTGGTTCTAGACATCTGCTACTACCTAGCACGCAATTCTAGAGGATCAAGGCAAGACTTTTAACGAAACACCACAAGTCTGGAATCTGGAACTGGTATCCATGAAAACAAACGAACCATGGTCAGCCCAAAAGGTAAGACTAGAATATGAAACGCCCAGAACACTGGTGGATCAATGAGCATCAGCTTTGGGACGATAGCGCAAACCATGAAGGCAATTGGGCACTGGCCAAACCGAAGGGTAAGACTGGAAACGCAAGGTGCCAAATTCCAGAACAAGAACGTGAAGTGAACAATAAGAGACGCTCCAGTGAAACAACGGCTAGCAACATCTGAACAACTGTCCAAACCACAAGGACAATGACGAGGCTTAGCAAATAGCCTGAAAAACCACTTCTCCAAGGAAAACACACCTGATCCACACGAAGAAGTGACAGGCTTCGACAGACAACATAACAGAGCTTGAAGGACAACACCACCTGTTATATCACAGGAGTTCAACGAAAATGAGCAAAACAAAGCTCCAACCACGAGGTTGCCAACACGTGAACCACCCTCGCAAGAAACAACTCCCACAACCAGGATCTCAGATTTTCCAAATCTAGCACAGACCTCCAAGCAACACGGGCCAGGTCAACGTAGAGGTCAAAAGTAAGCCACAGGAAAACCAGATTTCATAGTCGAAGGACACGCTGCTAGTCCATTGGCAAGTACAACTCACATTCCCAGTCAACCGACAACATAGAACCTAGCCCAGCGATAATACCACTAAACCAACCAGTAGAAATCGTCACCTAGCTTCATGATGCACCAGTGGAAGAGGATTAGAATATAACCTGAAAATAAGGTGTTGGATTGTTGAAGTGTGACACCGCCTTCAGATGCTTCTTTTTGAACTAGCGGTCACCGAGTGGTCGAGGCTTTCGGTCAAGGGTCGCCTCCGAAAAATAGTAGAATTAAATAGAGTCGTCCCTTTTTCTGCGGTCAAGTTGCGGTCGTAAGAATAGGTCAAGTTAGGCAACCAAAAACAAGACAGAAGCGATTTCTGAAGGGCGGTCGAAGTCACGGTCAAAGTGGCGGTCAAGTTACTCGACTGAATCTTCACTTTCCATAAATTGGTAGAGAATTCAGTTTTGAAAAGTGAACTTTGAAAGCACGTAACTTCTTCGCCTTAGATCCTTTTGAGCTAAAATTTGGACCATGTCTCCTTGAATGTGAATAAGGAAAAGAACCCTTCAAGAACTTTGAGAATATTCCTCAGAATTAGGAAATATGCTGAAAACGCTCCAGGTGGTCAGAATTGAAAAGTAGGACAGCTTGCACTCTTTTGGATGATTTTGTGGATGGATACTTGATGTTTGACTGTACACCACTTCACACAACCTTTCCCTAGAAGTATGTCTGTGGATTCCACTGATAAAACTCACTTAAACCTAAGTGAGATTCATCTTGTAATATGACTCACAAAAGAAGATCTTTGGATGTAACTCACTGAAGTGTTTGAAAGAGGAATTTCTCAAATTTCGAAATAAGCAAAAGCTTTTCGTATTCAAATTCAAGTTTCTAAAACATAAGCATTATGTGACTTTATATAGCCAATTACAAAGCATAAAATAGGAAACACACTAAATATTCGGTCCTAATTGACCGATTAGTAAACTATAGTTTTAGGAACTTTCTAAAACTATTATGTTGGCAACTCCTCACTGGCATAAGGGCCACGAAATGGTTATTATGATGACAACTTCTTTCCTTCAAAATTCGCAACTTGTATAGTTGCCAAATTGATTGAACTTTGATCACTTGCTTGGTTGATTCTAGTAGGTTTCCTTATCTCTTTATCCATTGGTCTTTCTTGTCCTTCTAGTGAATCACCTTGGGCCTTTCTCCATTGTTTTAGGGTCGTGGGTCATCTTTGACTTCCTTGAGTTGGTTGCTCATTTATTTGGGCATTTGTGAATGGACCTAGTGGTCCATAACTTCAACTCTAACTCCAACGACCATTCGCACCATTTCCAAGAGGGAAGCAACTTACACAACGTGGAACTCTGATTAAGGAAAACACGTTTTGCCACCCAACGTAGCAAGAAACCTTACTAAATGAGGGTCAACAACAACTCTCCACAAGAGGTCTTGGAAGGATTCAAAACACACCGTCCTGCCGAAAGAACGGTTCAGAGCGTGGAAACTGACATGGACTAAAATGAGTCGAAACTAACAACGTTGGAAAGCTCTTTACACAAGAAACGACAAGCGTCGAGTATCAACGAGTTTTCCACAAACCACTGATAGAACCGACACTAGAGGGGCAACAACGGAAACGATAAAAGGCGATCATCGAAATCGAACAGTCTTCCAATAGAATGACCGGCACAAGGATCGAGACACTAAGATCCTCCGACATATCCAAAGCGTAAGTACCTTAAGGCAAATTAAAAACTAGGAAAATGATTTCCAAAGCAGATACTTGGATTCTGACTAACCAGAAGCATTGTTGTCTTACCAGTCACACTCTAACTTATGAACGGATGTGACCGTCACAGGAAGTGAACGCGTGACCATCACGATAACACGATTCATTTCTAAACGAAAACAAAACGAGCCTCGGTCAAGGAAGCCTCCATTGTAGTATCCGAAAAACTAATCGAACAACTACAGTACTCAGACCAAGTATTTCTAACAACATACACAAAGGTCTACATTAACACAGGAATGCATGGGAATAAGGCCCACCCAGAGACTTTAACTAATAGTCTCTGAAAAACGAGAACAGATACTCAACATAACCAATTCAGAGAAAATAAACAAAAATTTCAACCTGAACTAACAAGTTCCAATCAAACTGAACAAGCTCGGAAACCCACAAGAAACCGAGACGCGAATAACACTTCAAGGGTAAAATATTTAAACTTAGACACATACGCCCACTCAAAGAGACAAACCAAAAGGATTGCAAGCCCAGGATTTAGATCCAAATTCCAAACCACACAGACCCACACACAAGAAATAACATAGGCAAGTTCACAACTTGTAATCCAAAAAGGATATCTCTTATCGACCCACGGAATATACCCAACACTCACATGGATAGGGAAAAGACGGAGTCATCATCTAGCAAACGACCCCATGATGCCTTCCTAGCAGTATCTTGACTTATTTTAAAACTTAACTAGGTGTTAGACAATTCTATGCACATTAGACACACGACTGACAAATTACACTATCAATTTCTCAAGTGATCACTCCCAAGAAAAGTGAAACTATGCTTTGATACCATAAAATTCTGTCACAACCCGGAAGCAGGCCTAATAGAACCGCCGGATCAGGCGATCCAATTCTCTTCTAGAACTCGATTACCAAGCCTAAAGCGTAAAAAAAGCGAAAGACTTAACGAAAATTTAAGTCCAAGCTCAAATCACTTGGGTAGGGGTCCATAGAGTGATCAACTATAGACATTATAATATAAATAAAGAAACATATTGAGGAGGAATTAAATCAAACAACACCAAAACTAAAAACCCAAAATGTACCCTATACGTAGGGATTGAATCGATGAACATCCACCCATCTACGGAAAGATTGAAACACCATCAGGGAACTCTAACACTACCCACGACGACACGTGCAATTCTAGTGCACTGAACCAACACCCTAACTTAGGGAAAAATATAGTCTAAGGGGTGAGTGACAAACTCAATAGGGAAGTCGATACTAAATGCAATAGATGCTAAAAATCGTTTTCCTCATACTTTGAAAGTCATTTCATGCTTCTCATTTATCATACATGGATTTAAAACATTAAAACTTCTTTATCGTTTTATTAAATTGGTCCATGACCCTCGATGTGGCTTTATCAAAAACCCACTGTATACATAAACAACTATATCGCAAAAATATGTCGACATAGTTTTCCATATGAAAAAATTATCAGTGAAAAGAGATGGTCACACAAGGACCAATTCGGCACACACCATAAAAAGGTGGTCATCTATCGAGAACAACACCTCATGAGACAGAGGGAATATAATAATGGCGATCCAAAGATCCAGCATATTACCTAAGTTGTCAACGAGCAAGCTCCGCGATGACATAACTCGTATAACTGCCTGGATATGTTGACGAGTCGTAGCTCAATGCCGATACGATCCGTTTAATCAGAGTAACAGATAAGGTTGCTTGCGATAGACTGCTTCTCAACTAAAATACCTCCATGTTCTAAATTGACGGGTGTTGCTGATGAGCAAAGCTACAAGTCATCACACCACCTGTCAAATGGAACTGTACTAGAATAGACTAATCTCAGCAACTGACAACCTTCAATCTGTCCTCAATGAAAAGGATGGTTACACAAGAACCCACCCAGCACATATCACAGAAAGATGACAATCCGTCAATAGGAACACCTCATAAGGCACGAGAGAATACCAATGACGGCGACTGAAAGATCCAACACGTCACCCGAGTTGTCGACAAGCAAGCTCCGAGATGACCCAACTAGTATAATTGCTCAGATGTGTCAACGAGTCATAGTTCAGCATTGAAACGATCTGTATAATCACAGTAACGAATGAGGTTTGTCGCGATAGACTGCTCTTCAACAAAAATACTCATATGTTCCAAATTGACGAGGGTTTCCGACAAGTAGAGCTATGAGCCATCACGCCACCCGTCAAATAGAACGACACTATGATTGACGAATCTCAGCGACTGACAACCTACCAATTCCGTGAGACTAAACCTTGGGCAGGTTCTGAGACTCGAAACCCAAGGAAGCGTCATCACCTTCCCATCTTCATTTCGAATTTTGGGGTTTGAAACCTGAGGACATATCATTAATGCCCCATCGCATTTCGCACGCAAGCAACCATTCTCCTCGTAACAGAAAATTACACGGGATAGTCTCGTGATGCTTTAGCAATGCTTAAATCATCAAGAAGATTCATCCTCCCAATGTACGTAACATATAATCCACCTTCTCTCAATAGAAGATGCCACGAGATAGCCTCGTGATACTTTAGTGCTAGAATGCCTAAAGCATCAAGAGCATTCATCCTCCCAATATACGTAACATATAACTCATCTTCTTGCAGTAGAAGATGTCACGGGATAGCCTCATAATGCTTTAATGCTAGAATGCCTAAAGCATCAAGAGGACTCAACCTCTCAACACATATGCGCAAATATCAATAGTATACCATGTATGGAATGTAAACGTGAGAAAACATACATATATATAAAAACTGACGTGTTGTCGAAACAATTCCCGTTTGGTTTTCAAATGTGGTACCCTCATAAAATAACAATTTTGAAAACCATAATGGAATGTAGTGCAGAAAGTATAAATATTCTTACCTCGATGATGACCCCATCACGCTTAGCGACAAGCCAGCTCCACATGCCATCAGAAGGCAGGTCGCACCTTTTACATCTTTGAAGCCTATAATAAGGTTGATGTTAATATCCTAGCAAATATACAAAGGATAACAGACAAGTCTTAAACAAGACTAGAATTTGGGATGGTTTCTAGGGACAACCACGAGTCCCAAACTGGAAAGCAAACCAAAGAATCCCAACAGAATTCTCAATCTTATCACTCAATAACATTAAACAAGGTTTCAACAGAACTATCAGTTCTAGGACAACAACATATATATTGAATTAAGCCTAACATTCATCTGTAAGCAACATAGTATAGTGACATTCTCATCGATTGACCATCAAACAGTGCAATATTTACACAGTTAGTAAAAAAATCCTCGGGGGATATTTTCATCTTAAACAATCAATTATGAAATCAAACCTCAATCTCATAGTGACAGTGAACAGAGTTTAATATTGGCCAAAACATATACCCTTGGTAGTTTTTAACAAGCAGGGAGTAAAACTATTCCTAAAACAATCTCATCAACAAAATTGTAACAAAACAGGAGCAACATCAATAACAACAACACATTGCATATCCCCCTCCCACAGTTATAAATCTACAACTCAACAGCGACCAAAAATCAGAACCAACATCGACCAACACTTCAACGGATACTTATCAGGCTTATCATTATAGAACAGATTTAAATAAGTCCTACCACCAAAGCAGAAGCTAAACAACAGCAAGTGACTAGCTCTCGGGTGTTTTTAACAAAGACAATAACAAAATAGAATCCGCATTTATCAATTAAAACTATGGTAAAGAACACTGACAACAATCATAACTAATAACTCATTCTCAGGATTTTATTCATAACCTGTAGCATGAAATAATCATAGCCATATTCCAAAATTTTATCACCCAAAACAGAAACCAAATTCATCCTCGATTTTTTTTTCTATGGCATCCAAAACAGAATCATGAACAAAATAAATACACCACTGTAAACGATAACAAAAACAGGGCATTCCGGCCGAGAGACTGAAACCACAATTCTCACCTTTACCGGAGAAATGGAGATAGCTCAGCTTCTCAGTTCGGCCCTGCCAGCTCCCGCTCAGAGTGCCCTCTGAAGCTTCACTGTCGCGGTTCCGCAGTCGCCCGCGACAGACAGTCGCCTGCTCGCCTCTTCGGAAATCTTTCGGACTAGACCGCACTGTCGCCCGCGAGCTCGCCACGGAACGCCCGAGCCGCCAATGCCTGAATCGACGATCCTCATCTCGTGTAGCTCTCTCTCTCGGTCGCATCCCTTCTTCCCCAATTTTCGCCTGGGGGGCCTTCTTCCCTCTTGTTCTCTTTTTAATCCTTAAATTCTTTTTTTTTCTTCTTTTTGTAAAATAATTTTTATTTAATTTATAATTATTTATAATATATAAAATCTAATTTATATATTATAAATCTAATTTAGAACTATGATTTAAAAATCTGACCCATTTTCAAAACGCTAATTGAAAATTATTTCTTTAGTCAAAATAATTTACCAAAATATTTTCGAATTTAAACTCCCATTCGAAAAAACTCAGTTTGACCATTTTTTAAAAAAACGCTCACATGGAAGCTAAGTGACAAAACATGTCAACTTTTCATATTTAAATGATAATTTGCAGAATCTACAAGTAGTACTAGAAATACTTCAATTGTAGGAAAATTCCATGTAAGGGAGTTATAAGTCTCAATCAATTAACCGCTTACTAACAATGGTCCTTAATAAAGCTCTCATAGTTTGATTTACAACCTCAGTTTGACCATCCGTTTGAGGATGAAAAAATGATAAACATAAGTTTAGTTATGAATCTTCTCCATAAAGTATTCCAAAAAGTGCTTAGAAACTATGTATTTCTATCCGACATAATTGATCGATGAATTCCATGCATTCCCGCTATTTCTTTGAAAAATAATTATGTAATTTGGTACGAGTTATCCACTTTTGTGCAAGGAATAAAATGTGTTATCTTTGAAAATCTATCCACCACCAACATCATGGAATCCTTCTTTCTTGTTGTGTGTGGTAATCTTGAAACAAAATCCATACATAATTCAACCCAAGGGTGATTTGGAATCGACAAGGGCATCTATAATCCATGTGGTTTTAGGTGGCTCTTAACTTTTTTGCACACAATGCATCTTCTAACATATTATCCACATCTCTTTTATCATGTGAGGCAAAAAAAAAACTCATTTAAAGCTTTGTAAGACTTCTTTTCTCCATAATGACAAGCATGACCACCTCCATGAGCCGTCCTTACAAGAGACACTCTAAGACTACAAATTGGTATGCATAATTTTCCTTTCTTGAAAAGATATCCATTAATTATATGATATTCACCCTTAGACTTCAAACCACAATTTTGATACCAATAGCTGAATTCTTTATCATCCTCATAAATTTTCTTTATCCAATCAAAACCCTAAATCCTAGCTTTTAGTTCAGATAGAAGAGCATACCATTGGGATAATGCATCAGCTACAATATTTGAATTTTCCTTTTTTGTATTTGATCACATAGGGGTACCGCTCAAAAAATTCCACCTACTTGGCATGTATTTTATTAAGTTTTCTTTGACCCTTGATATGTTTGAGGGATTGATGATTAGAATTAATAACGAATACTCGAGGAAGTGTATAATGTTGTTAAACCTCTAATGCTCTTATTAGTGGAAGAAATTCCTTATCGTATGTTGAGTAGTTCAAGGTACACCTTTGATCTTTTCACTAAAATAAGCAATCGGTCTTCTCTCTTGCATGAGAATAGCTCCAATTCCCAATCCCAAAGCATCACAATAAATTTTAAAGGTCTTAATGAAATCGGGTAGAGATAGAATATGTGCATTGTATAAAATTTCTTTAATAGTATCAAAACTTACCTGACATGCATTGGTCCATTCAAAGTCTTGACCTTTCTTAGTGCAATCGGTGACAAGTGTCATAATGGTGCTAAATGTATTGATAAATCTCTAGTAGAATGATACTAATCCATGAAAGCTTCTTATTTAGAAAATATTTCTTAGAATCAGTCACTCCTTATTGGCTTGAACTTTAGTCTCATCCACTTTGATGCCTTGTCTTGTTAATAAGAACCCAAGAAAATATACTCTCTCTTGCAGAAAAGAACACTTTTTTAGATTGGCTTAAAGTTTTGCTTCTTGTAACCTCTAAAATAAATGTTGAAGATGGCTCAAATGTGATTCCATGTCAGTACTATATACTAATATATCATCAAAATATAACACGAAATTTTTTTTCCCAAGAAATCCTTCAAGACATGGTGCATGAGTCTTATAAAAGTGCTAAGGGCATTTGATAATCCAAATAGCATCACCATCCACTCATAAAGCCCATATTTGGTCTTGAAAGATGTCTTCCACTCACCTCCTTCTTTCATGCGGATTTGATGGTAGCCACTCTTGAGATCTATTTTAGAAAACATAGTAGATCCACTTAGTTCATCAAACATATATTCAAGTCATGGAATAGGAAATCGATACTTGATAGTAGTTTGATTGATGACTCAACTATCCACACATTCTCATTGTCCCATCTTTCATGGTAACTAATAATGTAGGTACCGCACAAGGGCTAAGAGACTCTAGAATATAACCCTTGTAAAGAAGATCCATGATTTGTGTAATTCCTTAGTCTCCTCGGGATTCATTCTATGAGCCAAATGATTTGGTAATACAACTCTTGGAACAAGATCAATTTGATGTTCAATACTTCTATTAGACGGTAAGCCGTGTGGAAGTTCTTCTAGAAAAAAATGTCTTCAAATTTTGTAATGAGTGCTTTAATTACTGCGGGTATCTCCTTTGTTTCCTCAAGTAGATCTTAGAACATCTTTAAAATAAGAGGACCACAACATAGTAATAACGCCCTTTTTAATTCTCCACAAGATATTAATAATGATTCCTTGCCCTTACTTTCTTTCTTTAATTTGAGATCTTTAGCAATCTGATTCGAATGGAGAGAAACCAATTTATTCAATTTTCCATTATGCTGGAAAGAGTAGAAGTTGGTGAAACCATCATGCATGGCCCTTTTGTTGAATTACCAAGGGCGCCCGAGTAATATATGTCTATCATTCATTGGTACTATATCACAAAGCACTTCATCTACATAATCGCCCATTGATAATAGAATTTTAGATTGTTTTGTCACCTTGATGTCTTCATGATCATTAAGCCACTTTAAACAGTATGACGTGGGATGTTGTAATATCTAGAAAATTCGTCTATATGTAAAACCTCAATTAAGTGTAATATTGTAACAACCCGGATTTTCGTAAATCCTTGAAAACGCGTAAAAATTCAAAATTTTATAAAATGAATCAGAGCGCGATGCTAAAACCGGATCGCTACCAACCATTTATAAAACTCGTTATAAAATCAAATTGTTGAAATGTGGAAGAGTTATAAAATCATTTATTTAAAACGTTGTGGAAACGTAAATAATGCATTGAGAATGAAAACTAAACTATTAAATAAAACCGAAGTGCTAGACAGTTAAATATAATTTAAAATACTTAATTTAATTACAACTGTTTCTCTTTTACCCTCTTCATGCCTGGCCAGCCCCAATCCTCGCCCGTGCAAATCTTTCATCTGTGCTTTAGATTATCTCTTTATTATTCGCTTGTTATCTGTTCATCGTTTGTACGTACACCTCAAGTAATACGTGAGCCTAATGGCTCAGTAAGAAAAAATGGTTAATACAATTATGAAATGCCTCTCTTTAGTCCTTGTTGGAATGGGGGCCACCCAAACCAATAATTTCATTAGCCATTTACCATTTATTTACTTTAATTTAAGTCGTCCGTTCGTTACTTGTACTTCGAGCTAAAGATTGAATGACCCATATGGGATGGTATAGTTGGTCGGATCTAACCTCCTGTGGGCATATTAGGTCCTCGTCCCTTACTAGGTTTGGGGCATTGCCTAGCTGCCAGACTAGAACCGCCACCCATCTGCCCCCCAACTCCCTTATTCTTTTCTTTATTTTTGTGCCGAGCTAAGCTACCGGACCACAGAGGCCTTTATTATCTTACCGTTTTACTCATTTTCATCATTTATCCTCACTCATGCATGTGTGCGTACCACCCTGTGGTACTCCCTTTTAGTTTCTATTAATATGATGCATGACCATACATTCTCAACCTAACATGATGCATGATGCTCAATAACGTAACTTTAACAGAAATTGAAGTGCGTATAAACGAAAGTAACTGAAATTAAAAGTACATATAAAAGAACAATAGGAATTGAAAACGCATAGCAATTAAGGCAACCAATAATACAAATAACATTTATAATAATGAATACAAGAATTAACATGTCAATTATCTAGTTAACTTCTTAGTTCATTTACATGCTTCCTACAATTATTATTTTAAGTGATCTAACATGTTTTGTTCTGGTTAGTTAATTAAACCTACTATTTGAACATACTAATTACAAGCTTATTACATGGCACATCTTAATTAATTGACATGCAAATATTAATCTAATTAATTACATGCTTGACTAAATTATTATCATGCTCAAGGTTTCAACGACTAATTAATTATCATGCTTAATTACATGCTTAGAGTAGCTAATTAGTCAACATGCTCAGTTGATTCAATTAACTAAATTGATTAGCAATTTACATGCTCAAGTTATAACACTTCTTTAGTCAATTCACATGTTCGAGTCTATTTGTCTACTCAGATTAATTAACATGCTTGAACATACTTAAATAAATTAACATACTCATACAACCATATTAATTAACATTACAACATGTTAGACCTAGCGAAGTTAACATGCTAATTAATTAACATAGTTAGCTAATTGGTTTACTTAAGTAATGATTAACATGCTTGAAGGAAGATTAAAATTTATTAATCTAATAATTATTAATCGAATTACATGCTTAGCCGATTTCATGCTCGATTTTCTAATTCTAATTCAGTTACTTGCTTTGATCAGGTTATCATGCTCAAGTTGACTAATTTAGTTAAGTTAATTAATATGCTCATACAATACTAATTAAGAATTAAACATGTTGGAATTAGAGAAGCCAAACAACTAATTAATTTACATGTTCGGAAGATCACAAATACAGATTAAGTAGTTTAAATGCTTTGGTTAACATGCTAGTTAATTTAACATGCATATCAAAAGGAAATAACGGAACGATATATATATTGAATGAAAAAAATGGCAGTTGAATTATCATAAGGAATGCAATCTAGATTGCAAGTAGATAATACATGACAGGACATTTAGGAGAACTCTTAACCCATTCATGCTCTTCATCATTCACACATTTGTCATTCTACTTTTATATCATTCAGACATTGATAGTTCATCATAAAAACTAAACAATTGCAATAAAGAGGATAAACTAACAAATAGGAAAACCTACACTATCATCAAGGGAAATTGGCGCAAGTAAGGGGAACAATAACAGCAAAGGAACCCACATTATCAACCAACAAGGAAATCAACAAGGAGATAACAGTAATAACGCATCCAATGAACCATCAACTAATAGTAAGCATTACAGGAAATTAACATAACACTCACGCACCCATACTTATGGTGTAGGGCCTCCAAATGGCCAAGACACCCAAATTCCTTACCTCGAAGCTTTAATGCGCAATAACACTTATTCGTTGTTCTTCTTCTTCTTTTCAACACCTTCACAAATTAATAACATTTATTATTAATCTAATCAAATAATCAACTTATAATTACAACTCTCTTCCCTATACTTTAATCCCTACACATTCCTTAGTTTCGTAACCCAAACTCAACATACATTTACCCAATTGATAACTCGAATCCAAGCCAACAAAACTTATCATTTATTTATCCTTTTATGCAAATAATAGAGCAACTAATAATTCGTCCTATCGTGCATGTCAACAACATGCTTCACTAATTATCGTAATAGTCAAACCAACAAAGCAAGGGTATTACACACAACAACAATTAACTCTATACATCTTTGAAAACCAACATTTAACCAAAACAATCTTATACATAACAACCATTTTTCTGGTGTATAACTCCACTTGCAGATTAAAACACAACATCACAAACACTCTACCCCAACTGCTATATCATCAACCAACGTACATAGTCAACATAAATCCACACATTAGCAGCATCAACCCATTCTAATCCATTCTTATTTAACAATTGGAATACCAAACAACTTAGAACAATTTCTACATAATCACAATAACTAGCAAGGTGTATATCCAGCAAACTAATCCAACAAGGCATAAACTTCTCACAGCAAGCATAAATCCAAAACAACAACAGTGTTTAGAATTACCAAGGCTAAATTGTAATCTGTACAACATAGTATAATCCACAAAATTCCAGAACATAATCTCAATTATTTCTAAAGCAGTAGTGAAACATGGCACTATTTCCAAGCTACATAACATGTCAATCTGAAATCCACAATAAACAGGGAGCATTTAACCAAGTATTCAGAATTGGACTTCACTAACAAAACACTAAATCTCAACAATGGCTCACGGGCAAAATCCAAACATCCAGCAATGCAATATCATCCATTTCATTTCTCTACATACAATCTTAAATAAAATTTACAAAGGCAGAGAGGGACCATCTTACCCAGCTCCAGCCCTGCATCCAACATCCCAGCTCTGCTTCACCAGTAACCCCAACCTCGCGGAGAAGATCATATGGCATCAGAGAGCTCACCATACACACGAGAGCAGCTTGGCTCTCGACTCCCCTTCACTGCCTCCCATCCCTCTCTGTCTCTCCTATATACCGAACCAGAGAGGACACTCTCTGCCATTACCTAGGGGCAGAGAGTGACATTCTCCAGCATGCCCGACAACATCACTGCAATTTTTTCCAACTTGTACGAAGTGTCAGTTCCTGCATGAACTATGGTTACCACTTCTTGTATTGAGTTCCTTGTTGATGGTTCTATAGTTGGTTTGCTGTTATTGTGTTGTTAGTTCCTTGTTGGTTGATTGATCTCGTTGCTGTAAATGTTGTGTGTATTTTCGGTGATAAGTGATCAACGTATGGTGTGAGTATAGAATAATGAAAGTATGAATAATAAGGATCCTGAAAGGAATTGAGAGTTTCTTTAAAACGTTATATTATTTATTGATATCTTGCTGTAGTTACTATCGATTTCCCTCCTTAATCACTCATGTATTGTACTGCCTTTAAATTATTCTTCTATTTCCTTCGCTTGATGTCCATGTGAAACTACTAGCATGTTAACTTAACCTGAATAGTAGTTCAATTAACTAGCATGTTTAAGTTCTAATCAATGTAGCTAACCGTTAGTTAATTTAGTACGTTAATTAATCTAATTAATGAACTAGCTGTGGAATATCTAATTCGAGTTACTCAAGCATGTTAGTTAATTTGAGTAGCCATATATTAACTAGTTAAGCATGTTAATTAAACTATCATGTTAAATATTAGTCCATGAAAGTTAATCCTTGAGTATGCTAACTACCTTAGTTACCTAATTCATCTAGTTCAATACCTAATCAAGCATGTTAATTAACTAAGTTACTTAACGACACGCAATTAATAGTGAGCATGTTAATTATTTAGAACAATCAATTAAAGAAATTAATCAGACTTAAATTGAAGCCTGCTAAGTAACTTAATTAATTAACTAGTCGTTAATTAACTAATTCAAGTAGGTTTAACTAGTTGTCTAATTCAATAACTAATCAAGCACGTCAATAACTAGCCTAGCATATTAATCAATTAGTAAAGTAAGTTTTAATCAATTAGTAAAGTAGGTTTAATTAACTAACCAGGCTAATGTCAATGTGTTAAGTAATTGGAGCATGTTAATTAACTAGTTGTTTAATTAATAACTAAAGCTGGATCATGTTAATTAACCAACTAGTTGAACATGTAATTGATTAGGATAGTCCACTAGATCATTAATTAAAGCATGTTAATTGACTAGTGTAATTATTTAAGTATGTTAATTAACTAGAGTAATTAACTAACGCAATCAACTAAGCATGTTAATTAATTAGAACCATTAACTAAAGTAATCAACTTGAGCATGTACATCAATTTAGGATAACTAATCAGAATAATCACCAAAAACAATAAATGAAGGAAGCATGTAAATGGACTAGGAAATTAACTAGAAGAACTAGCACATTAATTAATAGTATTTTGTTATCTTAAGTCAAGCATGCTTTCATTGTTTAGGTTCATTGTCTATTGTCCTGATTAAGTGTTCAATCGAGGTTACTTGCCTTGGGTGTGCTATTCCATTTCAGTTGTTTTGCTTTCCATGCAACTGTTGTTTACTTACTTTATGCGCTTTCAATTCCTGCAATTTCAATTACAGTTACTTTCTTATATGCGCACTTCAATTATTATGAATATTATGTTGTGAAGCATCATGCATTATGATAGGTTGAGAATGTATGAGCATGCATCATGATAATAGAGACTAATAAGGAGCGCCACAGGGTGGTACGCAAGCATGCATGAGTGAGGTAAAAAGTAAGAAAAAGAAGAAGAAAAGGGAATTGGGAGTAAATGGGTTGCAGATCTAGTCTGTGATCTAGGCGTAGTTCCTCCCTCATAGGGTATGGGAGTTCTAGATGCGAGGAAAAAGACTACGTCCGACCACTATGCCATTGCACGAGAAAAACCTCTCAATTCTAGCTCGAAGTATGAGTATGGAATAATGAAAAAATAGAATAATGGATCACAAGGGATCAAAGTAAGATTTAGTAAAGAAATAAACGGATTAATGACTTAACGAAAGGGTTGGTATGGGTGGCCTTCATTCCAAAAAGGACTAAAGAGAGGCATTTCATGCATTAAACCCTTTTTCCTTACTAAGCCTTCAAGCTTACAGTTGCTTGTGGTGTAGATGTAGGTATTAATACGCTATGAGGAATGCACAGATTAAGAGTAGCAAAAGATAATAATCAAACAATAAAGGCATACGTTGTTACTACTTGTTAAATTGTTGGTTTACAGTATGTGTTAGATAGATTGAAGTGACTTGTTGTTCCATGCTTCAATGAACACATAGATTGTATTGCTTTCTCAATGTTTAGTATAAACTGTTAAATTATGTGAATTGCATACATGACATGCATCATGGTTAGATATGTTATGAAAAGGTATACATATACATGCATTTGCACGATAAAGAAATGAATGTAATAAACGTAAATGGATGTGTGGAGGTTCGGGAGATTTGGTGACGGTTCTTGGTAGTAACACCCCTGATGGATATAGTTCGTCCCACATAGGGATGAAGTGATGGTTAAACCCACATAGGATGTATTCTTTCCTCTGTACCAAAAATCTCCAATGTTTAGACTAACAAAGAAAAACATAAAGAAAATTACAAAAGAGATAAGTTATTTTCTGAGACAGACTGCGTAACTGCATAAGCATATATTGAGCATTGCATTTCATTATATCTCTTACTGGGCAAAAAAGGCTAGGTCCGACCACTATGCCATTGCACGAGAAAAACCTCCCACTTCCAGCTCGAAGTATGAGTATGGAATAATGGATCCCAGAATTAGTAAGGTAATAAATGGATTAATGACTTAATGAAAGGATTGATTTAGGTGGCCCCATTCCAAAATGGACTAAAGAGAGGCATTTCATAATTGCATAACCCTTTTCCTTACTGAGCCATTAGGCTCACGTATTACTTGTGGTGTAGGTACAAACGATGAATAGATAATAAGCATATAAAGAACAGATAATAAATCTAAAGCAGGGATGAAGAGTTTCGGACGCGCGAGACTCGTGGCTGGCCAGACTAGACCAGAAAGAGAAAATGGTTGTAATAACTTGTATTTAATTGTTTAGTTCTTTCATTTAAGTGACTTATGTTTCCGCAGTGTTTTAAATAATCCGCAACATTTTAAATAACTGATTTCAAAACGCTTCCGTATTTTATTAATTGGTTTTCATAACAAGTTTAAAGGAAGGGTCAGTAGTGATCTGGGTTTGCATCGCACTCTAATTTCGTCTTATAAAAGAGTCTTTTGAAAATTTTAAATTTCTCGCGTTTTCCAAGGAATTACAAAAATTTGGGTCATTACAATACACGATGGCATAACAATAATACATTAAAGGAGAGTAATGATAGTTTATACTTGTCACGGGGAGATTTAAAATAAACTCAGCAGTGCAAGGATAATTAAATGTACAACAGAAAAACTACAGCAAGTAAAATAATCACACACACACGCACGCACGCGCGCACACACACACACACACACACACACACACACACACACACACACACAC
>CM039477.1:11437728-11950591 GCA_022433065.1 Begonia loranthoides | reverse complement strand
ACACACACACACACACACACACACACACACACACACACACACACACATATATATATTTCCAGAGAAGAGTCATAGTCTCAATTCCTTATTCATCACCATTTTAAATTCACGGTCCATCATTCCATAGTCCACAACAACATTATCAACCAACATTATTATCTAGCATTAAAGGACATTTCACAATTAACAAAGACTAGCAAAGCAAAGACTAGCAACAACTAAGAAACAGAGTTAATAACCAATAAAATATTATAGAACATTGACAACTTGAAGCAATTGATCACAGAATCAACAATAATCTACAGAGTATTAGCATTCTACACTATCCAACACAGGAAATATCTACAGCAAGGAAATCAACCAAGAAAATAACAACAGTAATTCATTCAAGGAATTATCACCTAAAAACCAACTAACAACAATTAGCAATAAGCATTTCAGAGAATTAACATAAAACTCACGCACTCTACTTGTGGTGTAGGGCCTCCACAGGCCAAGACACCTCTATTTCTTTACCACTAACAAAGATACGAAAACAGGGACAGCTCTCCAGCTCCAATCTCACAGATGGCACTCTAGCTCACAGTAGCTCAAACTTCAACTTCACTCACGTTTCACACTTCACTCACCATAGCTAACCCACAATTCCTCACTCGTCACACTCTCTCTCGCAGGAAACTCCCACTCATGGAAATCCCTCTCTCGCAGGTCTCACTCTCACTGGAAGGAAGACAAATGGGAAGGCAGGATGGCTTATACTCAAAGGGGAGGCAATTCATACCTAGAGGAGACAAATTGGACACCTAAAGGTAGAGAGGAGACGGCTCCAAGCAGGAGGAGGTTGGAGTCCTAGCGTGGAGGGATTTTCGTGTCTGGAGATCGTGGAGTTATGGACTACACGATAAGATTTCATCATTTTAACCCTAATTTATTCATAGGTCACGGCTAATTCAGACGAGTGCGGATGCACTGGTCTCGTCTGCATTCGTTCGCAAGAGCAAAATTCCTAAGGAAAAATTGTGCCTTCAAATGAGAAATGGCATCCCCGCCCATTCCGTAGCGTCCGAAGGAGACATTCGGACGCAAAATGGCATCCGCATGTATCCGAAGGTGTCTAGAAATCAAACAGAGTCAAATCAGACGCGGGTGGCCGCGTCCACACACGTCCAGAACTGTCCAGGATTTGGACATATTTAATTCGGACGTAGTCATCCGCGTCCGCATTGTCCGGACATCATCCACAACTCCACAACACAGTGAAGTCAGAATGCGAAATCGCGTCTTGAGTCGTCCCAAGGCTAAGGGTGACGTGCAATGCACTTGCGGACGACACATCTAATCCGCAAGTCATCTGCATGCGTCCGGAAGTCGACTTCCAGACACATTAGGACACAAACTCCTATCCTGGTGTGTTCCAAGCGTTAGGGACGCCACGCAATGCACTTGCAGATGATATAACTTGTCCGCCTGTCGTTCACAAGCGTCCGAAAACGCCCAAAACAACAGTTCCTCATCTTTTTCTCTACTTAACTCTTATCCCCTAATATTTTTCCCATAAATACACGTCATAAAATGACACGCATATATACGCAATGTAATGTCCTAACAACCCCATCCTTTAGTTACATCGCATATACGGGAAAAATGTAAGGGGAATACCCCTAGACTTAATGCTCCGAACACGTCCTTGGTAATATCCCGATAATTATCCAACTTTAAAATTTGGGGTGTTATAGTAAATATGGTGTCTCACATCGTATTTTATTTTTTCAGTTTTTGTTCGATTTCTAAGTCATAATGATACCTATTAACATTACAAAGTAAAATTCCATTAGCATTATGAACTGAGGAACAACAAAAGTTGCCGTCACAAGGACAAATCCGATCATGCTCTGTGCACTCTTTCAACCTTTTTGTTTTTTCATTTTTTTTAATCTCCAAATCATTCATCCTAAATGAGAGTCCTTGGGTGTGTGTGTGTCTTCTATGGATGTTTGAGCTCGACTCCAAACCAACTTTTACAAAGCCTAACGCGCAACATGGCCCCTCTCAACCAATAAAAATATCCAAATTACAAGTGTTCTGTCTAGGAAAAGTACTGGATAGTTTAGATAATAGATAGTTTTGATTATAAAATTGCTTAGCATAAAAGGGATTCATTATGAGTTTGCTTTTCCTTCTGGTCAATTACTAACATGAATAAATCTATGAGAAAATACCCATCGATATAACACATTCGATGCATTTAAATAGATATGCCCACTGAAATATCCTCAATTTAGTATATGATTTGACTATACTACAACTACTATCAGTCAACAAGTTTCATGATAATTTCTTCGTAAAAAAACTAAAGTAATATTAGATAGGCAATGTGATGTAAAATTAGATGTGCAATGTTGATTGGTTTTTAGGTTATTTCGCCCAACGGAATTATTGATATTCATAACAACATCATAAAAAATAATTTACCATGAACATAAAACGAATTGTTATTATAATATATTAGTAATCATAGGTATTAAAATATTTTATTTTAGTTCTAATATAAAAGATTAAGAAATTATATATTTATAGCTAACTTCACAAGAGTACAAAATCGCGGAATGATAATGATTTCCTTAGCTTTTAAAACTTTCAATCTCTTCCATCAATCATTCTCGACTTGAATAAGCTCCTGTGAGCATGATGTATGTAGCAAGATCACACTTTATTTATGATAGATCATATTCTCGACACATGAGATGATCTATTTAGATTTAGAAAACGATTCTTTAAGACCAATACGAAAAACTCAAGGATTTTCTCTCAAAATGAATTATACAATCTCAAAGATTCTCACCATCACTTACTAATGGGATTGTAATATTTATTTATAGTGGAATAATCTTATAATAGTCATTATGACATTTAAAGAAAATCATTACAAAATTTAGTCTCTCCTTTAAATTGTAATTGATTTCATAATGACATATTCATAACAAAATAATTGTGGAAATTAAAAAAAAAAACTTGTCAAAATGGCTCAATACTTGGCACCATGATATTAACTCAAAATTTTCATTATCCATTTAAAAAAATTATTTTCTAAAATTACTTTATGTTTGTTAATTAATTAAATAATCAATAATTCAATTATTCATTTATTGGAATATAACAAGCATATTAACTATGACAACTTTTATAATTATGTCTAATCAATTGAATAATCAATAATTCAATTATTCTATAAAATAAAAAATAATAAATTTATCGTTGAATGTATTAAATAAGTAATTCATAATTAATTATTTAATCATTTTTCTATTATTCGAATAATGATATAAAGAGACCAATGGGTTGATTGACCTATAATTTTAAGCTCCAATAATTTTTCTTTCAATTAATATAAACTTTTTATAGCAATTAACAAAATTGTTAACTCTAAAGTAATTTAACTAAATATATAAGGTTACACTCTCAAAACTATAAAGTATATTTACTCAAAGTAATGTCCACTAATATAGTCATTACATATGTATTAACCCTCCATTTAAATTCATAATAGAGCTACGTTTGTATTCCATTAATCTATCATATTACATATTTAAACTTGACTACCATTAGTTTTTTATTGAATAAATAATTCATAACGATTATAAATTGCGCGCTAATTATTCGATCACTGAACTAACAAATAAAAGAATCTATAGAAAATTATTTCATTGTATCGGTGTTAACATTCTCACCTATTCATTTTAATTCACTTTTAATATACAAGGTATACGAATCGTAACTCATACAAAACTTTATCGAGTATATCAAAGAATAAATTAAAATAAAATAAGAGTTTATTAAATACAATAAATTAATATCAGACCTATATGATCATTATTATGATAAAATTAATTATTCTACATTTAACAAAAATTATCAAAATAATATAATTTTATCTAGTTCAGTTTTATATAATCATATTATATAAAACATATTTATCTTATAACACTACATATATAGTCGGGATATGACTATACATTCTTAATAAGATAAACTATATTTATAACTATTAAATATTTGAATATTTTATACTTCAAATATAAGTCATGAACTTATTTTGGTTATTACTTTTTATATTTTATTTTACATATATACAATCTATATGTTAATATAAAGTTAACATAAATAACAAAATAATTTTCTATAAATTTTATAAAATATAATTGAAAATATAAATTTATGGAAAACGACAAAACAACCATCATCCTTTTTCTGCTAACAAATTATCTACTGAACTATAGAAAATTGACGCTGCTATCATCGCTGTCACGTTTGCCGTTAACGGTTTGTCGACGAACCGCAGCGGTTTGTCATGAAACCGCCGCGGTTTGTCGTGAACCCATAGTGGTTATCATGAAATCGCAGCGGTTTGATGACGAACCACAGTGGTTTGTCATGAGACAGCGGAGGCTTGTCGTGAAACCATGACAGTTTGTCGTCAAACCAACACAGTCACATGACTCACGGTTTATCTAAGATATTTTATCGCAAATTTGAGGACTTAAATGCGCAATTTTGGCCCCAAGATTTGGGGGCCATGGGGTAAACTTAATGATAACTAGTAGACATTTGAGAGAGCTTTGATTTGACATCTTACGGAGCCAATTCTGACACTCGTAGCTATAGTTATGATCATTTGAAGTTGGAGGTCAAAGTATGGTTCTGGTTCCATAAACCAAGAACTGCGGCGGTTTGACGACAAACCGTTGCAGTTTGTCATCTCGTTGCAGTTTGTCATCAAGCTATCATCCAAAAACTACAAACATTAACATTCTTTTACAAAATCTTCTAAATTATAAAATTCAAAATCTTCAAAATCCATTCTTTTACAAAATCTAAAATCTTCTAAATCCATTCTCCATGAATATTAACTCTTTTCCACTGAAAATCTATTTTCAAATCACGAGTTCTTCCGTTTTTTTCTATGGGTATTTGTTCTTTTGCACTGTGATTTTCAGAAAGTTAATGTGATTTTCAGAAAGTTAACGGTGATGTTCGTGGCGGCAATATTTCAAAGTTCAGTGGTAAATTTGTTAGTAAAAAAAAATGATAGTTGGTTTGTCACAAACAGTAAAAGATGATAGTTAATTTGTCATTTTCTTTAAATTTATTTAGATATTATAAAATTGTTCTATTACATTTTTTTTGTTGGACACATTACTTTCATCAAATATAAAATAATAAAGTAAGTATAACATTATCCATAGAAAAAATATATCATACTTATAAATTAAGCCAATGTGTTATATATATGTTATGTTAGATTTTTTTTTTTAGTTGTATGGCACTACAATTTACTAAAAATTTATTATACTTGTTAGAATTTGATTACCTAAATTCTATTTTGGGTATAATTGAAAAGTCTGTAGTGTAACACAGTGAGTACTTAAATTATGAATAGTTATTTGTGATAGGGTTACAAGAATGGAGCCTATAGGCCCATAACATAAGTGAAGACTGTATTTAAACCTAATGAATTCTTCCTTTCTATTGGTAAATTTTTGACGTGCTTTTGCTTTTCATGTTACTTTTACACTTAAAATAATAAACAAA
The DNA here is from genome assembly GCA_022433065.1 of Begonia loranthoides. Lineage (NCBI taxonomy): Eukaryota > Viridiplantae > Streptophyta > Magnoliopsida > Cucurbitales > Begoniaceae > Begonia > Begonia loranthoides. The sequence continues at coordinate 11,945,002 of CM039477.1, read as the reverse complement.
ACTACAATGGAATTAAGAAGATGATAGACTTAATATAAACTATAATTACTTTAATCATAAAATACTATAAGATAATATAAAACGCACCACGATGCTTCATAATGAAGGCACGAAACTCTCGCCGAGAATTTCAAACAACATTATTAAATGGTATCACACCCACCAAGTTCATACACTAAAGCCCATTTTTCCTCGTACTTCCATCCATTGTCATATTTAAATCTATACCCAGTAATTCGGTAAACCAGATTTGAATAATCAAGTATGATCTATCTGTTGCAGACGGCGGTGGCACCCACAAGCATAAGATTCTCATTCTCTTCTCCGATTTGAATACCTGCAAAAAGGGTACTTCCAAGCAAGTAATGGGGTACCAGCGGCACTGCTAGCAGGAAAGCAAACAAGTCCGATGAAGAAGTGAGATCGGCATGGTGTGTGGAGGAGTTTCCGACAATAGCCGTACTGGGTCGGTGCCGGTTTACCTCAACGTCTACGATCTGTCCGGCATTAATGGGTATACTTACTGGGTTGGCCTTGGCGTTTATCATTCTGGAGTTGAAGGTCAAGGAGAACGATTCTTTTCTCTTAGCCAGTTCTTCATTTTTCATTTATATTTTGTACTCTATGAATCGGCAATCATACTCAGTCTGCAAACTTTTTTGTCGGTAGTTTCTTAGTATTTTTGGGTTTTTTTTTTTCATTTAAAAAAAATTGATGAGATTTGAATACAGTTCATGGAATCGAATACGCATATGGAGCTCACGAGTATTCAACAACTGGAATTTTCGAAGGAGAACCAAAGAAATGTGATGGATTCAGATTCAGAAAAAGTATTTTGATCGGAAAAACAGAGATGAAATCTGCAGAAGTGAAAAAAGTTATGGAGGAGTTTGCCCAAGTTTACAGAGGAAATGCATATAACTTGATCACCCAGAATTGCAATCACTTCTGCAACGATGCTTGCCTTCTCCTCACCCGAAATCCAATCCCCAACTGGATCAATCGCCTTGCTAGAATTGGTAACGAATCAATCAATCAATTAATCAAGTAATATATAATAAATAAATTTAGTCGCTTGAGTTTCTAATTTTGGATTGGACTTGAGTTTCTGATTCAAGATATTGATACGTTGAAGGCTTTCTTTGCAACTGTGTTCTTCCGGCAACATTAAGATCAATCAAAGTTAGAAATCACATCAAAGCTGAAGAAAAGGCCTGTAGTGTGGAGGAAAAGGAGGAGCTACCAAGCCAACAAGTTGAAGCCAAAGCTTCAGCTTCTTCTTCGTCCTCGTCATCGCCTCCTTGCGTGACTTTCCGAAGAGGTAGAAGCCGGACGAGACGAGCTCTTCCACCACCTTCGCCACTAATTTCTTCTCCTTGAAGGCCGTTAAGTAAGAGTTCTTTTCAAATGATCATCTCTTATTTTCAAAATTATCTCGTTTTGTTTGTCTTTTACACGATCCATTCGACCAATTATGTTGTTTGATTTGAGATTTTACCATCTTGCCAATTTTTCGTGTTTTCGTACCAAAATACTATATGCTATGTTAAGCCATCACATACATTATTTTATTGAAAGTTTAGAAACTTATATCAAATTACACAATAAAGATATTCTAAATAAATCTCGAATTGAATTCATATGAAGTGTGTGATACTAACAAGATCTTAAAACTTGGTCAAATGAAAAAGAAAAAACAAAGTGGAAGAAAGCAGGGATGATATTGAAGCTGTTTGTTCCCCGGGAAAATTGAAGGTGAGAACCTAAAAGCCATGAATTATGGAGTGTGGTATAACCAGAGACAGGCATCTCACTTTTTCAGACAAGAGGCTGTCTTTCACTTTGTTTGTCCATGGCTTCCAATCTTTGTTTTTCTTTGGGTCGGTAATAAAACATTAGATGATAAATTTTGTCATGTATTCTCAATTTATCATTTAAATGTATTTCTTTTTATGATATTTACAACCAAATTCCTTTCATTTAATAATTTATTCAATATTTGACATTACTCATTAGCTACTTTTTTTAATGTACCAAATATCTTTAAATATTTTAATAAAACAAATCAAAATGAAATTTAATAAAAACTTCTCAAATAAATACCCATAATTATAACATGCTTTAATTAATCATTCATACATGTTTCAATATAATTACCCATTAGAAACACAAACAAGAATTTATGTTTCTTCCGGCCATGAAATTACGGACCACTTATGATGATCAGTTTCCTATTTCTTTTTTAATTTATGAACAACCATCAAATTTCAATTTAAAACTTATTTTTGTATTAATCAAAAAATATTGTGTTGTCTTGATGAAAATATTTCTAATCAAACCCCATAAATAAAGAATAATAAAATAATGACTAATCATTTTGCTAACATCTGAATACAAGAACCAAATTGCTCTAAAAAAAACACTTGCATGCGACATCAATTGTCTTTGACCTTAAATTGAGAAGTTATATTCAACTTTACCAAAAAATAAGATATCACGTGCCACACACGTGACCAGTTTAACAATTTTTGTGATGGCATCGAACCTAAACCACATGAACTAAATTGTCATAATTTAGGAAAAATGACCAACCAACCATCGTAGTTTGCGATTAATGACAAGTCAATCATTATACTTTTTTTGCTAACAAATTAACTATTGAACTATGAAAAAAAGTCACCGTTAACATAGTTGTCACATTTCACGTTAAACGCTTTATCTTCAATCCACTACGGATCGTCTACTAATCCTACGTAGATCAATATTAATATTGATGGTCCGCCGCAGATCATATACGACTCGAATCTGCCGCAGGTCATCGTGTCTCGTTCTTTGTTCCTCTGCCCTACTATATAAAATTCAATTGTGTGCTCCACCGAGTTCACCGCAAACCACGATATACTCACCGAACATTCGTACTCTCAGACTTTCATTTCACATTATGTAATCGAAACCAATGGATTCCCACACAAAGAAAATGATGCTCAAGCGAAAGGTGGTCTGTTTGGCAGAAACGCCAGACTCTGCTTGTGAACGCCGTCAGCTTGCAACTGACCTCGTCGGTTAGTTTCACCACACTATACCTACCACGGTGCAAGATGGAGCACCTGCGGCGAAAGGAGCAACCGTCGTGGTGCAAGCTAAAGCATCTACAACTGGTGAAGATGGAGGAGCCGCAGCGAGCCATGTTGGCGGAATTGAAGCTAAAGTCGAGGTTGATGCTCAACCTCAACATCAACTGCAGCCTCAACAACGACCTACAAGAGGTGCACTGGTCCGTTTCCAACCCGTTGCAGTGGGTTCCACTACCACTCTTCAGGACAGCCTAGCAAAGGAACGGTATGAAGCTGATGTTAAACATGTTCAATTATTGTTTCTAAAAGAGTAGACTTTGAGTCCTTGGTTGAGTTGAAAATTGAACAATTGTTTGAGGGAGCTAGCTTAGCTGGTTTGTGCCGATTTGGTGGAAGTTACTGTGAGAGGATTGTGAAGCTATTTTATGCAACTTTAGAACTGTCCAACCAGCCATTAGAGGTTCGAACTTATATGTTTGGATGGTAGTTGAGGCAACTCCCAATGATCTTAACGTGATGCTTGGATGTGCGATGTAGGGACCAAGCAATCACTATTACCACATGTCCTCGGAGCCACCTTTCATCAGACAAGGAGAAGGGCTGGTAGTGCTTAGATTGCTGCACCATGATCCCAAAATTGGCGCATACAAAAAGCCAAAGTCTAATTAACTGAATGTCATAGCCCATGTAACATCCCTCAATTTAAATTCCTTAAACATTTTTTTTTATATAAAACAATTTTAGAAATAATCATTTTCAAACCTCACATTTTTCTATCAGAGTAATACATGCGGAACATAAAAACACTTATAAAAGTACTAAATAGCTGTCATTCTTTCAAAACAGTCATTTATACATTTTGTCAAAAGGTTCTAGGTATACTAGAACTAGCAAAAGTTCAACCATAGTTATCATTAGCAAAATATTACTTCTTCCTAACCCTTAGTCATAGTCATTGTAGTCATTCCATACAAAAACACTAAAATCCGTTTGAAAACATACTTCTATATCTGATGTTAAGAAACTAAGTTCCACAAAATACTGATGATGAAGCACCCCCACTAGATCAAACGGACTGATAATCCAAAACGTCATCTGGGAGTACCTCCTCCACATAGTGACCATCATCCAATACATTACCTACATCACAGGGGAAAACAATGAGCCTAACGCCCAGTAAGAATTTAAATGAATGCAATGCATGCTATGCATGACCATACGATGCAAATTTAGTCCAGAGTACATACATGACAAACACCGTGGGACATGAGGAAGCTCGCAAAGGATTTAACATATCATATACATAACATATGCTTCCTCATGCCGTATGTACTTTTTGTTCCGAGGACGCTAGGGATTTCGGTACGGGAGACAAGGAACACTCGACCCCATGTCTTAACCTATTTATTATCTCATCGTTTCATTTATCTTTTTATTTTCATTTCATTGTAACTCATGGGGTGTCGTTGCCATCCCGAACCCCCACACGCCCTTTAATAGATTGGTATGACATGCATGATGAACAATTTCATAAATCCTATACGTGATGCATGTATGACAAGAAAGTAAGGAAAACAGTAACACAACAACAATAAACAGAACAGTTAAGCTATACATGGTCATATGAATCCACTCATAACACTAACACAATTTCCTTTACAGTTTACTTTAGCCTTTTCTTAAAGTAATTACACTTACTTATTAGGTTGCACAATGAACACAACAATCGTTACCAAACCTTCATACAAAACCTAAACTATAAAGTGTTGTGAAACATATAAATCTCAATAAATTTCATCATTTGTAGCCTACTTTAATAGCTCAGTTAAATCCCCTCACGTATGTGAACAATTGTAATATCCAAGTATGCATCCCTTCTCAAGTGTAACAAGTCTACTTTAGCATAAGAAAGACATAGCTCACAATCCATTTATAAAACAGGGTAAAGGAAAAATTACAAGAACAAGAGCACAAACAACAAACAACATACAACCCCGTGATGTAGGCCTCGTTTGGCCACACATCATTTAAATCCTTACCTCTAACCAAAGTGCAATCCACGCTTGATGACACTTTCTCCAGCTACTCACTGTATTTCATTTACAGTTCACAATAGAGACAAAGTTAGACTTGATGACAAACAAGAAAACAAAACAACCATTATGGAGATAAGGAACAATGTTTTGTAGCTACCTTCACCACTTTGTCGTTCACTCACCACCTCCAAATTTCTTCCTTGTCGTTCACTCTCTAGCAGATACTAACGTCCATCTCTTCCACCTTACCTCCAGTTCTTATAAACGTTTTTAGCACGGTGGTAAAACTGTGGAACTTCCAAAAATGTGGCTTTACCTTCTCTATTCCACCGATCACACTATTTTGCTGGCATTCATCCCTCAACAATTTCTCTGACTCCTTCCCTCGTGTCTTTAGTAGCAATTTTGAAAGTAATTTTATTTTAACCGATGAAATCCCCTAAATTTAAATGGGTTTTCTGATATTTTCGACCTCGCGGACGCGGTGTATCTTCCGCGCCGAGCATCCGCAGCGTCCGCATAAGTGCAAAAAATATTACAGAGGCATATCGGACGCCATTTCCTCGCATCCGCCGAGTTCGCTGCGTCCGCTATTCTTTGACCTTGCAGACGCGATTTATCGTCCGTGCCTAGCGTCCGCAGCGTCCGCAAAGACCCAGGAAACTTACAGAGGCAAATTGGACGCCCCTGTTACCGTCCACCACGTCCGCAGTTGAACACTCCTGCGTCCGCACTATGACAAATCAGCACGGAGGACGTCAATTTCCATCCCATGCTTCCTAACCTTTCCAACTTTATGGTTTTTCTTGAATGTTTTATACTAAATGACATTAATCACATGATATAAACAATATATTACATCACCAAAAGTTATTACCAAGTCATAAACGGGTTTTACACGGTATTTAAAATTTGGGACATTACAGCCCAAGTGATCCACATCATCATGACGCACACCATTTTGCCTCATAATGGACATCGAGACCATGTTAGCTACATGGATCTCTATTTGCTCAAGAAGGTGTTCACCAGGAAAAAATTGGACATCAGATATGTCATTTTGAGTCACATGTACGAGGTACTGAACAACCCAACCAAGAGTATGCCATTCAATTGGCTCATTCAGAGGATTATTGAGCAGTCTGGGGTACCGATCTCGAGGGATAAGCCAAGAATCGAAGAGAAGGTCACAGACGTCCACAACAGATTGAAAGTGGACCAAATGGAGGTCAGCAAAGTTAGAGGGGAATGGATATGCAAGACCCCGAAGAGGGGAGGTACAGTGTCCCAACTGCTAGCGCTCCCTCCCTCCCTAGTTGTACGACCTCCACCCCCTCAATGGCTCAGCCTTCAGCCCCCTCAAAGGAACAACCTTGAGCCCCCTCGGAGGAACAACCTCCAACATTGCCTCTACAGCACATGGAGGATGATACTCTGCAGCCAATGACTCCGCCCACTCCTCAGTCATCTCATTTTACATCAATGCCTGAGGAGATTTTTGGCTAGATGCGCAGGATGAAGAAGCTCCATCAAATGGCCCTGAATAGAATACAAATGATGGAGGAGCATCTTTAAATGGAGCTGCTCCAAATTAAACAAATGGAGGAGCAACGTCAAATGAGGCTGCTCCAAATGCAAAAAATGGATGAGCAAGCTGTAATACCCCGACTTTTAAGTGGGTTGACTATCGGGGTATTACCAAAAATGTACTCATTAGATTATATATCATGGAAATTAACGGGAAATTAACGTACTCAAAATAAAATAAATATTAATTTAATAAATTAGGATTTAAAATGTAAAGGAGTTAAATTAATAAAAATTAAGGGGATTTAATAAATTAATTAATTAGGGACTAAATTAATGAATTATATTAATTAAAGATGATTTAAAAATAGGAGGAGAAATGGGTTGAAGAGTGATGAACCGGTTCACTAAGTGAACCGGTTCAATCAAATAAGTGAATGGCCTTCACTAGAGGGGGAGCTAAAATCACGAACAGAGAGACGGGAAAGAGGGAGAGACAGGGAGACGGGAAGAGACGAACGAACGACGAGCGCTAGGAGTAGCGAGGCGACAACGACGGTCAGGCGAGCTCTGGATGCGTTCGGGGACTGCTCCTTCACTCCGAACATTGCTGGTCGCGACTGTGAGCTTCGACGTCAGATTGGGGGCGCGGTTACAAGTGCTGCTCGGCGACAGGATGGCGACGGGATGACGACGGGATGGCGACGGTGAGACGACGGCGACGGCAATTCAATGCGGGGTGCTGCGAGGTTCGGCCTTGGGTCCTCGGGTCTTAGGGGACCTCGGGTCGGTGATGCAAGCTGGACCATGGTCCAGCTTGCCGGTTCATGCATAACTGAATTCTCCTCTTCTGGTGCGTGCTCTACAAGTCGACAGGGAGAGAAATTATACCTCGTAGGGTGGCTTTGGCAGGGGGTAGAGTGTTGAGTGCCCTACTCGAAGGTGAGGTAGTAGCAGGGTATAATTGGAGTTCTCCTTCCTTGCTGGTGAAGATGTGTGCAAGGGAGGGAGAAGGAGGAGAGGGTTCTCTGGAGTTGTGGTTGGCCGAGAGCTTCATCTTGGCTGCTAGTGAGTTCTTTTCCAATTTCTCTGTCTTTGAATTCTGTTAGGTGATTGTCAATCTCTGTGAGTGTTCATTTCCTTGGTTGGGTGGCAACTGTTGTGGAAATATTGGATGAATGAGTTGAGAATTTCTCTGTGTAGCATGAACACCCTCTGTTGATTTCTTATGCATGGTTAGTGTGAGTTTGAACACTTTCTATTGATGGCTTCTGCATGGTTAGTGTTGGAAAGGTTGGTTGGTTAATAATATGTTGAGTGTATGCATAGTGATCTTCTAGTATGAGTTTTCCAAGTTGTGATGTCGATTATGCACTCTATTGGTTGGTAATTTAAAAAGGATAATTGTGTGTGTTGTTGGGTTTTATACTCCGTGTGTTGTTGTGAGTATTACGTTTAATTTATTATTGGATTTCAAATATGTTAGATAGGAACTCTGAATATTGAAATATATGGAAATGCTATGTTTAGATTGTGTTATGCACTTGATCATTATTGGCTGAATAATTCTTTGGATGTTACTGCTCTGTTGATTATAGTTACGTAGTGTTAGTTGTGTGTTGTGATTGTTACATACTAATAATGAGTTGAGACTTTTAATTGATTATTGAAATTTGACTCGCTGTATGAATGACTATATTGAGATATAAGAAAAGTGTTATGTGAAGTTTATCAATGAATTATCGAATGTTATTAATTTGCAATTCAGTAGTTATAGCTTAATGTTTGCTATATTTTCGCAATAGAACGTTGATATGCTGGAATTGGTTAGTTAATCATTTACATTGGATGATCTATTGGTCTAATGTTTATGCTGGTTAATATCAAGTATAATGTATTATGGGAATACTGTGAGAATTAAGTGAGTATTATGCACATTGATAATTGCTTTAAACGTTTGGCGATTCAACTGTTGTTTTGTTAAGATGAAATATAATGAAATGCGTTGGTTGTTGTTGTTAGCTGTTATGGTTGTCTTGTTTTGGTTTATGGATAATGCTCTATGTTTGACAATATACTATTGTTAGTTGGATTAATATATTTTGAATATAAAAAGTTAAGTCATACATTGATTGACAGCTGATGTCGTTGATTTCATACTCTTCTTGGATATTACTATTGGTCGTCAGCTTTGTTTGGGTACTTATTATGTGGGTGGTGTTAGGTACAAAGAAGAAGAAAAGAAGAATAACAACTAACTACATTTGCTCATTAAAGCTTCGAGGTAGGAAATTAGGGGTTTCTTGGCCATTTGGAGTCCCTGCACCACAAGTAGTGTGCGTGAGTTGAGTTTATTCTTGGGTGATTTTACTGCCATTAATTTCCTTAGTTCCTGTAGTTTATTGCTGCAATATTCTTTGTTTTGCCTTAGTTTTCTTAGTTCTCATAGTTTATTTATTGCCATTATAGGAAAGAAAATGTTTAGCGAATGCTTAGATAAATGAAATGATTAGACGTGATGAAGGCTTACTAAAGGTTTAAGGAAACTACATTTAGTTTATAGCTTTAATGCTATTTAGTTTAATTATTCCCCGTGTTAATTAGCAACCGTCATTTCTTTCATTTAACGCACATATATATTGTTCTGCTGTATATAATTGAGCATGTTTAACTTGTAATCTTCTCTTTGCATCCTAATCAATTTAGTATAGTTTATTGACCAATTAAGCACGTAAACAATTTAATTAACCTAAACATGTGGACAAATGTGTAATTAGCTAATTAACGATAATTGATTGAAGCATGCTTAAGTAAGTGTAATTACTTCTCGAACATGTAAAGTGACTAATAATTAAATAGAATAATGGTCGTAGTATGTAATTAGTACATTTATCTAATTAGGATGTTTAAATGAATTAGCAACATGTTAATTGATTAAAATAATATAAACATGTTGATTTACTTAACTAGAGTAATTACATAAAGTAATCAACTAGACTTGAGTATGTTAATTAATTTGAATAATTAATTAACAAGATATATGTTAGTCCATTGGAAGAACTAAACTAATTAGAAGTATAATCGAAATCTTTCCTTGAGCATGTAATTAACTAATTGTAATCGATAATCTTTTGATTGAGCATATAATTAGTAGAATAACTAACTAGCTTAATAGTCAAAATCGTCTTGAGCATGTAACTCACCTAGGATAACTAATCAGGATAATCACTTAGAATAATGAATGTAAGAAGCATGTAAGTGGACTAAGAAGTTAACTAGGATAGTTAGCACGATTAATTTATAGCATGTCCCGATTTCCTGTTTCGTTTACTGTTGATGTATTCCCTTTATGATTCGTTATGTAAGTTTCTTAATGTTCGTTTCATGCTTTCCTTATGTGTTTCGTTGTGTTCTGTTCAATATCATAATTGCTTTCATGTGCATCTTTAATTCCCATTATTCAATTTCTGTTGTTACCTTATTATATGCGCTTTTAATTTTAGTTACTTCTTTTAATGCGCACTTCAATTATTATGAATGTTATGAAGTATCATGCATCATGTTAGGTTGAGAATATATGAGCATGCATCATGTTAATAGAGACTAATAAGGAATGTCACGGGGTGGTATGCAAGCATGCGTGAGTGAGGATAAAATGATGAAAGGGGTAAAAACATTAAGATAAGTAAAGATTCTTATGGTATGGTCAGCTTAGCCCAGCACAGGAACTGGGAAAAGAGTTAATAAGATAATAAAAGTTTCTGTGGTATTGTCAGCTTAGCTTGGCACAGAAACTGGATAAGAAAAATGATAAAATGGGAATTAGGAGTGGATGAGTAATGGATGTAGTCTGCAATCTAGGCAGAGCCCCTCCCTCATAGGGTACGGGAGTTCTAGATTGCAAGAAAAAGGTTAGATCCGAGCACTATGCCATTGCACAAGAAAAACCTCCCAATTCCAGCTCGAAGTACGAGCAATGGCTTAAAGTAAAGTAATAAAATGGTAAATGGCTAATGAAAGAATTGGTTTGGGTGACCCCAATTTCAAAAAGGACTAAAGAGAGGCATTTCATGCATTTCCCCTTTTTCCTTACAAGCCTTCGGGCTTAAAGTTGCTTGTGGTGTAGATGTAGGTACTAGTATGCTATGAGGAATGCACGGACTTGTAGTAGCTAAAGATAATAATCAAACAATAAAGGCAGTGGATGATGAATTTGCACGCGCGAGGGAGTTCGGGGCTGGCCAGGCATAAAGAGGGGTAAAAGAGAAACTGTTTAATTATGTTAATAAGTTTTCAAAGAGGTAATTAAATTAAATAGTGAGTTGTATAAAAAGTAGTATTTCAATGGTTTAGTATATCTTCTTTAATTTAGTTATTTACGCTTCCGTAAAGTTTTAAATAAACGATTTTCATAATTCTTTTGCATAATTTTATTAAATGGGATTTTTATAACGAGTTTTATGAACGGTTGGTAGCGGTCCGGTTTAGGTGTGCTCTGACGCGTTTCAAAAAGGAAAATTTCAAAATGTCACGCATTTTAAAGGATTTATGAAAAATCGGGTCGTTACACAAGCAGAGGAGGGACATCATGAGATGTTGGTACCATTGCAGAGAATAGAGCAACGAGCAACCCCTCCAGCAACCCCTCTAGCAGCCCCTCTAGCAGCCTCTCAGTCATCCTCTTCAGCAACGAAAGCCACAAATGGCTTGTAAGTCATTTACTTTTTATGCAAATTTCATTATTTACTTTATTTGTATGCAATGTATAACATGTATGAAATTTGCAAAACCATTGCCCTCAAAGGCAAACATGCTCCTCCTACCATGCTTGCCAAGGTGCAGGAGACAGGTGTGTCGGGTGGATCACAGCCTCTGCCACTTAAAACTGTGTGCGTGGTATGCCTTTGATTTGATTATATATATGTGTTTGCACTTATTCATGTCTTATTAGTCTAACAGTGATGCACTAGCAAAAGGGGTAAAGAAATAACCTATAAAATATGTTGTGGAAGTGTTGTTGCAAGTGTTGAAGAAGGAAGAATATTGGAGAAACTAGGTGGGTGGCTCCTAGAGGAAATGATTGACCTTGTGGTCGACCTCACTTTGGACAAAGGCGAAAATAAGTCGTCCTTTTTGAATTTCCTCAGCTGGTGGTCAACCATTTCCTTCTTTACTAAAATTTTTGCAATTTCAATTACGGAAAGTGAACTTTGAACACTCGTAACTTCTTCGTTCGAGATTCTCTTGAGCTAAAATTTGGACCACTTCTTTTTGGATGGAATATAAAAATAACCCTTCAAGAATTGTGGAAATATCTTCGAAGAATTGTGAGATATTCTGAAAACAAGATAAGTGGTCGGAAATAGAAAGTATGACAGCTTACACTTCCCTTTTGTTGACTTTACGGATGGAGACTTGATGGATGGTTGGACACCACTTCACACAACCTTTCCTTAAAGAGTAGGGCTGTGGATGCCACTCAAGAAAGCTCACTTAAGCCCAAGTGAACTCCACCCTATGATATGACTCACACAAGAGGAACTTTGGATGTAACTCACCAAAGTGTTTGAAAAGGGAATCTTTTCCAATTTCGAAATTAGCAAAAGCTAATTTGTATTCAAACTCAAGTGATTAAAACATAAGCATTAGGTGGCTTTATATAATCAATTACAAAGCATAAAATAGGAAACACACTAAATATTCGGTTCTAATTGGCCGATTAGTAAACTATAGTTTTAGTAACTTTCTAAAGCTATTATTTTGATAACTTCTTGCTGGCTTAAAGGCCACGAAATGGTGACTAAGATGGTAGCTTCTTTCCTTCAAATTCAAAATTCACCACTTGGATGGTTGCCAAATTAGTTGAACTTTGACCACTTGCTTGGTTGATTTTAGTAGGTTTCCATAACTCTTTTTCCATTGGTCATTCTTGTCCTTCTAGTGAATCTTCTTGGGCTCCTTTCCATAGCATTAAGGGCTTGGGCCCTTCTTGATCCTCTTGGGTTGATAGCTCTTTAATTTGGGCCATTGATATGTAACCTTTCGAATGGATGGAAAAGCATGAGTTGATAAGGTCTTGGTCCTTTGTCTTTGTGAATGGACCTAGTGGTCCATTAGACAGTCATTTGTCAATGTTTTTTCCAGCCAGGTGAGCTGATTGATATTTTCAATAAGTATGTTTTTGGAAATACTTTGAAGAACGTAGAGACGTGTGTAATTATTTTAGGAAAGCTAGTCCAGGATGAGTACACCATCACTGAAGTCATCTTCCCGTAACAAAAAAGGATGGCAGACACGGTGAGAATTACTGTATGTTACATTTAGTAGTTCAAAAGGTGTTATATTAGTACTCATCTGTGCATTGCGTTTTTTGTATGCAGTGCTATGCGGAGAACGAAGAAGAATATGCCTATATCAAATGGAAAAATTGCTCCTTACAATAGGGGGGATTCACGTAAAGCAACTTAAAACAATTCTAAGTCAGTAACGACCCAATTTTTTGTATATCCCTTAAAACGCTTACAAATTTGAAATTTGGCTAAGCCCATTGAAATCTCTTTGGAAAAAAACATCAGAGTGCGACGCTAAACCGGACCGCTACTAACCTTTCGTTAAACTCTTTATGAAAATCAATTCAATGAAATGCAGAAGCGTATGAAATCATTTATTTTAAAATGTTGAGGAAGCGTAAATAATTTAATGAAGAAACTAAACAATTAATTACAACTTAGTTACAACTATGCTCTCTTTAATATCTTTAGCCTGGCCAGCCCCATTCTCACTCGTGCAAATCCTTCAGCCCTGCTTTATTATCTATTCATCGTTTTTTGCATCTACTCCTAAGTCTTTGCATCGAATTCACGTACAAATACCTACACCTACACCACAAGTAACTGTAAGCCCAAGGGCTTAGTAAGGAAAAGAGTTTATGCAACATGATATGCCTCTCTTTAGTCCTTTTGGAATGGGGCCCACCCAACCCAATCTTTTCATTACATCATTGGTTCTTTGGTTCTTTACTCGTATATTGAGCTGGAGATTGGAGGGGTCTTAGGGGATGAAATAGTTGGTCGGACCTAACCCTTTACTTGCAACTAAGTCCCCGTTCCCGTCAAGGTAGGGGGCTTAACCTTTCCGCATAATAGATCTGCTACCCATCTGCCCCCCAACTCTAGTTTTGATCATTTTCTTTTGTCCCTATGTTGGGCTAAGCTACCGGACCACAAAAACCTTTATCATCTTAACGTTTTTCCCCATTTTCATCATTTATCCTCATTCATGCATGTGTGAGTACCCCCACCAAGGAGACACTCCCTATTAGTTTCTATTAACGTGATGCATGACCATACATTCTCAACTTAACATGATGCATGATGCTTTATAACGTAACATTAATAGAAATTGAAGTTGCATTGAAATAAAAATAATTGTAATTAGAATTGCGCATAGAATGAATAACAAAAATTGAAAGTGCACAACAATATAGGGAACAATTATGATATCAAATTGAAAGCATCGAATGAACAATATGAGACGATAAGGTAACGTACGATGAATTACAATTAACTAAACATGTTTGGTATACTAAGTTAAACTAAACATGGAAACATGCTTTAGACAATAACTAGAAACATGCTTGTAAATTAGAAATTCTTATTCTAGTTGATTAAGCATGCTTTTACTCTAATTAATTAAGCATGCTATATTTAATAGACTAGTTATTATCCTAGTTAATTACATGCTCGAGATGATTACATGCTCATCTTAACGTTTATCCACATTTTCATCATTTATCCTCATTCATGCATGTGTGAGTACCCCCACCAAGAAGACACTCCCTATTAGTTTCTATTAACGTGATGCATGACCATACATTCTCAACTTAACATGATGCATGATGCTTTATAACGTAACATTAATAGAAATTAAAGTTGCATTGTAATAAAAATAATTGTCATTAGAATTGCGCATAGAATGAATAACAGAAATTGAAAGTGCACAACAATATAGGGAACAATTATGATATCAAATTGAAAGCATCGAATGAACAATATGAGACGATAAGGTAACGTACGATGAATTACAATTAACTAAACATGTTTGGTATACTAAGTTAAACTAAACATGGAAACATGCTTTAGACAATAACTAGAAACATGCTTGTAAATTAGAAATTCTTATTCTAGTTGATTAAGCATGCTTTTACTCTAATTAATTAAACATGCTATATTTAATAGACTAGTTATTATCCTAGTTAATTACATGCTCGAGATGATTACATGCTCAAGAAAGATTACATTCATTATGCTAGTTATTCTAGTTAATTACATGCTCAAGAAAAATTACAAACATGCTTAGATTATGTTATTGACTTGTATTGAATTCTAAACTAACAAAAGAAGAGTAATACTATCACTATGATATAAGGAAATTGCCACTATAACGATTAAATAATTGATATACAGAACAGAACCATTGTTAAGGAAACTATCATCATTCAAGCACTAAGCATTTATCTCATTCCATCATTAAACTTTCATCATAGCATTGATCTCTATCAAGTCTCTATCAAAGTAAAGCATTTGAAATAAAGAGAATTAAGAGAATTGCAGGAAACTAACAACGGACGAGTTAATATCAAACAATTCTAATAGTTAACAAACATACATGAATGTTAATAGTTGATTAACATGCTTGAAGATTAAACAAGTAATAGTTAACTAACATGCATGAGGACAAACTGTTGATTAGCATGCTTGAAGATTAAACTTAGTTAACATGTTTAAGTAGTAATTAACATGCTTAAGTTAATTAATTACTCTAATTAATTAACATGCTCAAGTCTAATTAATTACTCTAGCTACATTGATTAACATACTCGAGTCTAGTTAATTACTCTAATTTAATTAACATGCTTAAGTCTACTAACATACTCAAATCTAGTTGATTACTCTAGATTAGGTTAATTAACATACTAAATAAATGATTGCAATTTGAATTCTAACTGATTAACAATTAAACATACTTAAGGCCTAGTTAATTACCCTAGTTAATTAACATGCTACTAATTAATTTACACATACTAATTAAGCATGCTAGTTAGCTAATTAAATATGCTAGTTAGTTAATTTAAACATGCTAGTTAATCAATCTAACATGCGAGTTAATTAGTTAAACATACTAGTAGTTACTTATTAGTTAGTTTACATGCTCAAGAATTAACAACATTTACCTAAACTTATTCTACTTAATTATCGCTAATTAGTTTAGTTCACATGTTTAGACAAATCAAACTATTTACATGCTTGGATTAACTAAATTGATTAACATGCTCAATCGATTAACAATTACCTAAATTAATTACCAGCAAACATGCTAGATTAATGAAGTAATGACAACACCACAATAATGATGGAAATAACAGCATTATAGTTAATAATGGGACAGAAATTCAACGATGGAGAACACGTCAAAATATTGCCTTCAGACTTATCTCATCTATCTAAGCATTACTCATTTATCCAACTTTTATCGTTAATCAGTTGTCTGTCAATTATCCATCAATTGTCTAAACATTGGTAACGGAGCTGATAACAAGGAACAAGGAATAAAAAAGGAAATCTACGGACCATCACAGGAAAATATCCCAGGGCAAAACTAATCTACATAGTATTAAAGACATCAAAGCATTAACTTTGCAAATCTAACATTGAATATCATGAAGCTTACAAAATCTACGAATATTAAATCAATCTATGCTATCAACAAGGAAGTAACAACATCAAGGAAACCTACGGGCATCAACAAGAAAGTATCACAGAGCTAGTTGACAACTAAGGAAATGTAACTCACGCACCCCCACTTGTGGTGTAGGGCCTCCACTGGCCAAAACACCACCATTTCCTTACCTAAACCGATGAACACAACAGGGACAGCAAGGAAACCAAGCCTTCACGCAGCTACCAACTTCATAACAGCTCACTCACATACACACTCATCCAAGGAACACTGACTACTTCTCAACTTACAGGGAAGTCCACTCTCACAAACTAGAACTCACACTTAGCTCACCACTCAACCACACAACTCACACACACTCAGGCTCACACATAGGAGCACTCCTCATAGGAAGAGAAGCCTCACGCAGCAGGGAGGGGGAGTTCACACAGGGAGAGGAGCTAAACGTAGAAATGGAAGGAGAGAGGAAGCTTATACCTAGGAGGGGGAACAGACCATACGTGTAGGGGGCAGGGAGGTCGGCTACGCGTGGTCTAGAGGAGAATTTGCTGTCGGGGGTCACATTCTAATTGGTTACGCGTCGTTTTCCTTCTGATTTAAAATCCTTATTGTCGCAGATCTGGGCTGCTTCGAACAAGTGCAGACGCAGTGGTCTGGTCTGCTAGGGGTGTGCAAAATCGAACCAGTACCGAAAACCAGACCGAGAACCGGCGGTTTCGGTACCAGTTCCGTGCTAATCGCACAGAACCTGACGGAATTTCGGTGCTATGGTTCATAGCACCGAAATTATGGTCTGGTTCTCGGTACTAAATTTTTAGTACCGAGAAACCGGTACCGAAAGTTTAGTACCGAACAAATTTAGGGTTCTTTGACTTTCAATCTCACTCTCACTTCACTGACACTCTCAAACTCTCATTCTCTCTTACTGCAATCGACGACTCGGCAGTCGGCGACACACACTCACACAGTGACCAAATCAATCGCAGAGCATCCGTCGATCTCACCGGAGAAGAGGCCCGCACGCAGTTTTGTAGCAGCATCGGAGTCGTCGATTCCTGCTTGCTTCATCTCGAACCAGATCTGAATCCAGGGGAATACCGTCGATTCCATTGTCAGGATCATCGGTTGCTTCGAAGAACAGTCCATCCGAGCTCCTGGTGTCCTCTACTAAGTTTCTATTCCTCTTTAATAATCACTCGAATCCCCCCGGAGAATCCCGAATCGACACTCGACAGAGACCAAATCGTCAGCGACACCCAGAGACCAAATCCCGACTCTGTCTCTCTCAACTCGACTCTGTCCAGACGTGCTTTTGTTCTGTCCATTCTTGGTTCTTCTCTTCTTCCAGTTAGGGCTTCTCCATCACAGGACACAGAGTTCACAGAGTTAGGGCTTCTCCATCAGCTTGGCCTAAACTTGCTTCCAGCTACCAAAAACCATCAATGTCGCAGCACCAAACACCCTTCTGGAATTCTTCACCTTCAGTAGTGAAGGACAGTACAGCCGTTCTTTGTCCGTCCTCACAGTCCCAACTCATGGCCTCCTCACTTGCTGAGAAACCCAAGTGCCACAACCTCACAACAAAGGTAAGAACTTAAGCCATTAGTGAAACAAAAACCTCAAATTTAGCTACTGTTTTTGAGCTAATTGTTCATAATATTTTTAATTTTTTACACAGAAACTTCAGCTTTATTGCGGTGAAGATGTTCAACAGTCAGGATTAATCACGAAGAGATTGGATGGAGGAGGAGGTGACTTGACATTCGAAAGAACCAATAAGAAGTATTTTACTCTTCTTTATTGTCAACTGACACTGCATCAGTGCTGCATGAAGCTATAGACAATGTAGAAATGAGATTTTTTTTTATTACAATTTTAAATATTAAAAAAACGGGTACCAAACCGGTCCCGAACCAGAACCGGTACCAAAAAACCGGTCCAGTACTAGATTTTCATGGACTGGTACCGGTTTTGAAAATTCAAAACCGGTACCGACCGATTCGGTGCTGTCCGCTGTGGAACCGGTACCGAACCGGACCGTGAACACCCCTATTGTCTGCATTCATCCACAAGAGTAAAACTCCTAAGGCTAAATCGTGGTCTTGGACGAGAACTTGCATCCTCGTCCAGGCCGTACCGTCCGCAGACGATGTTCGGACCCGTTATGGCGTCTGCATGAAGCGTCCACATGTATCCGCATATGTCCATAAATTGGACAGAGGCAAATCGGACGAGGCCTCACCTCATCCATACTCGTCCACGACCATCCGATGGTGTCTAGATTTAGACAGATTCAACCTGGACGAGACCACTGCGTCTGCATGAACTTGGCTGCGTTCGCAGCCTTGTCCGCAACGACAACAGAGGCAAGGGCGACTTTTGGGATGCAAAGACAGCATCCCCGAGTCGTCCCAAAGTGCTGGGACAGAGTTCTATACATTTGCGGATGAGGAACATCATTCGTGGAGTCATCCGTAGTCGTCCGCAAGTGCACAATCCAACACTTTTCTCACATTTTCCTACTTAACTCCTATCCTATAATATTTTTCCCATAATTACACGTCATAAACAACGTATAATTATGCAATGTAATGTTCCAATTACCCGATCCTTTAATTACATCGCATATACGAGGAAAACATAATGGAAATACCCTTTAGACTTAATGCTCTGAAACGTCTGCGGTAATACCCCGATAAATGTCCAACTTAAAAAGTCGGGGTGTTACAAAGTCTTCCATTGTTTTGTAAAAGAAAAGGTTTTAAATTTCACGCGATTTTAAACGTAATAAAAACTGGGTTGTTACAGGCCTAACTTTTAAATCTGTCCAAGTAATGCGCTGCTACCCATTTGGCAGAGGCATAACAGTTTTCCATCTTTCTCGAGCAAGTGTGAACGCCATTGTCGCACTTTATTTGAAGTGTCATTTCACCTTGTAGTTTTTAGGCGTGCATCCGCCACGTGCATCCTTCTCCGCAGGCAGCCCTCAACCGACAAGCGTCATTGTGAGTGAATTTTATTCCGTACCTATTCTTCAACGCATGCTCGACAATTTCTTCTCTAATTTTATTCAGTAAACTATATTTCTTGCCAAGACCCATACCAACGAACGTGCATTCTGCTATTGGTGGGTTTCTAAGCCTACTATCGGTCATGTCCATGTCTTCGTCACTACTGGATTCTCATAATAAACGAAGCTCCTTCTCGTCCTTTTCGTGTAGAATTGCGAGACAGAATACACCACTATAGCAGTTTCATCTCCAATTGCACGTACCTCATTTGGTACGTGTGTCGACGTGGGCCCTACTTCAACTTGGCAGTTAATAACAAATTCCTCGCACTCCAAGATGCCATTTGGTATTCAACAAATGCTTCAACTTCGCCAAAACGCGGTACATTTTAACTCTCACAAATCTTTAGGGTTCGCTAATCGTTGACAAAATCACGAGGACTATATTATGAATTTATACAAGGGAGAAGATGTAGTCAATCCGCAGCAAATCATTATTAATCTGTCGCGGATCATATTCAATATGCGACAGTCCTATATGATCCACGGTGGACCATCAGTATAATAACATTATTTTTAGAAATAAGGATCCGTGGCGGAACAGTGGACAATCCGCCGCGAACGGAAGTCAATGTGTTTAATGGAAAACGTAACTCCGATGTTTGCTCTATCCATTTTTCATAGTTAAGTGGTTATTTTGTTAGCGAAAAAAGTTTAGTAATTGACTTATCATTGATCACAAAATAGGATAGTTGGTTTGTCATTTTCCCAATAATTTATTTAGTTCGCCCCTAAGTTCCACAATTATATTTTATTTTAACATTTTCAAAATAATAATAGCTTCATATAATAATACATCATATTTATATTTTAAATAAAATAAAAATAATTATTTTTTTTAATATTCTCTCTAAATTGGAAATACATAACCATTTATACATTAGATCTTAAACCTTTTTTTTACAAGCAAAATATCAATTTTCAATTGTTAGCAATTTACACATTGTAATCAATTTATCTGTTAAAATTAGCATGTATTTACATTAATGAGATGTTTTAACTTGATTTCTAATATCTCCTACAGTTTTTCACCCAATTTTGAACTTTTTCGATCTCATTCCGACGATTTCGAACTATATTGATGGAACGATAAAATTTTAAATCAAGTTAGAGATTGCCGGATACATTAGAAATCGATTAAATCACTTCATTAAATAGAACAAGTGATATACACATATTAGATTTAATTGATTAATTGACAGTAAGGTCTAAATTATCACAGCTTAAAGATAGAGATTTTGTTTGTGAAAAAAATAATTTACGATCTAATATATAAATGATTCCAAACATTGAACTTTAAATTGAACTTTACTTTTAATTTATATGAAAATGCTCAATTGCACTTTGCTACTTATGATTAAGCAAACTAAGTAGCAAAATAATTGATGAGTGACTATAATTTATTGTTTTCCCGTTGAAACAAACTTAGTGACTAAATAACCAATGAATGGTTATAATCCAAAGTCTCTGTGATTAAGAAACTTACTATTAAGTAACCTAAAAGTTAGGAGTTTCTTAATGGTGAAGATGCTCAATGGTTAAGCAAACTTATTAAGTTTTTTCCACGATGAAGAAATGTGACTCCGTTTAATAACTAATCAGGTTTCTTACTCTGTATATATCACGGTTTATTGAAGTATTGAGATTTTCCTTCAAGATGTCTATCCTTTGAATTCATCCCGACGAATGAGTTGTATATCATGAAGGATTGACAAACTCCTTGTCCAATGGTTAAAGAATGATCACCAAGAATAAGACAATTAAATGTAAAAATATTTTTTATGGAGACAATGTTTTTCCCCTATATCAATTGTGTTTATAACTACTCGAAATTTTATTTTTTTCAAATTTTGAATCTTAAAATTGTTCTCAAATTAATTTATAAATTAAATTTAATTAAATTGTTGTAAACCCTGAATTATAAAATTTTTTGCAATCTTGAAAATAATGAAATTATTAAGGGAAAATGACAAATCAACCATCATCCTTTTTTTTCTAAAATATAAATCACTGAACTATGAAAAATTGACGCCGCTACCATTGCTGTCACGTTTGCCATTAACGCTTTGACGACGAACAGCAGCGGTCTCATGACAAACTACCGCGGTTCGTCGTAAACTGCTGCGGCTCATCATAAACCAGCACGGTCTCATGAAGAACCGCAGCGGTTTGTCATGAGACCGTGGCGGTCTCATGACTCGCAGTTTGTTTAAAATTCTTTATCGCAAATTTGAGAGCTTAAACGTGTGATTTTGGGCCCGAGCAAGGTGGGTCATGGAGTAAACTTGTTGACAAGTCATAGATCTCTGAGAGAGTTTCGTTAAGATTTATGAAAATTCAGCGATTGTTATTAATGAATAAATATCGGTTAAATTGGATAATTGTGATTTAAAAAGGGAAACATATAAATTAAGGTTATTCGTTTATCAACTATAAAATTGATAGAAATTCGTTAATCGATAATTAAATTATTAAATAATAAACGAGAAATAACAATATTAAAATTAAGGCTTATGATTGATAGAAATATTAATAAATAAATTATAATTATTTTGAATATATAAAAGGAAAGAAGGACAACGCTAATTTCTAAAACGCGCCACGAACGCCAGGTAAGTGATATGCATGTGCTTTGGTCCTTAGGACCCTACATCGCAAGAATAGGAGATGCATGTTTCGGTCTTTACAGTTTTAAATAGCATGTTTCGGTCTTTACAGTTTTAAATAGCACGTTTCATTGTTTACAGTTTTATAAGCATGTTCTATGAATTCTATGTTGGTTGCGCTATTAAATTCCTCTAGTAGAAAATGTATGCATCCACGAGCATCATGTATCATGGTTTTTAAAACGATACGAGAATGAGTTTTTAAGCATGGTTTTGTAAAGAAAACAAAATCGAATATTAAATGGTTAGATAATAAAGTAAAGAAAAAAAATAAAGGTTTGGGTGGATTGTTCCCCCATGGTTAGACAATAAAGTAAAGTAAAGAAAAAGATAAAGGTTTGGGCACATTGTCCCCATGGTTAGAGGCTTTGGGTGGATTCGTCCCCCAATGGTTGAGTTACATCCCAATGTTAGACGGTTAAGGTTTTGATGTTGAATTCAAACTCATAAATAAAGGCTTGGTGGACATGGTCCCCATGGTTAGAGGCTTTGGGTAGATTAGTCCCCCATTGGTTAAGGCTTGAGATGAATACCAAAGATAGAACAATAAATAGAGGCTTGGTGGACATGGTCCCTATGGTTAGAGGCTTTGGGTGGATTAGCCCCCATTGGTTAAGGCTTGAGTTGTATACCAAAGGCAAAACAATAAAGTAATAAAGTTAAGATCATGAAACGTAAAGAAATGAACAGTAAAAGTAAAGTCAAGATAAAGCAAAGTTAAGATAAAGAAAATGGTAAAAGAAAAGAAAAGAAAGAATGAAAGAAGAGAAACAGAAATAGAAAACGAAAAGAGATTTAAAAGTTGCATGACATGTGCATCATACATTTTATTTTATATCACTTACTGTGTATTAGGCTCATTAGTTAAGTTTTGTGATGTAGGTACACACACAGAGGAACAGGCTAAAAGGCAGTCGATGAAGGATTTACACGAGTGGATCTTGTGGCTGGCTGGGCTAAGAATTAAAAAGAAATTTATTTGTAAAAGAGTTTGTAAATTATTTGATGATCTATAATGTTTTATTTTAATTCCGTTGCGTTTTCATAAAATGATTTTATTACTTCTATTGAAATTGATAAATGTTTTAAGTAAAGAGTTTTCATGATCGGGTTTTATAAAAGGAAAATACTTTGATGTTTTTATAAAAAGAAAAGTTTTAAATTTTACATGATTTTTGAAGTAAATAAAACCGGGTCGTTACATTCTTACCCTCATAAGGTTTCATCAGTTATCTCATATCATGTTTTTCGTCAATTTCATAAGATTCATGCATTCATACTCATATACATAATGTCATATAAATTTTATCTTTTAAATTTCATATGTCAATACCTAATCATGTGTGATCAATTAAATTATCAGAATTAGATAGCAAAATAAGTATAAAGAAAATAATACATGTCTTGTGATGTAAAGTCTATAGTCAAAATGTTTGAAAAACATGTATTTTTCTTACCTGAATCCCTAGAGGGTATGAGTTGTGAGAATTTATGGGCTTTAGAACAATTTCTCTTGAGGTAGACGAGCATATAAAGGATGACATTGATTTTACTTATAATTTAATTTCAAAATAATAAACTCTTTTTTAATTACAAGGCTTTGAGAATAATTTCAAATTGATTTAGTTTGTTATTAACTTTGATTTATTTAATTAAGTTTAATAATGTTTCGTATTTGGTTATATAATACGTTTATTTAATATGATAGAATTAACGAGACAAAGCCTAATAAAATGTACTTAGATTATTTTGCTAATATATATAGTTGTTTCACTATTTTCAAGAATTTAATAATTTTGTAATTTGCAGTTTATAATGACCTAATTAAACTTAATTTCTAAATTAATTTAGGAAAAATTTTGAAATTTAAAATTTAGAGAAAATGAAATTCATGGTCTATTCCATCGACTCCTACATCTATATCATGAATCTAATATTCTTGATGAGAATCTATTTGAAATTCATAAAACTTAATTCAAACAATATTATTCCAGGAAATGTTATTTCAATAGAAATTGCATAATATTAACTCAACCCCAGTTTAAATATTATAGGAAAATTAACAAAACAACCACTACATTATAAGATCAATGACAAGTCAACCACTTAATAATTTTTTCTAATAAATGAAACACTCAACTATTAAAAATGAACATCGTCATTAACTTGTTGAAAAAAACATTAAAACGAAAAAACTATTCAAAATATAAAATTTTTAGTTAACCTATTTGAAATAGATTTTGGTATTAAAATGAAAAATTTCTAGTTAACTATTTGTTAAAAAATCAATGTACTATAAGTTAAACATGTTTTCAATTCACTAAGGGAACTCGTTGAGAAACAGATTTTAAAAATGTTAAGTTATTCAAAATTGATTTTGATATCAAAATAAAACATTTTTAATTAACTATTTATTGAAAAATCAATGTACTCCAAGCTAAATATGTTTTCGATTCCCTAAGGAAGCTCATCAAAAAATTGAATGGTATAACACTGAAGAACGACAAAAAATTCAGCAAATAGAGCACAAAAAATATTTTCCCCACAAAAAGAATAAATTCCATTGTGAAAAGTTCTTTCTTCTGCGAAAAAGTCAACTTTCCACCACAATCTTTCACATTGAAAGTTACCCGTTATTCAAATATTTGTGTTTTTAAAGATGGAGCATAATTTACCATTAATATTTTTCATTCATGGTTTTCAAACATAATTTTCCATTAGTGTTATTCATTCTCGAAGGTAATTTTGCTTAATATTTTTCATTCTTGGTTAACCAATATTCGAAATTTTGTGTTTTGAATAATATGCCCCTGAACAAACACCAATCATGTAAGAATAAGAAAAAGTTTACCCTCATATTCTATGGAAGTGAGTGAGCCAGGATCAATTGTATGATTTTGCTTAGCACCACACCAATCACATAAAACTTGTAAGATGAACACAAGAAACTTTAGCAATCAAACCCACAAAATCAGTTTTATAGCCACTAGAACAAGCAATTTCAATTGTAGGGAAGTTCAACCATCTGCCACTCATTATGAATATCAAGACAATTCAAGTATGGGGAGCTTTTTCATATAAATAGTTGAGCTCCTTTCTATTGAATTCATATGTGCATCTGACAAGAAAGCCATGAAATCGAATTAATGAAGTTGAATCAATTTGAAGCCCCACCAGTTAAAAGTTTAGAGGTATGAAAAAAAGGATTGTAAAGATTCTTACTTCGATGATTAATTTATACTGCAAATACACAGACCTTTCGAATTGAAGAGATTCGGCTCCTCTTCTCTCTCATCCACTCCACAAAATTGGCGAGGATCAATGGCCAGGCAAGTTCAGGATCGTAATTAAAATTATCTGTAAAGCATTGGAAAAGGCTAAAAACATTTAAGGATTTGATATAATATGCAAGAGAAGACTCTTCCTCCAACATAACCAACTTTTCTTGTTCTATCTCAAATATTATGCGACTGGTTATTGACTTTTTGTATACCAATACTGCCACCAATACCCATGTATCCAAACAGGGAACGGGAGAAAGAGATTCTTGGAAAAGAAACAATCACTTCAAAACTGCAATCAGATTGAGTTTCGGAAAATTGTGTCAATCTAGGGTTAGCTTATAGTTATTGAAGTGATCGAGCCTTGTGATCAGAAATCAAAATCATCTGTAGATAGTGTAGGATAGATCTTGAAGAGATGCAACTGAGGTAGTGAGGGTTGTGTTGAGTAATTAGACCATGGTGTATGCTCCTGATATCCCAAATTCACTCTTGTAAGTTTGCAAAATGCTTGTAGAGCTGAAAGTATGAAGGGCATATTCCACTCATATTATGTTAACCTGAGCTAAGCTTTTTCTCTGTTTGTTAATTACTTCAAGTTAAATATTAACCTTATGTTTAAAGCCCCCACAGTAAATACTTTCTCAGTCTCTGAAGAGGAAGGCATGGGGAGGAAGGGAGGGAGAAAACATGATGAAGTTCAATAAAAAAAATGGTTGAAAACAGACAGGAACTACAAAAAGTACCTCATTGCAAAATCTGAAAAAGCCCATCCATTGGTCCATATTGATAACTGGATACTCTTTCTGACACTGCATTCCTATCATAAGTAAATATATTCATTCATTTTATGTTCATAGATATTAAGGATAGAAGATGCGTAAAAATAGATTGGCTTCTCTATAATCAACCCAAAACAAGTATTGTGTTTGTTAAGTCACCATAGCGTGCTAAGGGGATCATTTCTTCACTTGAACAAGTATAATTGTCACAGATAAAGGTTAACAGCAACGCCCCAACGTATAAAAAAAAAAAAATTGTTCTCAGCATAGCTGATTGTACAAAGTTGATATCAGCCAAACATCATAGACACCGTTTGATCACCGAAATAAGAAAAATGGCAAAAACAAGGAAATTACAATAAAAGATAAAACAACAGACTTTCGAGAGGTCTATTCTCCCCAAAACACATACACCCAAAAATATCCCAACTTCCACACCACCAATAACATATCCCAACCCCTCATAAAAACTCACTTCCCCTTCATTAAACATGAACACAATTAAATAAATAAATTTTAAAGCATAATTCATAAATCATAAAACACACAAAACATCTCTTTTCCTGGCTTAAATCTCCTTTCTCAGCCACCTAGCATATGTGAATAGCAATGGAGGTTGCTTATCAATACCCCGCCCAAAGTTTCACCTTGTCCTCAAGATGATAATGCAGATATTGGTGAGGGATAACATCAAAATGTTCCCAAGTAGCTTCATCTGGGAAAATACCCTTCCAGGAAATTAGAACTTCCAGACCTAGTGAAACCCTTTTAAAGCCCCCAGTTCAACCTGTAACTCCTTATTAGCCACAAGCAGTGCAAATAGGAGTGCAGACGCTAAGTACCAAGAGCCTTTTGTAGTTGAGAAACATGAAAAATCGAATGAATTAAAGATCTCGGGGGAAGGTCAAGTTTATAAGACACAAAGCCCAACTAAGCTATAATTGGAAATGATCCGTAAAAACGGTGATAGAGTTTCTCGTTCCTCCGGCGGGCATGAAGAGTTTTGATATGTCATGGATTCCCTTCAATTACAATCAAGCACGGATATTCCCTAACAATATATTTAATGTTCATTCTATAAGTGATCAAAGAGAAGAATATTCTTAATTCATCTATTTCTTCCATCTAGCAGCTATGTATATCATGAAGATATTCGAAGGGAATCACAAGTTTAAAATATTTCTTAGACGTTCCAAAACTACTAGTGATCTGACCTTCGTATCAAAATGTGTACTTCATAAAGATTGTAGCTGACATCTCAAGCTTTCCAAAATTAGGTGTTTCATTAATTTTGAAGTTTGTTTGCTATGCCAAAAGGTCTCTGAACAGAGAGTTTTGTTTTCTGCTAAAGAAATCCAATCTCACTTACCCGAAATTGAAGCCTAAATCCACTTAAAGATAGGCCTAGAAAATTAACCTATGGGATCGTCACAACTATCATGTCTTATTATTTTATTGAGAAATTACAAAACAATCACTAAACTATGAACTCAATGGCAAGTCAACCATTAAATAATATTTGCTAACAAATAAAACACTCAACTATGGAAAATGAACAGAGCAACTATCACTGTCACATTTCCGTTAAATAACATTTTCTTTCCACTGCGAAACGTTGTTTTTTCATTGAGAAACTTTGTCTTTCCATTGCGGAAAGTGAGTCTTTGGAATATGCTCTGAAAAGACTACTTTCCACATAGGAAAGACGCGTTGTGCAAAAGAAAGATGACGTTCCGCAGAGGAAAAACGACGTCTTTCCAATCAAACTGTGAATTTTTCTAAGTAATTTGATGTCTTTAAGGAAGAGGAAGAGTAATCCCAAGGAAGAAAAGAAAATGGTAGATCATAAAAGAGAAATGTCAAATTACACTGTTTTACTGTTAAACAAATAGAATATAGGAAAGAATTCGGATACAAGAAAGAATACAAGAAATTATCATACTTTCAAATGGAAATCAAAGGACTGCAATCTTCCAAAGTATAAAACTAAATTATTCCATTGATTGCTGAGAATTGTTCATTTACTTCAATTTACCAAACTTTAGTTTTTCCTCAAATTTTTGTTTTAAATTCAGATAAAATGGCAATAGAATTTTAGAATTGATGAGAGAAAAAATGTTTGTCTTTGTTGGTGATTCTCTTAACAGAAATATGTGGGAATCTCTAGTTTGTATTCTGAAAATTTTAGTCAAAGATCAAAGCAAGGTTTTCGAATCGCATGGAAGAAAACATTTTCAAAGGGAACCTTTTCTACTCTTTCATTTTCAAAGTAAATTCGTTGTTAACGACAATGTTTGCGTAGTTTATTATTTATAGTTGAATGTTTTATTTGTTAGCAAAAATTGTTTAGTGGTTGACTTGTCATTGATTCCATAATTCAGTGGTTGTCTTGTTAATTTCCTAGTTTATTTATGATTTATTTATTTTACTCTGAGTTTTATTTTAGTTCTTTTATTTTAAGGTTAATTTTAAAGTCACTCGATTAGGGGGTAACCTAGATCGAGTAGGAATCCTAATAAGGTTAATTTCATAATTTTATTTTTGAACTTGTAAACTCTAATTTTTGAGGAGCTATTTAAGCTCACTTCAGAGTTCATCTTAGTCAGTTTGGAATCATTAATTTATAGAGTTTTTTTAGTCACTTCTCTTTGTTCTACATGATCAAAAACCTATAAACTTGTTTGGTTGTTTTCAATCAACTTGTATTTCAGTTTCTAATTCTTCGTGAGAGTAGGATTAGTCATTGTTTTACTACAGCTTCCTCGATTTCTTCATGAAGTGAAATTATTGTGGAGTTCTTGAATCTCACAAATTATCAAGTTGAAGAACCGTTTTCATTTGAGAGATTGTCTTGGAGTTAAAAGTTGCAATTTTTAACAACTTTATGACCAACTTGCACCATTACTGCCATATCTCGATTGTCCCTTCAAATTTTTCAACGAAATTTCGAGGGTTTCTTTATCATTCATCCCTGGAAATCAGGTCACAAAATCACGTTGAAATTCGTCCATTAGAAGTGTTTTCATTGCAATCGAATTTTTTTTGAAAAGTTTGCGAAATACTAAACTTTGGTCGTCCACAACACTTTTGAACCTTACCATTGGCGCATCAACTTCCTTCCAAAATAGGCTAAGAAAGACCTACCGTTAGCATGTCAAGTTCCTTCCAAAATAGGCTAAGAAAGACGTTATCCCTATCAAAAACAATTGAACAAGGAAACCCATGAAGTTTAACATGCTGAATGAAGGACAAAGCTACTATAAGTGCTGTGAAGGCATATTTGAGGCCAATAAAACGAACGTACTTGCTCAAGTGATCCACGACTTCCAATATGGAGTCCATTCTGGCTAATCGAGGTAAGCCCTAAATAAAATTCGTGTAGATATCATCCCAGATATGATCTGGATGGGTAAAGGTTGTAAGAGTGACTGATACTTGTTGCGCGGACATGTCTCACAAGTTACTACATATTGTTTGATATCTCATTTCATCATTTTCCAAAAGAATTATGTTGATATATGTTGAAGTGTTTTAAGAACCCCTGCATGACCTCTCCAACGGTGCCACCGTGGAATTCCTTTAACACCATAGAAATGATCAAAGACCCCTTACGCATTTTCCTTTTCCACATACTACCAAAACAGATGCTCAGTGAACTTGATGCACTCATTATATACTTCATTGATATAAGCTTGAGTATCTTACGCATTTATAAATAAAATTAAATAAAACTAATGGTTTAAACAAAGTTGTACAAGGTTGAATTGTAGTGGTAATTATCACAATAGCCCTTCCCCCAAATTCAAGAAAGAAATTTCAGGATGAATTCAAACATTTAAGCAGGAAACGATAAACTTTCTTTTTTCAGAAATCAAAGTTAATTGTTTCTAAGTTCATCTTTGGGCTCATGCAATTGAGCCAATCAATTTGTTAATAAACATGAACCACATCACACAAAAGCAAAAAAGAAACATCAAAGAACCAAGCGAAACAAACTGAGACAGAGATTTACAAAATAAAAAGATTATTCTTATGGGTAAGAAGAAAACGAAATTCAAAACGACAATTCCTATTCAGTGAATTCGGAGTTCAAGAGTACTGGCGCGAAAGAGATCAGCAACTGGTGAATTGAATGACGCTGTTGAATTGGATTAACCCGTCTTCCTTGTTGCAAAACGAGGCATCTTTTTCAACGATCCAGCTGCGAGAAAGAACACCTACAAGGAAAAAGGCTTTTATACGAAACATTATTCTTAACAAAAATCTTATTTAGACCACAAGGATCAACAACGGATGTCCTTCGACCACAAGGGACGTCCAAGGATCAACAATGGACATCTTTTTGCATTGCTTGCAGCTTGTTTGATCTTGTTTCAATCGACTATTTTGCTTCTCAGTCTCTGCATGACTTGATGAGATTGTTTTGTCAAAAGTATTATGGAGGGATATTGTGACTAGAAGGTGTAATACCCCGACTTTTTAAGTGGGCTGACTATCGGAGTATTACCAAGAACGTACTCGTTAAATTATATATTATGAAAATAAATGTAATCCAAATAACATAAATATTAATTAAATTAAATGATAATATTTGATTAAATTAAATCATTGAATTAATTTATATATATATGTGTGTATATATATATATAAAGATAAAATAAAAAAAAAATAAATTAAAATAAAGAAAGGAAGAAATGACATCCTGCCATTTTTCATTTCTTCGCTGGAGATGGATAGCCGAAGAGAGGGAGAGGGAAGAGCCGGCGACGTGAGGGAGAGACGGCGCGGGTCGACGGCGACCAGACTGACGACGACGGCGAGCGCGACGGGCTTCGGTGCGCGGCGGCTTGCACGTCGTTCTGGCGAGCGTCTGAACGGCATCGCGGGTCGCCATTCAGATCGCGATCCGGCGAGCTTCCGCTGGCGTGTTTTCCGGCGACGAGTGAGGTAAGCTGTTGGTAGATTTTCCGTCTCCTCTGTTCTCTTTTGATCGAATATTGGCAAGAAGCGATTGGCAGTGGCGGTCGCGTTCGGCAAGGCTTCGGGTGGGACTGCGAGTGCTTCGACCCATGACTCGGGTGCTTCGACCCGGGCCCAACCAATTCTGTCTTGATCCGATTTTTGTTGGGTTTGTTGTCTGCTAGTGCAGACAACTCCAGCTGGACCACATTGGTGTTAATGCAGAGTGTTTGCTGGAAGATTTTGCGGAGATGCTGTCTGGTGGAATTATGAGGCTGTCGGTGGCTGGTGTGCTGTGTTGATAAATTGACAGAGGAGCTGTGTTCTTTCGAAGAATGGGAGAAGCCGAGTGCAGGGGATGAATTGGAGATCCTTGGCAGTGCTGAGCTCTCTGGAGTGAGCTGGAGAAGCTCTGGCTGAGAGAAAATTTCTGAGAAATGGACAGTTTCTTCTTGGGTCCTTGTGATCCCTCAGGTAATGCACGTCTCTTTCATCTGAATTAAGGAATTTTGGATACTGATGTTGAAAGAGATAATTTGTGGGTTGAATGAACTTGGTAGTTGCTGTAAAATATGTTTGGCTGCATCCTCTTGGATTTGATTGGTGTTCTCTGTTATATTGAAAAAATGGGTTGAGTTATGTATCTTGGTTTTAATTGGACAATAATTGGATATTGCTCTATGTGGTTTGTTGGATAACTTGTTGGAAGCAATAATATGCTAGTTCTGAAAAGGGATATAGGGGTTCTGTGAAACATGTTGTAAACTGGCAATTGGGTAATGAGTTGGAAAAGATAATTTGTTATGTTTTGTGAGATTAAAACTTGGACCCATATTCTGGAAAGGTTGCTCATTTGGTTATGGATTTCTGAATGAGTTCTATAAACTGTTAGTCTGCAAAATACATTAAGATTGATATTCTGAATAGATTTTTGATGCTGAATATGTGATTAACGCTTTGTTCGGATTTGTTGGTTCTGTTGTTGGACATGGAACTTGTTGGTATTGGAATGCTTTTGGTCAAAATGATAAGGCTTGGATCGATGCTCTGTTAAGACGTAGATGTTGTATTCTTTTTGATGATCTGTGAACTTGTCTAGTAATTAAGGGTAGGAAAATTTATAAGTCGTGATTATTAGTGCTAACTGTTACTAATTTGTGAAGGTATCGAAAAGACGAAGGAGGATAACGACTAAGTGCTAAACACGATAAAACTTCGAGGTAAGGAAATGGTAGTCTTGGCCGTCAAAGCCCTACCCACAAGTTTACTATCTTGTCTTCTGTAATTGCCTTTACTGCATATATATATATATATATGGACATTGCTAGTTAGAACTTAATGATATTGCTTCACGTTAGTGTATACGCTATACAAGTATGAACTGAAGAAATGGATAAGAATTTTCTTTTGAATGAGACCATAATTCTATTATGGAGAAATTATCTGGTTGTGTCCTGTTTTATGAAATGTCTTTAGTATTGTTGTCTTATGCTAATTGTTCACTTACTATCAATTGTTGCTCACATCCATTGTTAATCTAATAGATTTAGTTTATAATGCTGTTATTTCTTGGTTCTGGTTTTAGTTCATGTCATTTTATTTAGCAAATTTCCTGCTGTATCGAATTATCAAGTATGTTTTCGTTGACTATTTGTTAAGCATATCTCCATGAAACGTTGTATTTAATTTCGCTCTCGTTATTAACTCGTTTGTATGCTCATTAGTTATATTTCGTCGTTAATTTTCGAAGCATGTTCATAGGATCTAATTGTTGTTAGTTCGCTGTTACATTATTCGTCAATTTTAAAGCATGTTCGTACGATTGAATTGTTGTTTAGTTGTTGTTGTATTTTCGTCAATTCCGAAGCATGTTCGTATGTCATATTCGAGATTACCTTTGTTGTAATGTACTGTTAATCTCTAGCAAATTTAAAGTATTGTTTCTTTGTCTAATTCAGAATGTTGAATATGCCTAAGTTAATGAGTACATTGTGTCAGGTACTTGTAGAATGATATATAGAACTATCTTGATTAGGATTAGTTCTTGTGATCATATATCAGCAATTCACTTAACATGTTTTATTAATGTGATATATTCTTGTCTAATTGAGAATGTTAAGCATGTTTAATGCCTTCCTTAAATCTTTGTTGTTGTTTATTATCGCTCGAAACATGCCTCGGTGCGTTATTCGTTGATTGTACGTTGCTATGTGTTCATTTATTTGGTCTCATATTGCGTAGTTACTATCGATGTATGTGATACATGCTTTTAAGTTCTGTCTCTTTTATTATCGATTGTCAATTCCTTAAATTATTATCTATTACTTCTTCTATATGTGCTATTTAATTTGAGAGTGTCTTCATGCATTCACTTTAATAGAAACAAAGTAGGGAGTGCCCCTCGGGGCGGTACTCACATGCATTGAATGAGGAAAATGATAAAGAAAATGAAAGAAAGGAAAAGAAAAAGAAAAGGGAGTTGGGGGCTGGTGGGTAGTCCGGTTTAGTCTGGCAGCTAGGCACAGCCCCTACCTTGACGGGAACGGGACCTAGTATGCACTCAGCAGGTTAGCCCGGCCAACTATACCACCCCATAGGGTCCTCCAATCTCCAACTCGATGTACGAGTAACGAACGAAAGAACGAACACTACAGAACGTAAAGAAAGATTTGGTTTGGACCGGCATCCATTCCAAGAAAACTAAATAGTGGTGTATGTGTACATATATATATGATTGTTTTACCTCATTTTCTTACTAAGCCTTTAGGCTTACAGTTACTTGTGGTGTAGGCATAGGTACGAGTACGAGGAAAGAAACACACAGACTTAGGAGTAAATGGGAAAGACGATGAACCATTAATAAAGCAAGGATGAAGGATTTGCACGCGCGAGACTTGTGGCTGGCCAGGCTTAAATGAAAAGAGAAAACAATTGTAATTGAAATTATATTTAATCGTTTCATTTCCTTTTATTGAGTTCTTTGATGAAATTATTTACGCTTCCGCAACGTTTTTAAATAAACGATTTATTTTACGCTTCCGCATTTTGTATTAATTGGCTTTCGATACGAGTTTAACGAATGGTCAGTAGCGATCCGGTTTACCGTCGCGCTTTGATTTGTTTTAAAAAGAAAAATTTCAAATTTTTACGCATTTCAAGGAATTACGAAAATCCGAGTCGTTACAGATGGCACTGGTGAATGAAGCTTCATGACCGTTAGATGAAGGAATGAATGTCCCTCAATAATGATGGACTACCAAGATGGACCAAAAGCACTGGCGAACAAAGCTTCATAGATGTTAGATAAAGGAACAGACGTCCCTCAATGAGAATAAACGGTTAGGATGGACCAAAGGTGTTGGCAGACATTATGTTGAAGAGGATAACATGCAAGCCACATACTATTTTAAATGGGAGCAGAGTTGCAGATGAAAGTTATTGGCCGTTGGATGAACAAATTAGACGTCCTTCAGAGTTGGGGGAACATTTTTCGTTGGAAATAGACGTTCAGGATGGATTATTGAAAGACGACGTCGTCCCCAACTTAAAACGGACGTCCCTCAACTAAAAATGAATGTCCCTCAACTTATGATGAATGTCTCTAAGCCCACAAGGAACGTTCCTAAGCCATAACGAATGTTCATCAGCTTAAAACGGACCTACCTCAGCTTACGATGGACGTTGATGATGGATTATTAAAAGACAACGTCGTCCCTAGCTTAAAACAGACATCTCTCAACTAACTACAAGTATCCCTCGATTAAGACAGACACCTATCAACTAACAACAGACATCCTTAAGCCCACAACGAACATCCCTCAGCTTAAAACAGACGTCCCTTAACTTATAATGAATGTTCTTAACCTTAAATTATAAGAGAATTGTTAGGAGATGTATCGTTTGAGCTTTTCCATGAATCTTAGTTCACGATTAAAATTGGGTTTCAAGTCCAACCCTAGTTTCATTTATGGTAGTAGTGTATCCGATGGATAATAAAATTAAATTAAATTTTAATCGACAGATAATCTTATCACAGATAACCAATAACGACAAAAAATGTTGTGCGTCCCTCGTGGATCACCTTTGTGCATCCCTTGTCTTTGAAGGATGTCCAAGATTGATCCTTGGACGTTCGTTAGAGGTCCAGGTGACGTCCATGGTGTTTTCTAAGAAAAAAAATGTGGTTGTGGCGTTTGCCTTTGCGTTTTTTGATGGAAAACGTGACAGGAAGGTTTGCGTCATTCATTTCTCATAGTTCAAGGTTTTAATTGTCTATGAAATTCTTCAAGGTTTGCCTTGTTGTTGATTCAAAACTATGGGGTTTCTTTTGTTCATTTCCCAAGAAAAAATGGAAATGTAAAAAAAAAAAAGAGCCTAAGGAGTAGATAACTGTAATATCCCAATTTTTTGTAATTGAATTAAGTAAAAATAATTAGAAAATTATTTGAGTGTAATTGAATGATTGATGAATTATTTTATGAAAAAATTATTTGGGCATTATTGAATAATTATTGAAGATTTATGTGATAAAAATTAATTTAGAAAACTAAATTAAAAAAATTAAATTTAATTGATAAGTATCATTAAGAAATATTTAAAATAAATTAAGAATTGAAACTTGGTTGAAAATAATTTAATTAAATGAAGAATTTAATTAAATTATCAAGGGAATTTAATTTAGTGAAAAAGAAGTTTAAAATTGAAGTGTATTGTATTTTCTGCTGGAGACCGAGAGAGGCGAAGAGAGCGACAGAGCGAGAGAGCGAGAGAGCGAGAGGAATCGAGAGGGAGAGCTCGCATCGGGGGATGCGAAGCTGCGACGTCTGGCAAACAAGCGAGCTTCTTCGGGGTGATGAGACAACTCAGGCGTGCGGTGGTTGGTTGGCATTGTTCGCGGGTGTGCTAGGGCAGGGATGGACCGCGATTCCGCGGGTTGAAGCAACGAAATTTCGATGGGGTAAGTTGGTTGTTTTGTTCTAAAAATTATCTCCCTAGTGTTCTGATTAATTGGATGAATTTACTTGGATTTGTTGCTGTAATTGTTGGACGAAAACGGTGAATGCAGAGATGAATCTACAGGGGACTTCGTGACAAAGAATTTGCCGCGGCTTTGTGTGCTGGTTCGAATCTGTGGAACCAAACCCGGTTTCCGGGGATGGTGTTCTGGCCATGGACAATTATTCGTCAGAAACGGGCCGCAATTTCCTCTCCCGCTTACGACTTTCTCTACCACGTAGTCAAATACAGGAAGTTGAAAATAAGGAAGAAGCTTTGAAGGGATTCCTTATTGTCTTCAGAAAGAAGAAATAAGAGGTAACCTTTGTCTATAAATTAATGACAGAAGAAGGGTGGCTGAATGATCAGCAGAAAGTGTGAGTGTACTCTGGAAATTGTAAGGGCTAGTGCTTTTACTTTGATAGAGAACTCTTAATGAATCACTTGAGAGTGCTCTCTGGTGTTGATGGCCAAGAGCTGGGGTCTAGAGAGAGAGTCAGGTTGAGAGGGTGATGCTCTGTGCTGGAGGTTGATATTCGGATCTGCTCCTGTCTTTAGAGAGGTATATTCTGTTGTTGGAATTTGTAGGTTCCTTTGTATTATGGTTATGTTGGTTGTGATAGAATTTGTTGAAGAATAATTGGGCTATGTGCTCCCTGTTCTCTTACAACTTATGGGTTTTTGTGGTTAAATATTTTGGTTAGTGTTCGGTTGTTAATTAATGCCCTGTGAATTGTGGATTGAATAATTACTTTGTTGGTTTACTGCTGTTTGGTTAGCCTCTGAAGGTTGAGATGTTTCAATTGTCGGTTGGAATTATACTTGGGAATTGTCGATGCATGGTCCCTATTCTATATTTCTATTTTTGCTTTATAATTGATGAATTTTAATGGAAAGTTATCCAGTTTGTTAGGGATTTGGTGTTAAATAAATGGTTGAATATGACTGATGCTTTCCTGTTAAATTAAGTTAAATGATGCTCCCTGGATATTTTGACAGCTAATTGGAGATTTTTAAGTTGGTAGCAGGAAACTATATGGGTTTTGTTCTTGGTTATTCACTACCCTGTTATGATATTTTTTGACAGTGATGCATTGTGAGGGATTCAATATTTTGGTGAGGTTAGGAAATGAAATTCGTAAATAATGATGTTGGCATTTGTTGGATTGAACATATTCATTATGAGCAAGGAAATAGGTTTGTGAGATTAATTAGGTGCGGTATACATAGATTGTAATTATCAATATAATTACAACTGTGTCTGTTATAGTTATTGCACAGTTAATTGTTTGGAAATATTATTTTATTAAATTAGTGTTAGCGTAATCGGACGATGGAGAATTTGGATTATAATATGTTAATGAAAAACGTATAAGTTGGATAAAGAGAAATTATGGTTACTCTTTTAATTGGTTATAAAATTAATAAAGATAAATTAATAGAAAATCGTTAAGTGATAATTAAATAAGAAACGAGAAATAACGATATCAAAGTTAAGTTTATAATTGATAAATATATTAATAAATAAATGATAATTATTTTGAAGGTATTAATAGAGAAAATGGATAAAGGGTTAAAAACACAAAGGATCACAGGAAAGTCCTTCAAAGTTAAGAAATAGGATACGGTGGCCAGTAGAGGCCCTGCATCACCAGATTTTGTGTTTCCACTTACTTTAAATTATTGTTGGAATTATTCTTATAAATTAATGATAAAATAAATGTTGAACATATGATTAGAAATATTATACGAATTATCATTAAAATAATGTCAATATAATTATGGAAGTTATTGTTGTAATTAATGCACGAAATAATAAAGAAAAATACGTGAACGTCAAAATGAATAAAAATATATAAACTACCTTAATTTCATATATGGATTGTTATACTACTGTTAATTCCATTGTATTATTATGAACTGTACATGCATCATGATAGAGCTTATGAAACTGCTGACATATGCATAACATGTTTATAAATGAACCAATAAACGTAAATAGGTATATAAGATCGGTGGTGACGCCCCTAATGGATGAATCTCCATACTGAAGTGACGGTTAAGCCACAAGATGGTTTCATGGATCTAACTTCCATAGAGTGATAATTCTCATACATCTGGACTGTTAAGTGAAACTAAATTTGCATGAAAGAG
This sequence comes from Begonia loranthoides, assembly GCA_022433065.1. Taxonomy (NCBI): domain Eukaryota; kingdom Viridiplantae; phylum Streptophyta; class Magnoliopsida; order Cucurbitales; family Begoniaceae; genus Begonia; species Begonia loranthoides. Next base: position 11,906,720 of record CM039477.1, on the reverse strand, counting down.
AAGATAGGTTCTTCTTTATAACGACTGCATAACATTGCATTGTATACATTTTATTTCTTGCTGAGCTTCGGGTCTGGTATTGCCCATGATGCAGGTATTAGGCTTACCGTCATTGACATGAAGGAGGAGACATTTCCAGATGAATTCTTGGGTTATCAGCTAGGTGCCACCTGGATGGTTATGACTCAAAGAAAAAGAGTTATTTAAGTAATGTTTTGTAAAATAATTTATATTCTTTAATACTTTAAATACTTCTACTACATTTTCTAAAATGTTTTCAAAGAAATGTTTTATAAACAGACTTTTATTATATAATGCTTTCATGCTATTCCGTTCATTTACTCTGATATTAAATAAGTTGTTAAAAAAATTTATTAAGAAATAAAGAGTTTTATAACGCGGGGCGTTACAATAACAAACTAACTTATAAACTATTTTTGTTCACAAAATCATCCTTAAACTATATACCATTAACAAACACAACTTTTTTTTGTCTATTTTTTCATTAAAAATAGTTTTGGGCACTCGTGTGTATCCCGCAGACATCCATGACAAGTGCTCGTGTTTTCAACTAGAAACTCACTCTTGAAAGTTATTTCGACTCTTTTATTTTGGGCACCCGGTTCAACGCATTGAGGACCGCACTTAAATACTAGGCATCCACAAAATCACATTTTTAACAAGACAAAGGCCCCTTATGTGCAAACCATAATCCCGTCAACGACATCTCTGACCTCCGAGATATTCGGTCATATAATTGGTGTGTGAATCTTTTGTTGATTCAAACATAGAAGAAACTAGTGATCATGAATTGTTATTCGCGAAATATAGGTGAATCCGATCTTGGCATTTCTTGATGATGATTTTTTGTGCATTTGATCTTGAAGCTATTATCCCTGAAATAGAGGTGCATTCATTCTCAACAACTCTAGATTTGGAGTTTCGTTCATTATGTGACTTAGAAGATGATGATGTAGAGAGTAGGCATAAACGCAAATCTTTGTTGGGAAAGAAACATAGTTCTTTAAAAGAAATTAGAGAAGAATTAATAGATTATGCTATGAAGAATGAGTATGAGATAAAATTTGTGAAAAGTGACACTCATTGGTTGACGGTTGTATGTTAGAAGGGATGCAATTGGTGGATCCACACTTCAAAGATGGAAGGTGAACTTACCTTTCAAATAAAGAGTTATAATGATGTTCACACTTGTTCACAAAAGATGAAAAAGCAGACATTTTTTTGCTAAATGGGTGGCAAACCAATACTTAAACAGGTTCAAAAGTTAGGCTAGGTAGGATGTTCCTTCCATTATTGAGATAGTCAAGAAAAATCTTGTGCTCGTCGAATGAAGGGACAGACGTCCTTAAATGTGGATAGACGGCTAGATGGAGGATGGGCATTCTCTAAAGACGCTGATGGACAAAGGTCGTTGCCCATTGGATGAAGGGATGGACATCCTTCAATGTGGATGGATGGCTAGGATGGAGGCGTTGGCGAACTTTATGTTGATATTTTAAATGGCAGAAGACAAAGGTTGTTGGCCATTAGATGAAAGGGTCAGGCATCCTTTAGAGATTGGGGCCATCCATCACTTGAAATGGACGTTATAATGAGATTGTTGAAAGACGATGTCATTGAGCATTGAGGGACATCCGTGGATGCTAGAGGACATCTATTGATGTTGAGAGACAATATCGTTTAGTAGTGAGGAACACCTGTTGTAAGTTCAAGGACGTCTGTGGCATTGTTGGATGTCCCTCAGTATATAATGACGTCATCCCTCATTAATCATATCTTACGAGCAACAACGACATTGGCATCATCCCATCTTGAATGTCCATTTCTAGAATTGGATGGCCCCCATCTCTGAAGGTCATCCATTAGTATTGAGCGACCTTTAACTTCATCTATATAAGGGAAAAGGACGTCCACTGTGTGAGCAAGCAATTTGACCTAGGCAATTTCTAAGTGACCTTTCAATTTCCTCAGAGTGACCTTTCAAGTTCTTAAATCTCTCCTCAAATTTTAAAACCCGAAAATGGCATCAAAGGCTGGAAAAGTCACCATGAAGCATAAAGTAGCTCCGATACTCAATGTCAATCACAAGGTGATTCAACCCGTTCCTACCTATCGGCACAAGAAGATCTTTCACCGGTGTTCAAGATGGTGTCATCCAAGGAAAGTGATGGACCAACGGCATAATAAAAAATTTAAGGGATAGAGAATAGCATACAAAGTTTGTTTACGCGGTTCGGTAACCCCACCTACGTCCGTGCTCCAAGAGTCCACTTTGAGATCCCTAATCCGTCCAACCTCTCTGGTTGACGATGTTTGACTTACGGGTGTCAAACAAACCTTACACTTGACTATTCGTAAGGCGTCACCCTTTACAATGAAGTACAAAGATTGAGCAATTGTAAGAACACAAACTATTCCAAACTCTCCAAAATACAAATCTCAAGTTTGGGATAAGGAGAGTTGAATTACAAGCTCACTAAAAATATAGAGAAGTCGAGTATTGATTTTGGCAGAACTTTGCTACTTCTCTTGTTGGTTGCTTTGAGCTTTGAAGTGTTTTCTATATATAGATTCGTTTATTTTCAGTCGACCCAATCCTTTTTGGTCAACCGCTTCTAGCCGTTGGAAAAATAGCCATTGAAAAACTATTATGGCCATTTTTGGTCGCATGTCTCGACCGCAATGTGTTCAAAAAATGACATAAAAATTCCTTAAGCAATCTGTCCATGTTTTCGATCGCCAACTTTGGCTGTAGCCTTCGAATGCATCTCAACCAAAAACTCTTGGACTAATCTATGAAGCTTTTTGGTCGCCAACCTCGACCGCGGCTTCGATCGCATCTCGACCAAAAAACTCAGGAATGCACAGCATGCATAATTCGGACGCTTCAGCTACGTCCTCTCTTCGTCCAAAACTTTGAGGTTGAATCTGGAATGCTTTTCAACTGCATATCTCTACCGAGCCTTCAACCGTGTCTCAACCGAAATATTCTAGAGTAATCTGTGTATGATTTTGGTCGATGTCTTCGACCGCGGCTGTAATACCCCAATTTTCGATAACGAAATTTATTAAGGATAATTGGAGAAATTTATTAGATTTAAATAGAATTATTTGAATAATTATTGAAGGTTTATTTGATGGAGATTATTAGAATTTGATTCAGTGAGAATTTTGCTTAAGAATTTAAGGTATAAGTTATTAAGGGTGTAGTTAAATTAATAAAAGAGAGAAGAGCAGGGCATCGTCGGGCATTTTCGGCCAAGTCGAGGTCAAGGATGCAGTCGAATATCTCAACTGAAATGCATTATGGGTTGCTCTTTGCATTTTTGGTCGTACTGCAGTCGAAGTTAAGGTCGAAGAGTTAGACCAAAATGCATTCCATATTACATTTTGTGGTTTTTGGATGCAACGTGGTCGAGGATGTAGTCAAATATCTCGACTGAAATGCATCACAAATTGTTTTTTGCGTTTTTGGTCATATCACGGTCAAAGTTGAGGTCAAAGAGTTCGATCGAAATGCATTCCAGATTACATTTTTTGTTTTTCGGACGCAACGCGGTCGAGGGTGCGGACGTGATGTGCGATCGAAAAACTACAGGTTTTGAATCTATCAAATTCGTCTATTTTGGGGTCGAGTCATCGATCATGGCACGATCGTAAGGTCTGACCAAAAACACGAATCAAAGGTGAAAGTGGGTATTCGGTCGATGGTGTGGTCGAGGGTTTGGTTGGCTTACTCAACTGAAAAGTCTATTTTAAACAAAAAATCTGCTTCAGTCAGCCATTCTTTTATTTTTCCCTCAATAACTTTCTCTCCTCTCCCGAATGCATAAGGCATTTTCCACGTGCCCAACCTTCATTGAACCACCCTCCCTTGAAGTGGGTGATTGTCCATAAGCATTGCATCCCCATAAAGTCTCTGTTGTCTATAAATCAATGGCAGCGTATAGGTATGCATGGGGAACTCTTCATTTCTACTAGGTGAGTTGCGATAGAGTATGGCATTCTATTGTTCTTATCCCTATGAAGGAGTGTGTGAGTGAGAAGAAGGAGGTTACTGCTTGGTTTTCTAGAGTGAGCCATTTCTTATGTCGTTCCTTTGGACTATTGTTGTTGGGAAGTGGTGCAAGGAGAATCTACAAGAGGTAAGAAATGGGGTGGAGTTAGCTAATGGAGGCCATACATCATGTGTAATACCCCGATATTTTAATTATCGGTATATCACAGGGCGTATTAGGAGCGTTAGACCTAGGGGTATTTTAGTAATAAGGAATAAATTAGATTTAATTTGCTAAATTAAATCAATAGGGAGATATTATAAATTTATGGATAAATTTAGAGGTGTAAGTGAGTAATTAAATAAAAGGGGTATTCTAGAGTAAATGAATAAATTGGAGGTAATTTAATTAACTAAGTGGGTAATTTAATAAAAGAGATTATGTTTTGGAGTGGACTGAACCGTTTCAGCTTATTAAAACATAGAATGGCCAAAGGACATTCAGTGTTCGTGCATTTCGCAGGCAGAGAGCGAGACGAGAGAAGAGATCGGGAGACAGGGGAGAGCGTCGGTGAGCAAACGAGCAAGGCAAGTGACGATGAATGATGGCAACGTGGGAGCTCTGGCATGCACGACGTCCAGGCGCAGCGTGGAGCGGCGGTTCACGGTTAGGGCTTGCGATTTGGGCTCGGGATCGATTCTGCAGGCGACGAATTTTGGCTTCCGGCGAGGTGTAGTCAAGGTAAGTCAATTCCTTCCCTCTCCTTTACATTTGTTTGGCTGGCGTTGATGGTCGGTGTTGGCAGGGGATGGGGTTGGTGACTTGTGGGTCAAAGCGAGTGGGGGGAATAGCGGTTCAAGCTGGATAGGCCGAAGGCCTTGGTCCAGCTTGCTGATGGGTTTGAACCAACTCTTCATGGCTGGTTCTTGTTGCAATGGAAGCCGACAGTAGGGACATGTAGAGGAATGGAGGGAGACAGAGTAGGGCAGTGTTGGCCTAGCGTGCTGAGGGGTTACAGGGTGTTGTCTTCTAGGGGAAGGATAAAATGGCAAGGAGTTTCTTTCTGGCTCGATGAGGAAGAATGGAAGCAGAGAATGGGAGGTAGAAGATGGCTTGGGTGGTCCTGAAGCTAGAGTGAGCTGCTGTCCATGACCAGGAGGAGGAGCTGCCGTTCGTGAGCCACTGTGGAGTTGATGTTACTGTGTGTGTTCTTCATTTGGTAAGACTTGAGTGTGTCTTGGCCATGTGGAGGCCCTACACCACAAGTAGAGTCCATGTGTGTATGTCATGTATGCTTATTGTTGTGTGTTTGTTATGTTTGATACTCTGTATGTTTGGGTGCTTGGCTATTTACGCATGGTTGTTGCTATTAGCTTGCTAGTTTTAGTTTTATGGACTTGTTACTGCTCTGTAGGTTTGGTTGCTCTGTGATGTGCCTATGGTTGTTAGTTTTATTTTTTTGTTATTATATTGTTGTTAGCTCTTTGTTATTAATTGTGGACTAGTTGATGATTATTTCGTTGATGGCTTTACTTGCATGATTAGTTTGGCTGCCTTGTTAATAGTAATTGGTTAGGAATTGACTAATTGAACATGTTTGGGTTAACTTCATTTAATAGGAATGTTAATTGATGGCTTAACTAAATTAATAGTTATTAACTAGGTTGTTAATCTACTGGTTATAAGTTATAAATTCTCACTTAGTGTTTGAATGTATGATATGCATGCGCCCTTAGTTAATTCCTTGTATGTACTTTTAGTCTTAGAAATCATAACGGTAGAAAAAAAATTGGGAAAACCACCACGGGGTGGCCATAATTGAGTGAGGTTAAGAATTTACCATTCCCTTATCAGGATTACCAGGCTAAATAATATAATTAATTAAAAACCATAGGATTCCCCAAACTCTACGCTCTATGTACGAGCTATTCCTAAAATACGTAATTGAAAGAGTGGTTTTGGGCGGACCCATTCCAAATAACTAAAGAGAGGCATCCCATATGTATAAACTCATACTCTTACTGGGTCTTTAGGCTCACGTCTTACTTGTGGTGTAGGTACACGATGCGCAGAGTCTTCGAGCAATGGACACGCAGTCAATGAGAGATTTGCACGAGCGAGCTTGTGGTTGGCCAGACTATGAGAAGTGAGAGATAATTGAGCTGTAATTTAATTAAATTAAGTTTTCTTTTTTTAAATTGTAATTAAATGTTTAGTTTATTTCCTTTAATTATTTATGCTTCCGCAATTGTTTTATTTCTGCAACGTTTTAAGTGTTCCTAACGGCTCGACTTGCACTTTGATATTTTTTAAAAAGGGGTTTTAAACAAAAGCTTCGAATTTCACGCATTTTTCACAAATTTCGAAAATCTGGGTCGTTACATCATGGGGTGTAATACCCCGACTTTTCATATCGAAATTTAATAAGAATAATTGGAAAGTAGTTGGGAGTGTTTAGATTTTATTGGGGTATTACCAAGAACGTATTTGTTAGATTATAATTTATGAGAATTTATTGAATGATAACTAATATTAATTTGAAAGGAGTATTTTATTGGGTTATTAAACTAAAGGGAAAATGACAAATCTAATATCATCCTTTACTGTTTGTGACAGACCAACCACTATTCTTTTTTCACAAACAAATTAACCACTGAACTATGGAAAAATGTCAAATCCAACATCGCTGTCACATTTGTCGCTAGATGTGATGATGTGGCACCACAACGGTTCGTATACAAACTGTCGCGGCTCCATAGTTTTTAAAAACTAAGCCAACAATTGTCATGAACCGCGGTGGTTCATCTAGGAAGCGTAGCGGTGTGTCAATACACTGCGGTGGCTTCATACCAAATCGCTGTAGTGTATTGATAAATCGCTGCGGTATCCTATGAAATCGCCGTGGTGTATCAACACACCACCGCAGTTTACATACACACCGTTACTGTTTACTTCGAATTGTATAAATACACTGAGAACTCCTCACGATTTTCTCATACATTTTGTCACCGATTAGTGAACCCTAGAGAATTTTAAGAGTTAAAGTGAACTGCATTTTGGCAAAGTTGAAAAATTTGTTGAAAAGTAAATGACATCTTGGAGTGTTCTGGAATCTGTTATTAACCGTCAAGTTGAAGTGGGACCCACAACCACATTTTTGGCCAATCAGATACGTGGAATTGGAGATGAAGCTGCAATAGTGTTGCACTCCGTCTCAGCAACTCTACACTAGGAGGACGAGGAGGACCTCTGTTCATTATGCCAATCTAGTAGTGACGAAGACATGGACATGGCCGAGAGTAAGCCTAGACGCCCACCACAAGCACAATGTAGCTTCTCTGGTATAGGCCTTGGCAAAAAGTATAGCTTACTGAATAAAATTAGAGAAGAAATTGTCGATCATGCATTGAAGAATGGGTACGGGATAAAATTCACCCACAATGACGCACATCGGTTGAGGGCTGCCTCCTAGGAAGGATGCACGTGGTGGCTGCATGCCAAAAAATGCAAGGTGAAATCACGTTTGAAATAAAAGTTCTAGAACGACGTTCACACTTGCTCAAGAAAGATGGAAAGCCGACATGCTTCTGCCAAATGGGTAGCAGTGCATTACTTGGACATATTTAAAAGTCAGGCCGGTTGGGACTTGTCATCCATAATTGAGATAGTCATGAAGGACTTTAACGTCAATATCACACCCAGCCTTGCGTGAAGGGCAAGAAATGCGGCAGATAAAAATTAACGAATGGGATGACAATGAGCAATACAAGCTCATATGGTTCTATGTCTAGGAGATTCGGAGGTCTAATCTTGGAAGCTTGATGCACATTGACCTAGAGATGAGTGCATTTAAAAGGATGTACATGTATTTGGCTATATACAAGATGGCCCTGCGGAATTGTGGTAGACCGGTTATTTGTTTCGATGGTTGCCACTTGAAGGGAGCGACTCCAGGCCAGCTGCTCACTGTTGTGACCATTGACAGAAACGATGGAATGTATTCGATTGCTATAACAGTGGTTGAAGCAGAAAATAGGGCTTCTTGGAGCTAGTTTCTGGAATTGTTGCTCGACGATTTAAACACCCCTAGCGACAGTGGGTGGACAAGTATTTCTGACTGAAAAAAGGTGCGGTTGATTGCTCTTGCCTTCTATGTTTATGTTATGCGTTGTGTATCAATGTTTAACTCATACTATGAATCTTTGTAGGAGCTAGTGCCAACTGTTAGAGAGGTGGCAGTGCAAGCGGACCATTGGTTTTGCATCTGACACCTGTATGGCAATTTTCAAAAATAATTTAAAGGCTGATTCTTCCAGGATGCAATGTGGGTCGCATATAGAGCCACAACAAAGAGGCAGTTTGAGAGAAAGATGGCGAAGTTATTTTTGCTTGACCCGGCGGTCCACAACTATTTACGAAGAATAGATGTGAGATGTTGGGCCAAACATATCTTCTGCTCCATCCCCAAATGCGACCTAAGCCTCAACAACCTCAGGGAGTCCTTCAACGCAATGCATCTTACCAGCCCAGGACAAACCTATTCTATATATGTTCGAGATCATACGAAAAGGCATTTATGGGTAGGATCGTGAAAAAAAATGGAAAGATAGCTCGCTCGATCAGCAACCATCTCGCCAAACTACAACTTGCCAATCGAAATTGGAGCCCCCAGTTTTCAGGAGCTACCCAGTTTGAGGTCAGCTATGGTAACAAATTGTACTTTATCGATTTGGATAGGCGTACTTATACCTGTTACCGATAGGAGTTGACCGTGATTCCGTGTGTAACGACTCAGTTTTTTTATTACCTTTTAAAAATGCGTGAAATTTAAAATTTTGTAAGGTGACTGTAAATCGTTATTAAAACCTTTTTAATACGAAATCATAGTGCACTTCTTATAACCGGATCGTTAAAATCCTTGTACTTTGACACAATATTAAAATCATGATGATTTTGTAGAAAACTATAGTTATAAAATCTTTTAGCAAAACATAGCGGAAGCGTAAACTAATTTTTATTTGAAAACTTAGCGGAAGCGTAAATTAATTTTTATTTGAAAACATAGCGGAAGCATAAAATAGTTCATTTACAGAAAGTTAATTAAATCGTTACTTTATATTTTACAATTACTCTTCTCAACTACTCTTTACATTAGTTAGCCTAACCAGCCACAAGTCTCGCCTGTGCGAATCCTTCATCAGTGTAAGGTCCCAAAACTTATAAAGATACCATGTAAACCCGTTTATGACATTGTAATAACTAATGTAATACATTGTTCATATCATGAGGTCAATGCAAGATAGTGTAAAACGTTCAATAAAACGTAAAAATGAAAAGTTTAGGACGCATAGGATGGTAATTGGCGTCCTCAAAGCTGATCTATCAAATGCGGACGCTGAAATGTCCAGGTGTGGACGCAGCGGACGGTAACAGGGCCGTCCGCAGTGAATCTGTCCAAGTTCTGGGAACAATCGGACGCAGCAGACGGGGCGGACGCGAGAAGACAGCGTCCGATTTTAATCTGCAAAGATCAATGAGGACGCTGCGGACGATCTATGTGGACGACAAACTGCGTCCGCAACGTCGAAAATATCAGAAAAACCCATTTAAAATTGGGGATTTTCGTATATTAAACGATATTTTCCTAAAATTTCTACTGATGCCACGAGAGTACGAGGAGGGGGAAGAGAGTCTGGAGGGCTGCCAACCATTGGACCGTACTAAGGTTGGTGTTGAATTTAACGCCACGTCTTCACCATTTCACTGCGTAAGTTCTCATCGTTTCCTGGATTTTCTATAAGAACAGGATTCAGTTGAGTTATATTGGATAAGATGCGAAAGTGCAGTGGGTGAAGCTACGAAAAGTATAGTAAGAGGTAAGGACAAGAGTATGCTTTTGTCTTCTCTTCCACTAACCAATTCGTTGTTCTCTTGTCTACAAGTTATTTTGTCTCTGTCTAAATTAGTAAACTCTGTGGCTGTATTACAGTGAACAGCTGGGAAATTGCCAAACTTTAGCTACATATTGGAGAGAGGTAAGAATTTAAATGATGTATGGCCAAAGGAGGCCTACATCACGGGGTTGTATGTTGCTTGTTGTTATTATTGATACGTTGCTTGTCTGATGAAATTGTTATCTGGGAAACCTTTGAAAATATCTGGACAGAAGAATATGTTATTATAGTTGATATGTTTACACATGATAAAGTATAACTTAGTTGTGAAGAAGACTATGTGAAATTATGAATATCTAGACAGTAGAATAGGCTATCATTGTTGATACGTTTACATAATGAGTAGACTTTGTGAAATTGTGAAATCTGAACAGAAGAATATAGGCTAATATAAGACCGGTTACTTATTCTGTATAATGCTTTCTAGTCTATTCTTTATAAAAGGATAGTGATGGAAGATACCTAAATCCATGCTAAAGTAATCATATGATTAGTTATAATTTGCTTTACATAGGATTTATGACTAAAGGAGCATGTATTCTAACTTTATTAGATAATGAGCATGTATTGTAGTTTTTCTCAATTATTAATTTGTTATTGTGCTTTACTGCAATTAGTTTTGTTTCCTTTATTTTCTTGCAATACATGCATCATGAATAGGATTTATGAAACTGTTCATTTTGCATGTCATATTTAATCTATGTAAAGGCCGTGTGGGGGTTCGGGATGACAATGACACCCCATGAGTTATAATGAAATAGAAATGAAAATATAAACGAAACGATGAGATAGAAAATAGGTTAAAGACATGGGGTCGAGTGTTCATTGTCTTCTGTTCTGAAATCCCCAGCGTTCTCGGAACAAAAAGTACATACGGCATGAGGAAGCATACGAGATATTATATGTAATTATTTGGCCACAGCTTCCTTATGTCCCACGGTGTTTGTCATGTATGTACCCTGGACTAATTTGCATCGTATGTTCATTCATTGCATTCATTTAAATTCTTATTGAGCGTTAGGCTCATTGTTTTTCCCCCGTGATGTAGGTAATGATTTTGATGATAATCGCTATGTGGAGGAGATACTCCTAGACGACGTTTTGGATTATCAACCCGTGTGATCTGGTGGTTGTGCTACATAACCAATGTTTTGTGGAAGTTGGTTTCTTAACATCAGATATAGTGGTATTCTTTCAGACAGACTTCAGTGTTTTTGTATGGAACGAATAAGATGATTAGGGTTAAGGAATAGTAAGAAGTGATATTTTGCTAATAGTCACTAATGTAGAACTTTTGCTAGTGATAGTGTAACTAGAACTTTTGATAAACGAAAAAGGGACTGTTTTGAACTTAACAAGTATTTTTAAATTGTTTTAAACTGTTTTATGAAACTGCGTAATATGAAACTGCGTAAGTTAAAAAAAAAAATTGATGATGAGGGAAATGAGGGATGTTACGCTGCTCCTACATCTGTTCATCAATGTTCACTCGTACTTGTACCTACATCGCAAGTAGTAACCTATTAGCCTAAGGCTCAATAAGTGATAATATCTATCATGCTATAATACTACATGCAGTTTTAGTTCTGATCTTTTTCTTATCTTCTTATTTTTTATGTTTTAATCATCGTTTTTCGTCATTTTCTTTTTATCTTTTTATCCTTTACGTTTTAAATCATCATTTTTGTCTTTTTGTCTTTATCTTTTGTCTTTTGCATCTTAATTATTATCTTTCATTGGTTGTTCTTTTAATCATTGATCTCCGATATAGCAGCGATGGCATAATGCGAAAGCCTACTAATCATTGGTCGTTTGTCCCGGCATAATCCAGGGACCTTGCAACAAATACGAGCAGCAATGGCATAATCCGAAGGCTTGCTAGCGACGATGGCATAATTCGAAGGCTTGCTAGCGACAATGGCAAAATCCGAAAGCTCGCTAGTGACCGTGTCCACGAAGGACTTAAACAACCTCACATCATATCATTGCCATTCTCTTTTCTTTACTTTATTATGGCTTATTATTCGTTCATTATTGGTTTCTACGTTCGTGATTTTGTTTCTTCGTTCGCTATCTGTTTCTTCATTTGCTTATTACTTTTTATGGCTTATGATTCATCTGTTATTTGTATATGTTTCTTTTGATGCTCGTGAATGCATACAATTTCTGAAAGCATAAATAAATATTCAACGTGCGATTCACCAAAACATGCTATAAGTATTGTATACCTGCTATAAAAAAGCAATAAACAACGAAATATGCGAATAATAACTATAAGCATGCTTTTAAAAACAGTAAACAACAAAACATGCTATTAAAACTGTAGGCATGCTTTAAAACAGTAAACATCAAAGCATGCTATTTAAAACAGTAAATAACGAAACATGCTATTAAAACTGTAGACATGTTGATGTGTCCCAAGATCCTGTCACTTGAGCTGTGCCAAGGGCTCTGTTGTTTTCTAACCTTTTTCTTATTTTGTAGGGAACAATCATTCATTGGGATTCACGGGGACGCCAACGAATGGAGACAAAGAAGTTTCATGCCATGCTATCACGTGGAGCCATGCAGGCTCAATCAGCTAGCTCTTTTATTCCCCAGCTTGAAGGGGCTACATGGGATTGACGAATTTGAAGATAATTTGAGAAATTATTATGTCAAATCTTTATGTTTTGAATACTGGATGTTATTTGGGATTTTATTTTGTGATTTCTAGAATATTGTTAGCTTGCATTTTGGGAGGTGCTCGGTTTGCATGTAAAACGAGCCCTCATGCCCTATTTTTGTCTTTCCAAGGGCAATTTCATCTTTTGCTTTGTAATGCCATTAGAGAGTATTTATTCCCTTCTAATGTGAATGTTAAACTTGATTGGAAAAACACTAAAACTATGATTAAGCTGTGTGCTTCCCTTGAAGAACCGTGAGCTCCCTCTCTCGGCCATTCTCCCTTATCAATTCAACCAATTGTTCTTGTTTGATCTTAGATAGGTTGTTAGGTGCTACTTCTTCCAGCAATCTCCTAGTGTGGTTGTGCGTGTGGTGTGGGAGTAGAAGATCAAACAAACCCCTAGTTGGAATGTCCTGTTTTTGGAGTGGTCAATTCTCGCCCCTTTTCCTTTGAAGGGTAGCGGACCAGCTTGGTTCCTTGTCTCTGTTCGTGGCTACTTATTGAAGTAGGTAATCCTATTTTTTATTCTCCGGAAAGAATATTGGACTAGTGTTAATTTGGCACGATTTTTTGTTGAGATTTCGAATTGGTAATCTTTATTTTAGAAGGAAAGAATCCATTGCCGAGAATCTATTTTTGCGCTGGACAGATTCTGTTCCGTGTTTGTGATTACGTTTTGCTGCTGCTTATACTTATTAGTTGAAGCTCATATTTGGAAAAGTTATTTTTGGGATTGTTAAGTATTGTTCCTCCAAATTTGGGATTGATTTAGTGTATGCAAGTGGAGATCTCGCTGTGATAATTTTGGTCGCCAGAATCTGCCCAAAAAAACCTAATCCAAGGTTAATATTTGAAACGACGTATCTCCAAGTTTAGAATGAGTTTGAAGCTGGATTTTTGATATGATTCTCTTTAGACTATTGATTTAAGCTCCTGCAACTTTTAGCTTCTAACTCCATATGCCTCTAGAGTTATATCTATTTAAAGTTTGAAGGTCGGAATTTCATATAGCAGAATTTACAGATTGGGCAATCTTGCATAACTAGGGTTTGGACCCTATCAAACATGATGCATGACCATACATTCTCAACCTAACATGATGCATGATGCAGTTCACATTTCGCATATAAAGAAGTAAATGACAATTACATTGAAAGAAAAGCAAGCTGTAATTGAAATTACAGACATATAATGAACAATAGTAATTGAAAGCAACGAATCACTAAAGGAAATAAATAATGAATCATGAAAACAATACAAAATCAAGTATCTGAACTATATACAACGAATTATAGCATGCTTGAAAGCACAGAATATAACAATACAGGAAACAAGAGTCGAAACATGCTATTAATCAACATGCTAGTTTTACATGCTCAAGTAGAATTATCATTAGTTAGTTGTCCTAATTAATTTGTATGCTCAAGAAGATAAGATAATTTTCTAGTTTGTTATCCGAGGTAGGTTACATGCTTTCATCCTAGTTAAATTAAATTAAACATACTAATTACATGCTCGGGTCTAATTAATTACTTTAACCAACTTACATGCTCAAGGGAGATACAATTAACATTCTAGTTAGTTATCATAGTTACTTTACATGCTCGAATTCATTCTAATTAATTAGTAATTTAACATACTCACTAATTAATCCTAGTTAATTAACTTGCTTACTATAATTAACATGCTCGACATTAACATGCTGCTAATTGGGTTAAACATGCTAATTAAACGTGTTCAAGGAATTTAACATGGTATTATCAATTCACAGAATAACTTAGCCTAGTAAATAATTAAGCATGGTAATCTAGTTAATAATTAAGCATGGCATGACTAGGAGGTTAATTAACATGCTAATATCGTTCTAATTAATTACATGCTCAAGTTTAATTAATTAAACATGTTCTAATTAATCATGCTTATAAGTCCAGCTAATTAAACATGCTTAAGCAAGTAAACATGCTAATTGATTACGATAGTTAGTTAATTCAAACATGCTAGTTAATCGATTTAGTTGTAAAACATGATTGACTCATTTATTTAAAGACTAGTTAATTAAATGTACTCAGGTCTACTTAGTTAATTAAACATGTTTATTATCATATTCAGAATAACACTAGACAATAAATATGGAACGAATGAAATAAAAGTTTAGTTAACGCATAGAATCCAAGCTAGACATCAAGAAAATAACAAAGAACATAATAGTAAATCATCCAAGGAAAAACAATGTAATGACCCGGATTCTTACTTGTCTTAAAATTCATTAAAGTTTTAAGTTTTTACTAAACGATTTAAAACGTTATTTTTATAAAACCTCCAACATTTAAAAATAATCAGAGTGTCAAAAATCCGACCATTACCAACTTACTAAAAACAGTCACTTAAATCGAGAAAAGTGTGATTAACATATTTAGCGGAAACGTAACTTAAGCATCATTTAAAAATACTAACTTGAAATCCAAGGTTTGAGTTTTCAAAGTGAAACTTATATAATATTCCGAATAAATACTCAAATAAAGGTTAAAATGGGTAATTTAACGTTCGTAAATCAACTTGACGTTAGCCTTTACAAAATTACTCCTTCCTTTGTCACTTGATGTCGTACTACTACTCGGGTTGCGTCTCCTCTAGATACGCCACAGGCTCCACGGGAATGGCCTCATCCGCTGCACCTGGTACAACCATCTCGTTACCTACACCACAAGTAAGGACGTGAGCTTACGCTCAGTAAGGAAATGGGTTAAAGCAAGTGCATATGTCTCTCTTTAGGTTCTTTTGGAATGGGGCCACCCAGACCAATTCTTTTATTACATTCGTTCGTTGATCCTTTACCTATACTTTGAGCTAGAGATTGAGAGACCCGTATGGGATGGTGTAGTTGGTCGGACCTACCCTCATATGGGCAACTAGGTCCCGTTCCCATTGAGGTAGGGGCATTGCCTAGTTGCCAGACTAGGACCGCTACCCATCCCCCTCCCAACTCCTTTATTCCTTTCTTTCGCCTTTTCTTATCATTTTACTTTCCTTACTATGCATGTGAGTACCACCCCGAGGGGTACTCCCTACTTTGTTTCTATTACATGAATGCATGAGGACACTCCTACCTAGACTAGCACATACATGGATATCAACAACAATACTTTAAGGAATCTACAATAAAGTAGTATAACATAACACATAAGGAAAACAAGATGTATTCACGTGGAATGTTATGATAAAATGCCAAACGGTTAAATTAAAGTTAGCTAAGCATAATTATCCAACACACAAAACTTAACTATGCTTAAGGAATGATGGAAATCTAAAGCATGCTTTATCATTGATCTCAAATAAAGTGACCAACAGCCTACAAACTATTAAATGAAATTATGCTATTAAACGAAATTATGTTATTAAGTGCAATTGAGTAGTGCATTATTATCGAAAATAACAATGAAATAAAGCAACGAATCATGCTTCTTAGAGAGGAAATAAACAGTAGAAAAATCTCAAGGCAAACGGCGAAACGTGCAGTTTGAACAACTAATTACAGCAGAAATTACAACATCTAAACATGCTTTTATTTTACTATTACGGCAGAAATAGTAAATCAGAACGAACAGCGAATCTTGCTTCTAAATCAAAGACAATAACAACAAGGAATAACGAAACAGGATGGCGATAACATGCTTCAAAATTAGTACTGTAAGCAGTGGAAAAATGCCAGAACAAAACAGCGAGAACATGCTTTTAGCGACTAAACAAAACAACAGTGTAATATGAATAACTGAACATGCCTTAAATCAATGAACAACACAATAGAAAATGTACACTAATAAGCCCTTCTAACGATTACAAGTAGCAGTGAATAACATTGAAACAGGGCAGCAAAAACAAGCCATTTAGCAGTCATAGTCATCAGTAACTAATGACGAACGAAATAGTGAAGACATGGTTCCCACAACTAAAACCTGTGTCAACAATATCAAACAAGGTTGCTAAATATGCTCATTAATGGCAAAAAATAAACAACAGCAAGTGTATTCAACAGAACATGCTTGATAACAGTGAACATACATGGAATAATATCGTGACAGAACAAATGGAAATAGCATAGGATGGAATAGCAGGGAAACAATATAACCAATGTGCTTATTATCGAGGACAACAATGAATGTATCAATGAACATAACGGTGACAGAAGTAATATGACTAACATGTGTGATATAGGGAATAAACCATGCGCAACCATAGAGGAGTCAAGTTCTGAAACGGAAATAAGTGGCAGAGCGATATGCTACAAGGAGGTCAACATCATATATTTCAAGTAGTGCATAGAGTTTAGGCCATTCATTGTTAACATTCCTCATGAAGTTCTTAGCTTATGATCCCATACCACCAATCTTAGCGATAGTCAGGGCTTAATACTTGCTAACCTTAACATTTCAAAATCGTAAGTTAAACATTAAGCTGTAAAAAGAAATACAATTAGCAATGCTATACAGGGAGCAACTACAAGATGAAACGTCTAAGAATGGTGAGAAAGTTTTTTAGAGATAACGACAGGGTATCACCTCCAATGGAAACTATAGAAAATGAAAACACCAAGAAGTCTACAGAAACTTAACTTCAACCAAAAGGAAATCATCACACACACACACACGTTTACTTGGGTGTAGGGCCTCCAAATGGCCAAGTACTACCCCATTCCTTACCCTTGTGGTCAAACCTTCACTCGGACAGCAGCTCTCCTTCTAGGCAGCAGCCCACCAGAACCTCTCTAGGAAAAATAACAAAGAAGGAGATGAAGGAGGGTTGGATAAAATAGACTCACCTTGGGGACAAATGGTATGTGTGGAAGAGGAGGTGCAGGAAACATCCTCTACTGGTTGGGATCGTGGAAGGTGAGGTCGGGTGGCTCGCGTTTCTATTCATCGAGTGTCATTTTTGTTCTGATTTTAAATCCCTGTTATCGCAGTTCTACGATGATTCGGACGAGTGTGGATGAGGTCTTCACGTCCACAAGACCAAAATGTCACAGTCTAAAACGAGTTTTTGGACGGGAGAACGCCTCCTATTTCTGCCTGTACCGTCCGAATTACGGATTCAGATGTGAAATGGCATCCGAGATATTGTCCGTTTGCGTTCGAATTGCACAGAAATTTGATATATTCAAACTCATAACGTCCGCCTGCGTCCACAGTCATCCGAAATCTCAAAACACAGCGAAATCATTTTTTGAGTCGTCTCAATTCTCGGGATGACGTCCAAAGCAGTTGCGGACAACATGACTCGTCCGCAATGTCATCCAAAAACACCCAGACTAGGTTTTTCTCCCATTGTGAAATTAACTTTCTATCCCATGACTTTTCCCCACGGATATATGTCATAATTAACGAGTAAGGTCACGCGATGAATTGTATAATATCATGTCCAAGTTTGATTACATCGCATACATGGGAAAAATTAGTATCGGGGTATTACAAACAACATTCTAAGCTCATTCTTAGCTCCTCCTCATCATTTACATACTCATCATACGACACTTATCACCCTCCAACCTTAAGCATTCATCTAAGACAATTTAAGTGAAGCATTTGAAGTAAGGAACACAGTTGAAAGTAATGAAATCTATTCTACCAGCAAGAGAAGTAATGAACAGCATGGAGATAACAACAATAATTCATCCAAAGAAATAGCAAATGGCCAGAAACCAACAGCCCAAGGAACACTACAAAGCATCACAAATAAGGCATTTAAATCACAGAATCATCAAGGAAATTGTAATACCCCGGTACTAATTTGTCCTGTGTACGCTATGTAATCAAATTAGGAGAAAAATTATATAATTCATTGCGTATCAATACTTGATTAATTACGACATTTATTTATGGGAAAAAATTATAGGGTAAAAAGTTAGGTAGGGAATTGTGAGAAAAACGTTGTCTTGGGCATTTTTGGTCGCCTGCAGATGAATCATGTCATTCGCAAACGTTTGGAGCATTGCCTCACGCCTTGGGATGACTTAGGATGTGATTTTGCGTCTTAACTTCACTGTGTTGTGGAGTCACGGACGAGTCCGGACAATGCGGACGCAGATGGCCTCGTCCGCATTAAATCTATCTGAATCCTGGGAAGTTTCAGACGCTTGTGGAAGAGCGGGGACGAGGGTAGGTCTCGTCCGATTTGAATCTGTCCAAATTATGGACAGATGCGAACGATACATGTGGATGTCAAACGACATTTGAAGGTCAACTGTGGACAGTATGGACAAGGGTGAGGATGCCATTTCTTGTCCGTGACCACATTTTTGTCTGTTGAATTTTACTCATGCGGACGATTGCAGATGAGACCAATACGTCCACATTTGTTCAAAAGATCTCAGATCCATATAAATTTAGGGATTTAAAATTTGACCGTTTGTCTCGTAGTCCATAACTACGCGATCTCCCAAAGACAAAACACCTCCAAACAAGGAGATCTTCCAGCTCCAACTCGCGTAGTCCAGCCATCCCCCTCCTCTCCTACGTGATGATTACCCTAGTAAGCCTCTCCTTTAAACCTCCAGCACTCCTTCCAGATGAGTTCATTTCCTCCCTTGCATTCTTCTTCTCCTTCTTCTTCTTCGTTCAACTTCTTCTTCTCCTCTGGAGGGTGATTCGGTTGCTGTTAGTGGAGTAGTTGTTGTCCCTGATAATTTCTTCAACACTTCGGTAGGGATTTGGGTTAGTCTTTGGCTTGAGGAAGCCCTACCCACAAGTAAAAATGTGTGTGTGCGTGTGATAATTGTTAGTTGTCGTATTTTGCATATTTTCCTTATGTTGCGTAGATGCTTTACTTGTATTTGCTTTACCTATATTTTTCCTTTAGATGCCTTGCTCTGTCATATATTTCTAATTGGTCTATTGTTATCTTTCAATGCTTATTTACCATGATAATTGTAAAGCTTTACTATGTTGAGTTGCTCTAGATGGTAGAGCAAAGTTTCGAACTATGGATTTTCATGATGATGGCTAAGTAGAAATGAGCTGCACTAAAAGTTAATATTGTTCTGTGAATTGTTCCATTATGAGAATTTGCTATTTTTCCCTCTATGTTGTTCATGTCCATCATGTCATAATACTTCACTGTAGCTTAATTTTTGTGTCAAGCATGACTGCTATATTACTTCTATGCCATGCTAATATCCTTACTGAGTAAATGCATGTTAACCCTTCACTGTTTAGCATAGCGTATCAAATTGAGTAGTTGGGTTCATTAACTTATCTAATCTTAAAGTGTGACAAGCATGCTTATTACTCATTAAGCATACCAATTACTTGATTTAGCATGCAATTTACTCATTTATA
This sequence comes from Begonia loranthoides, assembly GCA_022433065.1. Taxonomy (NCBI): domain Eukaryota; kingdom Viridiplantae; phylum Streptophyta; class Magnoliopsida; order Cucurbitales; family Begoniaceae; genus Begonia; species Begonia loranthoides. The sequence continues at coordinate 11,886,748 of CM039477.1, read as the reverse complement.
CCATTGACTACTAGTTACCATTACTTGTCTAATAATCAAGCACGTTAAATTGCACATTCTAACCTTGCTTTATCTCCGCACATATTAATTAGTACTTGTTAAATTTCGTTAATGCAAATTACCCTCACTCGTATGACCTCAAATATGTTAATTTTCCATTCTCGACACCATGCTTGAAGTATGTTAGTTGGCTCTTGCTTGTTTCTAGTTCAAACTTCAGCATGTAATTAACAAATTCTTGTCAAGCTTCAAACATGAAATTAACCTTTAATCGAGCATGTATAGCTGTAAATGGGTCAAAATTTATTTGTCATGATTAGCATGTTTTGCTGCACATTGATTAGTATAATCTCTATTTAACTCATTCTCCGGTTAATATTATGCTTAAATCATATGTTTCCTTTATAGTTGTCTTATAATTATGCTTTCATTCTCTTCCACGTACTTTAAATTCTGTCATTTACTTATTGAGTTGTCATATCTTTAGATTATTGTTATTTACTTTCTGTATATGCGTTAATTACATGTCATCACGTATCATGTAATAGAAACCAATAGTGAGTACCACCCCAAGGTGGTACTCACATGCATTGAGAGAGGAAAACTAGAAGAAAATGAAAGAAGAGAAAAGAAAAGGAAGTTGGGGGGCTGATGGGTAGTGGGTCTAGTCTGCAACTAGCCGAATCCCCTCGCTTGACGGGTATGGGTGTTCTAGTTGCAAGTAGAAGGTTAGATCCAACCAACTATTCCATTACAGGAGAAAATCCTCCAATCTCCAGCTCAAAGTACGAGTAAAGAACGAATGAAAGAATGAAAAGAAAAGAATGGTTTGGGTGTCCCCATTCCATAAAGGACTAAAGAGAGGCATAACATGAGCATAAACCCCATTTCCTTTACTGGGCCATTGACTCACGTCCTTACTTGTGGTGTAGGTAACGAGATGGTAGTACCATGAGCAGAGGAGGAGGCCTTCCCCTTGCAGCCTGTGGAGTATCTGGAGGAAATGCAACCGGAGTAGACGGATGGCTCAAGGAAAGAAGAAGAATATGTTTTGTAAGGGTTAAATAGTGAACACGTTTGTAAAAATATTAACTATGGCTCCAACTTGTATTTTGAATAGGTGATGCTTTTAACCCTGAAATTCAAGTATGTTTTGATTAATACTTTTGTTTAATAAATGGTTTTTATTTCACTTCCGCTATATTTGGATTTAATGATTTTAGTCTTCTACGATTTAAATGAGTTTTAAAGAAAAATGTTGTGGCAACCGGGATTTTAAACGAGCACGCTGATATGATTTTAAATTCATCTCGAAATCTTCAATTATAATAAAAGATTTTAATTCAACACATTTTAAGAGAAAATAAAAGGTAAGGATAAAAATCCGAGTCGTTACAGTTGGTATCAGAGCCAGTCTACTCTTGTACATTTCACCGCAGATAACCCAGACTCGTTGAGCAAGACCCCTCTTACTATAAGTTTTTCCATTATGTTATAGAACCACTCACTTGAATCGATTAGCCATAATATAGAAATGTATATAGAATTGATATGACAGATGAAATTGACAAAATGTTTCCTTTTAAATTTATTTCCTTAGCTTATGACGTGGACTCGTAGGAATTTATAGATGGCTAGAAGAGGAAGAGAAAATATACCTGTTAATGAAGATGGGCCCGAGCGCCCAATTGACAGGAAGATCCTGCTCTAGATGAGGCTCTTGAGTGTATAGCATCAGTCATTGAGCAGCAGTCCCAACAAATGGAAAGATAAACTAAATTCATAGAGCAACACTTCCGCTTCATGGAGACGTTTATCGGACAAGATAGATTCATGGGACAAGACCCCGTAAATGGAAACAGGAATCAAAGGCCAGTCCATATTCAACCAGTTCATCCAGTTTATAGAGAAGCTGGGTGGGAAAAATTCCAAAAGCTTAAGCCGCCCTACTTCAATGGGGATGTCTCTAATATTTTGGGCGCTGAGGAGTGGTTGCGTTTGGTGGAAGATATTTACGCGGATATTGGTGAGACAAAAAAAGTCCAATGTGCCGCATATTATTTGACCCACGAGGCACGTTTCTGGTGGGATACCGTTAAGGCCTCTCGTGATGTGGCGGCCCTTACTTGGAAGGATTTCTAGGATCTCTTCAATGAGAAATACTTCAACCATAGAGTTTGCACCTAGAAACTGATGGAATTTATGCGTGTGCGCCAATTGGGCATAGTGGCTAAATATGCCCAGCGGTTCGTGGTCCTATCTCACTATGCCCAGCATTTAGTGGCGACGGAAGAACACAAGATACAACATGTTGTGCAAGGTCTAAAATTTGAAGTCCAGGAAGGTGTGATCGGGGCTGGCACCAAGGGTGTCACCTATTCAAAGATGGTGTCAAGGGCGTTGGTCGTAGAAGGAGTGAGGAGACGGAGAGAAGCTACCCAGAAGGCATGGAAGGCTACCCTTACCCAACAATCAAGAAGTGGGCCCTCAATGGGCCCGGGAGGCAAAAGACTTGCTGAAACCGAAGTATAGCAGAAGCCGGATAAAAGGTCGATGACACAAGCATCTAAGGGAATGCATCGAGGTGAATGCATGGCCGGGTCAGAAAAATGCTTTTCTTATGGGAAACCGAGGCATAAAGCCAAATTTTGCCCAACCTGACCCACGGGACCTGTAATAGTGGCCAGGCGTGTTTTTGCTATGTATGGGATAGAAGACGACGGTCAGCCAGCAGTAGTTGTAGGTACACTTCATTTAAATAATGATTGTTGTATAATTATAACTACCCCCTTCTCTAGATGAAATAGGAGATTTTACCTTAGAATAAACAACTTAGCTAACTCTGACAGGAACAACCTATATAAACAAATGTGCTGCTTACGTATTATTCGATTCGGGTGCTACGCACTCGTTTATTTCCACCAAATTTTTGTGAACAAGCGAATTGTTTCTCCAATAGCATGACTTACACACATCATGTGCTGTTGCCATCCGGTGATCCCTTGATTACCAACAGAATGCTCAAGGCATATGCAGTGGACATCAATGGCCGTTTATTTCGGGTCGATCTAGTCATCATAAATTTAAAGGTCTACAATGTCATAATAGGAATGGATTGGCTGTCCGCACACCACACAATCGTTAACTACAAGAAAAGGGAGGTCTGCTTTGGTTCTTCGGGTGGTGAATTGCACACCTTCCATGGAACCAAGGAGAAAGGGAAGTTTGCCATTATCTCTGCACTCAAGGCAGACAAGTTGATGAAGAATGAATGCGGCAGATTTCTTGCCAATGTAATTGACACTATTGCAATTACTAAAACTAAACAAGAGGACGTTGCAGTGGTACATGACTTCCCGAATGTTTTTCTCGACGATCTTCCCGGTCTACCCCCATACTGTGAAATTGAATTCGAGATAAACTTACAGCCCGGTACGGATCCTATTTCCAAACATCTGTATCGTATGGCACCTGCTGAACTATGAAAGTTGAAAGTACAGTTGGAAGAGTTGGTCACCAAGGGATTTATTCGGCCAAGTTTTTCTTTTTGGGGCGCACCTGTATTATTCATCAAGAAGAAGGACGAAACCCTGAGAATGTGCATTGATTACAAGGAGCTGATAAGGTGACGATTAAAAAAAAATACCCACTACCCACAAGATTTCTCAAAAATTGATATTCGATCAGCCTATTATCAGTTGAATGTGAAACCTGATGATATACTGAAGACTACATTTCGCACGCGGTACAGACATTACGAATTCTTGGTGATGTCTTTCGAGCTGACCAACGCCTCGGCAGCCTTCATGAACCTAATAAACTGAGCCTTCTGGGATTATCTGGATAGATTCATTATTGTCTTCATTGACGATATCTTGTTCTATTCCCAATCAGAGGTGGAGCATTGCGAACATCTAAGGGTGGCTCTATCTGTTCTTAGCCAGCACCAGTTATACGCGAAATTCCCTATATGTGAATTCTGGCTGAGCAGGGTTGCTTTTCTGGGCCACGTAATTTCTGAGGAGTGTATATCAGTAAACCTCATCAAAAATACAGGCGGTGGTGAACTGGTCACAGCCAAAAAATGTCGGTGAAGTGAGGAGTTTTCTAGGCTTGGCCGGTTATTATAGACGCTTTATTGATGGATTTTCAAAGATCGCTCTACCACTTACTAGTCTGACCAAGAAGAATGCCCAGTTTTGGTGATCCAGCGATTGTAAGGGCAGTTTCCAAGAGTTGAAGCGCAGATTAATAACTGCCCCCGTGCTGACTTTGCCTATGAAGGATGGTGACTTTAGTATTTACTATGATGCATCAAAGAGAGGACGCATTGGAGTTCTTATGTAGCACGAAAAAGTTATCGCCTGCGCGTCACGACAGCTTAAGATCCATGAGCAGAACTACCCCACTCATGATTTAGAGCTCGCAGTCGTTGTCTTCACACTCAAGGTATGGAAACACTAGTTGTATGGATAGCGCTGTGAGATTTACATAGATCATAAGAGTCTCAAGTATATTTTCACCCAGAAGGAATTAAATATGTGTCAGCGGCGATGGCTCGAGTTTGTCAAAGATTACGACTATGAGATCAAGTACCATCCAGGAAAAGTCAATGTCATTGCAGATGCTCTCAGACGCAAGGTTGCAGTAATGAGCATTATATATGATGAAATGCCTCCTGAACTTCAGAAAGACCTATAGGGGCTTGAGGTACAGATGGTCCCAGCACAACTGGATGTGGTGCTAGCAAAGTTAACCTTGATTTCGTCTATCCTTGAGCAAATTAAGGAGGCTCAGCAAAGTGATGAAGTATGTAAGGATTTCAAGGTGAACCCGACTCTGCCGAAATATCAAAATTTTTCTACATCTATAGATAGCATAGTCAAGTACAAGAACCGGTGGTATGTGATCGGCGACACGACTGTTCGATTGAAAATCTTATGAGAAGCTCACTCTTCCAATTTCTCTGTGCATCCTGGTTGTAACAAGATATACCAGGATCTTAAAACTCATTACTACTGGCCAAACATGAAGTACGATATTGCCGATTTTGTGTCACTATGCCATGTATGTCAGTGTGTTAAGGTCGAACACCAGCGACCGGGCGGTACGCTCCATATTGCCAATCCCTGAATGGAAATAGGAGCACGTAACCATGGACTTTCGTCTCTTGTTTGCCCTATACTGCCCGTGGCCACGATGTGATCTGGGTGATCATGGATCGGTTAACCAAAGTTACACATTTTCTACTGGTAGCCATGACGTATAAGATGAATCAATTGGCCGACTTCTATATCAAGGAGATCATCCGACTTCATGGCATTCCGATTTCTATTGTATCAGATCGGGACCCACGTTTTACTTCAGTTTTCTAGAAGAGTCTGAGCAAAGCTATGGGCATCGAACTGAAACTCAACATTGCGTTACATCCTCAAACAGATGGACAAAGTGAAAGAATAATTCAGACACTTGAGGATATGCTTCGTGCTTGCATTCTAAAATTCCAAGTTGGATGGGGAAAGATTTTGCCACTTGTCGAGTTCACGTACAACAACATCTTTCAGACCACTATTGGCATGGCCCCATACGAAGCACTATATGGGAGGAAGTGCTGATCACCTTTGCACTGGGATGAAACGAGTGAAGCTACCTTCTATGGCCCTGAAATGATATAAAAGACTGCAGAGTCTGTGGCCTTAATTAAGGAGAGGATGCTAGCAGCGCAGAGCCGTCATAAGAGCTATGTAGACAATCGAAGTCGGTCCCTAGAATTTGATTAAGGAGATAGCGTTATTTTAAAGATATCTCCATTTAAAGGAGTCATTCGATTCAGAAAAAAGGGAAAGCTCAATCCTAGATATGTGGGACCCTATGTGATTATGAAGAAAATAGGACCAGTTGCTTATCAGCTGCAGTTGCTTGACGCCATGGCGGGAGTACACAACGTCTTCAGCGTGTCTATGCTCAAGAAATGTCTGGGCAATGGTGCTGTATTGAACCCTTCTAATAATATTGAGGTACATCCCAATCTAAGTTATACTGAATGTAATGACCCGGTTTTTATTTACTTTAAATCGCGTGAAATTTAAAACTTTTTTTTCATATAAAGATCAGAGTATTCTTCCTTTATAAAACCCGATCATTAAAACTCTTTACTTAAAACACTTATCAATTTCAGCAGAAGTAATAAAATCCTTTTATGAAACGCAGTTGAATTAAAACAAAACGTTAAAGAATATTAAGGAATTTACAGCCATTTTTCAAATAATTTCCTTTTTAACTCTTTAACCCAGCCAGCCACAAGATCCATCCGTGCAAATCCTTCATCAATTGTCTTTGACCTATTCGCCTGTTTCTCGTACATTACCTACATCACAAGACCTAACTAATAAGCCTAACGCTCAGTAGGTGATAAAATGAAATACAATGCAGATGATATGCATGATCATACAATGCATTATAGAAGAGAACCGTATCTCTTTTGGAAATCAGGGTGAAATACTCTCTAGGGTCATGTGGCTGAACCATTTCACTCCAACAAGGAGATATACCCATCGAGGGTGTTCCACATGCCGGTATCCTCACTTTTGTTAAAGACGTTGGGGGTTTCAGAATGGGGGAAGTGTGAACCCTAGATTCCACATAGCTAACTCTCACATCACTGCTCCCTACGTGGGAGTATCCTACTGTATGGAATGTCACCAAATCACTCGAATCCTCACATGCCTATTTACATATATTAATTATATCATGCAATATGTTCATGAATACATACAATCCTATATGATGATATAAATGTCTAGTAAATATATCATTAAAAGAACACACAGCATGCAATTCTAATTCTTGCGATGTAGAGTCCGAAGACCAAAGCATAGTAATTATCAACTTCTGCAACCTTTTACCACTTTATTCCTTCCTCGGAAATACCTTCAAAATGATTAAATATATAATTATCAATAATAAACTCACTTCGAGACTTATATCTCAACAACATACACATTAGGGCATTCATTCTTCAATAGCCCAAAATATCCATATGTATCTCAACCAATATAGAATAATTCCATTGTTTACTACATTGTTTTATCTCACGTTCACCCAGCAATAGTAGATACAACAACCTTAATAATCCATTTAACAAAACAGAGGAAGAACAATTTACTAGTGGAAATCAACCCATTAAACTATTTTTTATAATTTGCAAAACAGTAATGATGGGGGCCATATCCACATGTTCTCCAACCACACAATTTTATCAAAAAATATAACTTGACAAGGAATGCTTTAATTGCCACAACCATAAGATACAGAGAGTAATCTAGAACTCATTCCAAACATTACAACCTTTCCATGACTAACCAATAAAAGAGAAAATACATAGTAACATTCCTCGGCAGAAACCAAACCAATATTCTCAATCTTTCATTTAATTAAACAAATAAATCCAATATTAATATTACCAATTCCTAGCAATCAATACCTCGGATGCATAACCTTACACTTACGGAAGAACCATGTTCCAAAACACATGAGGCAGTATGAATTAGAGGGATACAAACTCACATTATCAACTAACTAGATAAGAAGCAAAGCAACCTTTAAAAGAGTAACAACTAGATAACAGGAAACATCCTTCACTCTTATTTTCTTTCTACATTTATTCGCATAAAATCCAAAAAATCATTGAACAGAGATGAACTCCAATTAAACAGAGAAGAAATCCATTTTACAACAACAACTCTGCCAATTGCAGCAAAGAAAAGGGGGAAGCTTACCGAGAAGAAAAGGTAAAGGAGAAACTCTTCATCACTCTATCACCAACTACTCTTCACGGTTTACACACAAAACAGAATCTCACCTTCCACATCACTCTCCACGGTTGTAGCACACAGGATAGGAAGGAGAGTTCACCTTCCTTCATTCAGTCATCCAGTGATTAAAAAGGCAGCAGAGTATCACATCAAAGCTGGAAAAAGCTGGATGTTTGCCCATTTCAATGGGGGAGGTCCAATAAGCGAGTGCCAGATGGGCAGCAGCCAATCTTCTCAGGGAGGAAGAATTCGCCAAGCCAGCCAGGAGAAATAAATCGGTTCAGTCCGGAACCAACAAGGCCAAACCAATTCTCCCGACACTAGCCACGACCGATTCGTCCCAGCAACCACATCGCTACAATTTCTTCCAATAATTGCAGCAGCAGTTTCATCAAATCAACAAGCCAAATTCAAAATACGTACCATGGTCAGTTGGGGAGAGAACAGTATCCCCACGGTTCCAATCGGCAACACCCGCGGATCCCTAGCCCGTCGGTCATAGACAACCCCCGCACCACCTTCAATAGCCAGCATGCCCGGAGTCGCACGTTGGCGCCATCCCAAGCCATCGTCGCCCGAGCCCCAACGCCCACTTCTCCCTTTGTCCCTCTCTGTCTCCTTCTCCCTCTGTCTTTCTCGCTTTCTCTCTCACAAATGGCCAGCAAGCCATTTGATTTAAGCCCACAACCGAACCAGCAAGCATGAACCGAACCGGTCTAGTGGTTCAATCCTGTCCCTTCAACCGATTCCTTTCTTTTCCTTCCAATTTTATTCATTCTTTTATCTTAAATCCACCTCTTTCCATTTATTTAATTTCCTTTAATTAACTATTCCAAATAATCCCATTATTTATTTTCCTTATTTAACAATTACTCTCTCGGTAATAGTCCGATAATTATTAGACAAATTCGAATACCCCAATTACTTTCTAATTTATACTTTTTTTTTTAATTTTGATATAAAAGTCAGGGTATTACACTGAAAGACAAGTTCAGATTATTGACTCAAGAGCGAAAGAGCTACGGTGCAAGCGTATCTCGTTAGTCAAGGTCTTATGGCAGAATCACAACCGTGAAAGAGGCCACTTGGGAGAAAGAAGATGTCATGCGGGCCTTGTACCCTGAACTGTTCAGTAGCTAATTTTGGGGACCAAAATTGTTTTAAGGGGGGTAGTATGCAATACCCCGGTACTAATTTGTCCAGTGTACGCTATGTAATAAAACTTGGAGAAAAATTATATAATTCATTGCATATCAAGACTTGATTAATTACGACATTTATTTATGGGGAATGATTACGGGGTAAAAAGTTAAGTAGGGAATTGTGAGAAAAACGTTGTCTTGGGCATTTTCGGATTCCTGTGGACGACGTTGCAGACGAATCATGTCATCCACAAATGTTTGGAGCATCAACTCATGCCTTGGAACGACTCAGGATGTGATTTCGCGTCCTAACTTCACTATGTTGTGGAGTCATGGGCGAGTCTGGACGATGCGGACGCAGATGGCCTCGTCCGCATTAAATCATGTCTGAATCCTGCGAACTTTTCAGACGCTTGCAGACGAGCCCGGATGAGGGTAGGTCTCGTCCGATTTGAATATGTCCAATGGACAGATGCGGACAATACATGCTGACATCAAACGGCGTCCGAAGGTCGACTACGGACGGTACGGACAAGGGTGGGGATGCCATTTCTCGTCCGTGACCACATTTTTGCCTGTGGAATTTTACTCATGCGGACGATTGTGGACGAGACCAATACATCCACACTCGTCCGAAAGATCGCAGATCTAAGTAAATTTAGGGATTTAAAACTTGACCGTTTGTTGCGTAGTCCATAACTACGCAATCTGCTGAAGACAAAACACCTCTAGACAAGGAGATCTTCCAGCTCCAGCTTGCATGGCCCAGCCATCCCCCTCCTCTCCTATGCGATGATTACCCTAGTAAGCCTCTCTTTTTAACCTCTAGCTCACTCCTTCCAGATGAGTTCATTTCCTCCCCTGCATTCTCCTTCTCCTTCTTCGTTCAGCTTCTTTTTCTCCTCTAGAGGGTGATTCGGTTGCTAGGAGTGGAGTTGCTGTTGTCCCTGATAATTTCTTCAACACTTAGATAAGGATTTGGGTTAGTCTTTGGCTTGAGGAAGCCCTACCCACAACTAAAAATGTGTGTGTGTGTGTGTGTGTGATGGTTGTTAGTTGTCGTATTTTGTAGATTTTCCTTATGTTGCTTAGATGCTTTACTTGTATTTGCTTTACCTATATTTTTCCTTTAGATGCCTTGCTCTGTCGTATATTTCTAATTGGTCTGTTGTTATCTTTCAATGCTTATTTACCTTCATAACTGTTAAGCTTTACTATGTTGAGTTGCTCTGGATGGTAGAGCAAAGTTACAAACTATGGATTTTCATGATGATGGCTAAGTAGAAATGAGTTGGACTAAAAGTTAATATTGTTCTGTGAATCGTTCCATTATGAGAATTCACTATTTTTCCCTCTATGTTGTTCATGTCCGTCAAGTCATAATACTTTCACTGTAACTTAATTTCTGTGTCAAGCATGACTGCTATATTACTTCTATGCTATGCTAATATCCTTACTGCGTAAACACATGTTAACTCCTTTGCTGTTTAGTGTAGTGTATCAAACTGAGTAGTTAGGTTCATTAACTTATCTAATCTTAAAGCGTGACAAGCATGCTTATTACTCGTTAAGCATACCAATTACTTGATTTAGCATGCAATTTACTCATTTATACCATTGACTACTAGTTACCATTACTTGTCTAATAATCGAGCACGTTAAATTGCATATTCTAACCTTGCTTAATCTCTGTGCATATTAATTAGTACTTGTTAAATTTTTGTTAATGCAAATTACCCTCACTCGTATGACCTCAAGTATGTTAATTATCCATTGTCAACACCATGCTTGAAGTATGTTAGTTAGCCCTTACTTGTTTCTTGTTCAAACTTCAGCATGTAATTAAGAAATTCTTGTTAAGCTTCAAACATGAAATTAACCTTTAATCAAGCATGTTTAGCTATAAATGGGTTGAAATTTATTTGTCATTATTAGCATGTTTTACTGCACATTGATTAGTATAATCTCTATTTAACTCATTCTCCGGTTCATATTATGCTTAAATCATATGTTTGCTTTATAGTTGTCTTATAATTATGCTTTCGTTCTCTTCCATGTACCTTTAAATTCTGCCATTTACTTATTGAGTTGTTATTTCTTTAGACTATTGCTATTTACTTTCTGTATATGCATTAATTATGTGTCATCACGCATCATGTAATAGAAACCAATAGGGAGTACCACCTTGAGGTGGTACTCACATACATTGAGAGAGGAAAACGAGAAGAAAATGAAAGAAGAGAAAAAAAAACAGGGAGTTGGGAGATGGATGGGTAGCGGGTCAAGTCTATAACTAGCCGAAGCCCCTCCCTTGATGGGTACAGGAGTTCTAGTTGCAAGTAGAAGGTTAGATCTGACCAACTATTCCATTACAAGAGAAAATCCTCCAATCTCCAGCTCGAAGTACGAGTAAAGAATGAATGAAAGAATGAAAAGAAAAGAATGGTTTGGGTGGCCCCCATTCAATAAAGGACTAAAGAGAGGCATAACATGAGCATAAACCTCATTTCCTTTATTGGGCCATTGGCTCACGTCCTTACTTGTGGTGTAGGTAACGAGATGGTTGTACTAGGAGCAGAGGAGGAGGCCTTCCTAGTGGAGCCTACGGAGTATCTGGAGGAAACGCGACCGGAGTAGACGGATGGCTCAAGGAAAGAAGAAGAATATATTTTGTAAGGGTTAAATAGTGAACACGTTTTTGTAAAAATATTAACTATGGCCCCAACTCGTATTTTGAATAGGTCATGCTTTTAACCCTGAACTTTAAGTATGTTTTGATTAATACTTCTGTTTAATAAATGTTTTAAATAAATGGTTTTTATTTCCCTACCGTTATATTTAGATTTAATGATTTTAGTCTTACACGATTTAAACGAGTTTTAAGGATAAATGTTGTGGCGACCGAGAATTTAAATGAACACTCTGATATGATTTTAAATTCATCTCAAAATCTTCAATTATAATAAAAGATTTTAATTCAACGCATTTTAAGAGAAAATAAAAGGTAAGGATAACAATCCGGGTAGTTACAGAAATATCTACTATAGAACACTAACGTAAAATTCACACACCCTACTTGTGGGTAGGAGGGCCACCACTAGCCAAGACACACCCAAAACCTTACCTCAAATCTTTATCGCGCGTTAGCACTAAATCTTTATCCTCTTTCTCTTTCTGATACCTTCATAATTAGAAATATTTATCATTAACAACTTCATCATTATTTATAGACTTAATCTTTATTCATCACTTCATAACATTTCATAATCCAAACACCACTCCAACAGAACATAAACCTCCCATTACAACCCACATTCCATTTGAAATACCCATAACCGAAACCGAGAACATTTACCATCACCCAACTACAATTTTACGTGCACAAACCAATATCCAATCTAATTCTCGCACAGAACCAAGGAGCAGTTAAACAACAGAAGCATTAACAGACAATATCCTTCACGATCAGTAAAGCACTAAATAGCAAGAGCATTAACAGATTATCAACCACATGGCAGTGAGACTAAGCTTTTGGAGACAATCAACGGAGAAATTCTTGAATCAAATCCACTAATTAATCAAAGGTAGAAATCAACAGGGCATTTATCCAATCCACAAGGCATTATTATTCCACAGAACACCAGAAAAACATTAACCCAACAATAACCCATAAGCTGTAAGAAAACGAGGACACAACCCAGCCGGACCACCAAATAGAAATCAGAGAGTATCCATTTACCAACATATTCATCATCCAGATTCATCAATCAAAGAACAGAGAAAGTTATTACCTACAGACTTCACCCCTTCACCGCTATCACGATTTCCAGAGAGTTCCCTGCCTCCAATTCCTTCTCAGCTTCATCACAGCTCATAACAAAAGAGAGAACTTCACCCGTAGCTCACACCCATCCGAGAGCCTTTCACTCTCAGCTTAGCACCCAACAAAGTCCTTGTCCAGCTTTATGGAGTGTTCCCCATGCTTCTCTAACTTTTCAGAGGTTTCCCACCACCCCCCCACCCCCCGGGTGGTTCCATTAAGCTTTTTAGAGGCTGGAAAGTAGGCCAACATGGAAGGTTCGTCCTTGCCATTTTACGGTTCAATCCGAGCTGGGTCAAATCAGGTTCGGACATAGCCGGGTCGTGAGTCGCCCTTCGCACCCGTCCGAACTCGCGTTGGCCCCCGCGAGTCGCCTACCATTCCGACGCCACAACAATCCCTGCCATCACATGAACACCAGAACGCCAAGAAGAATGAATGAATCAACCAAACATACCGAAATTTGTCGCCGAAAATTGCCACGGCAGAAGCTTCGATACCAAGCCCTAGCCGCGATTGGTCTCTCTACTCCGTTCGCAGCCGTTTGCCTGGACAATGCGCATGCCGGAGCCCACCTCATTGTTGCGCAGAACCTGCCGGTGAGAGCCCTCCCTCGCAACGCGTCTCTCTCCCTCTCGGTTCTCTTCTCTCATTCTGTCTCCCCTCTCCCTCTCTCGCAGAATGGTCGAAGGCCATTCTGTTAATTTTTATTCCTCCCAAACCGGTTCACAGCGTGAACCAGTTTATTTCTTCTCCCCCTTCACTTAATTAATTTTCTCCAACTTCATATCCCATTTAGTATTTTATGTTAAATTAATCCTTTCATATTTTAATTCCAATAACTTCATTTCTTCTTTTAACTTCCCTCCTCAATTATTTATCCCCAAACATTACAATTTAATTCATTGAATTAATATTTATCTTAATTACCAATTAACATTTATCTTAATTACATAAATTATAATCTAACGAATACGTTTTTGGTAATACCCCGATAATCATCCAATTAATCCAAATACCCTTCAATTACTTTTCAATTATCTTTATTAAATTCTGACATAAAAAGTCGAGGTATTACAATTTTGGTTATAAGAAAATAGATTATTGATCTATGTTGTCGCTTGAGAATGTATTGCTTTTAATAGGTTGTAGGGTGTATTGTTTGCTGCCTTTTGATAAATTACGGAGAATATTGTTGTGTTGAAAGTAAGTTATTGTACTAGATAGATGGACATATATAGGATGAACACTTGTTTTGAGGACATGTTATGTTAATGACTGTTGTTTTCGGTTGATCTTATTAGCCTTAAGGATTTGTTGTAATTGTTTTATAATTGTTGTTAATAGATGTTTAGTTTTGATGATGTTGCTTGAAGATGTATAGTTGTTTGATAATTCAAGTTTTCTAGACATTAAGTGAAAAGATTATGATCATGCCTTGAGGTTGTATTGATGATATGTTAGAATATGCTAAATTGTGTGCATTCATGCTTATGCATCATGGTTTTTTAAAACATTACAAAAATGGTTTTATGCATGGTTATGTAAATCATAAATTGTTGCTCATCCATACCATGTAGATGTGTTTTGGGCTAGTGGTATGAGACACTAATCTAAAAACAAGTCCGTGCAGGCTGATCACCCAAAGCGGACATCATTCATTTGGACATAATGATTACCCATTGTATCATAAAAGGTAAGTGAAAAATATACGTAAATAGGCGTTGGAGGTTGGGGAGATTAGTGATGGTGATACTTGGGAGAACTACGAGATGATGCATCTCATAGTTCGTCAGGATTGAGTGGCGATTTTGCCCAAGTTAGATCCCCAGAATGTATCTTTTCTCTTCTGCGTGAAATCTCCAACGTTCTGAACTCTTGGAACTATGATTAAAAAACATAAAAGATAAGTTCTTTTCTGAAAATGAAAACAGAATATGTTTTATAAAAGTTACATCGCATGAGCGTTGCATATTTTCTATCTCTTACTGAGTATTAGACTCATAGTTTAAGTCTTGTGATATAGGTATGTACGGTAATGAGAAAATGAGCAGTTGATAGAGAATTTGCGCATTGCGAATCTTGTGGCTGACTAGGCTAAAGGCTAAAAATTAAAGGAAAAAGGTTTTCAATTTGTAAACTGTTTGTTATTTTTAAATTAAGATATGTTTTCCTAAGTTGTAAAAGTTATAATGAAAAAGATTTTATTTATACATTCCTTTTTATTTCAATTAGTTTTCAAATGCAAAGTTTTTCGTTGTGTAGCATTTTATAAAATAAAATGTCTTCCAAATTATACGTTTTAAAATGCATTGAAAATCGGGTCATTACAATAAAAACTACTCAAAAACTAAATTAGTGTTAATGTGCTTAGTTAAAATTAATCATCATTCACTTAGCACCTTTTGAGAAAGCATCTTGTCATGAGTCACTTTTATACTTGTAACAAAATTAAACCCTATAAACATGATTAACAAGTTAGTTTGGTACTAATGGACATGCTCTACAATAAGCAAATTTAGTCTCAAAATCCGCACTCAGGCCTACTTAGCGTGAAAACTTAGTTTATTCCTACTTGCTTCAATAAGAAATATTTTTCAAATGTAGTTAATGGTATAATACTTTTACTACAATTTTATCACGTATAACATAAATCAATCAAACTTTTTGAAAAAGATTAGTTAAAGTGCACGTGAAATTTTTTGAATATTTGAAGATTCATGAATATTAGGGCTGGAAATCGGTTTGGTTTGAACCGGGTAACCAAATCAAACCGAATAATTTTACTCGGTTCGGTTCGATTTTGAAAAGCAAAAAAAAAAAACTGAATTTAAAACTGTACCGAACCAAAATAAACTTAAACCAACACATTTAACCTAATTCCAGGAGACAAATATTTACCACTACACTTTATAATTTTTCTTACAAATTTTTCATAAATAATAAAATTATAATTTAATTATGTAAATGATTCTAATTTATCATGATGTAATATAAATATTTAAAATAATAAATTATATGAATTAACAAATGAATGGTACATAAACGTCATACTAAATATTGTCTACACTATTTGAAAATCGAAAAACTAAGAAAATCCAAATTTTTTAGTTTTTTCAAAAACCGAACCAAAAAAACCAAAAATCGAACTGAGAAAAACTAAAAACCGAGGTTTAGTTTTTCAATGGATTCGATTCGATTTTTATTTTTTATTTTCAAAATCGCACCCACCAATGAAGTTGCTTGAACTGTGAAAGGAAAACAAGCAAGGCTCTTTCTAGCATCAAATCAAACAATTAGTGCAGCTGTGTTTAGAACCAAATTTGGAAGGAAACCCATAGATTTAGGGTGGGAATTGGGATAATACTAAACCCACTTTCCATCGATGCGATATTAAACGGCCCATGACAAACACCGAACCAAAACGGCAAAAATGAAAAGGCAATTACACGTGGAATGTTTTAATTTGGTTAATATGATTGAAGACTGAGAGCGATGTAGGAGAATATTTCTTCATGAATTAATGCTGACGCTATGTGCATCGCCAAACAGCCGTTGAAGGTTGTGGATCTGTCCTCGTCCCTGAACAACCTCTCTCCTCTTCATCTGAAACTAAATCCGGCATTGAAGAAGACGAAGGAAATCGGACAAGGTCGAGAGAGATAGGGATAGAAATTTGGATATTCATTTTTTTTCTTTCTTTTTCCGTTCGTAACTATGTCAATGGAGGTTCCGACCTCTTGGGACGCCCTCCGCAAGCAGGTTTAATCCTCCTTCTTTTGCTGCGGTTTTTTCATTTCAGTTGAATTTGGTTATTTATTGGTGGAAATAAAATTAGTATATTTTGTGGTTATTGTTATTTCTCGTACGTCGCTTCAATTTGTCGGTGGCCGAATTGATGCGGAAATCGAGGCCGAAATTGTGGATGATTCGGCAGAGTTGTATAGTGATAGATGATTTGATGTCTTTTATGCTTGTAAATGAACGACTAAGAAGTACTATGTTTGATTCCGTGATTACGGTGGACTTGTTTTTTTTTTTTTTTTCTTTTCCGGCAATGCCGAATATTGTGATTCTTGTCGCTGGTATTTTGAATTAATTTTATCATAGAGTTTTCTACTTTGGATTGTCACCTTTAGTCAAGGTATAATCGAGTTTGATCTGTTTGCTGTTTTGTCAATAGTTTGGATCTTTATAATTTTCCCAGCTGAAATTGTTATTCTAAATTAAATGGTTTTCTTGAAGAAATATGGAGCTTTTAGACGACATTATAATGGGGCAAGTGACAACTATAAAAGAAAAAATAAAGGACTGATAATGTTTAAGCAACATAAAGAATAGGTAGCTGCTGATGAAGCAGCCATCTCTCACAAAAGTTATTGCACCTTTTCTAGGAAATTTTTGTTGTAAGAGCTCCATCTGAAAACCTAACAATTAGATTATTGATTGCTATGGGATTTCATGTATATGCACTAGCGGGATGAACAGCTCTCTAAAATCTCATTTTACCTTTCAGTTTTTGGTAAATAAGAGGTTATGTTAAACATCATAGTAATGGATATATGGAAGTCATGATTTCAACTTTTTAGACAGTTAGAGTATTTCTTGATCTTGAATTCAATTCATTGAATTGGGTTTTGTTGTTTCTTTACATAATTCATTTGTTATGTAATCCTTCATCTACTTCTTATTGTTGTTTGTTGTTTTTTATGCTTACAGGCTAGAAAACTTGAAGCCCAACTTGATGAGCAGATGAACTTGTATCGTAAAGTTGTTTCCACAAAGGTTTCTGTTAAAGTTGATGCTGCAGAGAATGATGTCAACTCTGTGATTGAACGACTGTTGAAGCAGCTCCAGCTAGTGAATTCACAGATGCAAGCTTGGGTATCATCAGGTGGATCTGAAATGGTTTCTCATACATTGACTAGACATCAAGAAATTCTCCAGGATCTCACTCAGGTACTTTGTCTTTAATATTTATCATCGATTAGTTTCTTAATTCAGTTTAAATTTTAAAATTAGATACATATTGAGAGAAAATTTTGATTTTTTTTCTCTTCTTGACTTCCTTTCATTGTAATCTTTTCATTTTATTGATTGTTCTGTGGAACAAATGCTTATGGAACCTATGAGATACAAGCTTCTGGTTAAACATGGTTGAATTGCAGGAGTTTTATCGTCTACGCTCCAGCCTTAAAGCTAAACAAGAGCATGCATCACTGCTTGAGGATTTTAAAGAATTTGATGTATCTAGATTGGACTTTGAGGATGGTGTTGATTCTGCTGAGCAAGGTCTTCTGAAGGAACATGCATCTATCAGCCGAAGCACTGGGCATGTACGTGCATTTACACTTCGAACTTTTGTAGAAGTATGCCTGTCCATTCATACACTAAGTGACACGTTTCCGGTTAACAATCTATGAATATACTTCAAATATTTGAGTCCACTTTAGTTGGGGGTTGCCATTATACATGGAATGATAGGCTAAAGCCCGAAGACCAATCAGTTCAACAGTTGTTTTGAGATTGAAGAGTTTAATTGAACATTTTTCAAAGATTTGATGTGGTACATTGCAATAGAAAACCTATCTGTAGGTTTTATTTACTTAAAATCGACCTACTTAATCCCAAAATTTGACATCTGGTCCCAATCTCTTTTTTCTAAAGTTGAGACAGATACCACCATTGTGTGATCGTGTAATATGTGATCTCTATCTTATGAATAATGGAACTGAATTTTCTTTGAAATAATAAAGAACTGTAATTGATAATGATCTTGATGGCTTCATGACAGTGTCATCAGCAAGTCAATACAAGTTTGTTGCGGTCTGTTTTGTGGTTTCTTATTAGAACTAGTGGGCTTGGAGTTAAATGTTCTCTATAGAATTTTCTGCTGCCGTGAAAAGTCGTAATTTGTATCTGTAACATTGATATTGGAACTTCAAAATTTTGACAGATTTAATTGTGAATAGGATACTGGTTATTCAAAAGGGTAACTGTTTAAATTACCCACTAATCGTAAGCATTTTGATGATTATCTCTCTTTGGGCAGATGGATTCTGTTATTTCGCAAGCTCAAGCAACTCTTGGTTCCCTTGTCCTTCAACGTTCAACGTTTAGTGGCATTAATTCAAAGCTCAGTAATGTAGGCAGCCGTCTTCCAACGGTATGAAATTCCATGAAGAAGGTTTTTTTAATGTCTTTGTAGTATCTTCCTAAACATCTCTAAGTATGTATACTGGATTTAGATGTAGATATTTCCTTCTGCTTATCAGATGTAAAAGGTGACAAAGGAGGCGTTAAACCATTGGAATGGATAATCAACCATTGGTAGGAATACTAGTCGATATCTTGGATAGTAATTTAAGGGTCTTTAGTAATGATAATCTAGCACCCAATTGGGCGATCGAAGTATAAAACTGTAGTGCTTGTAGCATCAACTTTTGTGTTAATCTGAAATTGTTTGTAATTAGCATGATTGATATGCTGATGATGCAGGTAAATCATATTCTTTCTGCAATAAGGAAGAAGAAATCGATGGATGCGATTATACTGTCGCTCGTCGCATCAATATGCACATTTCTCATATTTATATACTGGCTGTCGAAGTGAAGGCGTAATTCAGAATGTGCTGAACTGGTGAGGATAGTGCACAATTAAATGTTTGTTGCTCAATAATACATTCTTTTCAGTTTCTTTGTTAAAAAAATTGAATTTACATTCCATGAGACTGAAAAGCTATTTGAGTCCCCTTTTCCTTGTATTTGTTCTGCCGCTGCTGCCTGTAAAGAATGTGGATGAGTATTTGCAGTAGCAGATTTAACGGCAGAGTTTGGCTTAACATTTTAACATAAAATGTTAAGAGAAAGTAACACACCCTATAGTTTGGCATCAATGACAAGTCAAACCTTGAAGAAATTTTGTTAACAACTAAAACTCTGAACTATGAAAAATTTTCGCCAAAGACCTCGCAGTCACATTTCCTGTCCAAATCAGTCAATGTTAATGCCTCCATTTCGGTGACCAATGATTGTCACATGGAGACGAAGGACATCAATTATCGACGGACAAGGGACATCCCTCTTGCCCGTTGGAAGACGGACGGTCGCTAGAACAATTATAGGGCGATGGCGGACGATTGTCAATGGCCATTGGATCGAGGAATGACGTCCCATGCTCGAAATTGGCAGCCATGATTGAATCTGTCGATTTCCAAAAGCGATGGCGGATGACATTCCATGGCCATTGCACTGAGCGAGGGACGTCCCTTTTCGAGATTGACGACCATGATTGAATCTACCATTTTCCAAAGGCGATGGCAGACGACATTCCATGGTCGTTGGATCGAGCAAGGGATGTCCCTTATAGAGATTGACGACCATGATTGAATTTGTCATTTTCTAAAGGTGATGGCGGGTGACGATTCATGGCCGTTGGATCGAGCGAGGGACGTCCCTAGATCAAAATGAACGCTCAGGATCGACGTCTCTTGTCTTAAGACGTCGCCGTTCAGTATGAAACGGACGTCTGTCTTAATACGAGGGGACGTCCATTTTCGACGTCCATTTTCGTTAAGAGAATGACGGTTGAAAATGGATGTCCCTCGTATTAAGAAGGACGTTCATTTCATACTGAACGATGACATCTTAATACGTGAGATATCCATTGCAGGCAGAACATCGTAGCCTTGGTTGAGGGACATTTGTTTCTCAACGAGAGACGTCCGAAATAGGTCGAGGGACATCTGTTATGGAAAAGGGACGTTCGTCTTAATTGAGGAAATTTGCGCGTTTTAAAAACGTGTGTACCTTGCATGTGACCCTTCAATTGAAAAGAATTTATAGTCCATCTTGAGCATCCATTCCGATACAAAGACATCCCTCGCTCGATCCAACGGCCATGGATTGTCGTCCGCCATTGTCTTTGGAAAATGACATATTCATTCCTGGCCGTCAATCTCTATGAAGACGTTCCTCGCTTGATCCAACGGCCATGGATTGTTGTCTGCCATCACCTTTAGAAAATGGTAGATTCAATCATGGCTATTAATCTCGATAGGGGACGTCCCTCGCTCGATCCAATAGTCATGGAATGTCGTTCGCCATTGCCTTTAGAAATTGACAAATTCAATCATGGTCGTCAATTCCGAGCGGGAGATGTCTTTTCTCAATCCAACGGCCATTGACAATCGTCCGCCATCACCTAATTATCGTTTCGACGCCCAATAACTGGCAGGAGGCCCGTCCCTCACCCCTGGTAATTGACGTCCTTCGTCTCCGTATGATGGTCATATCCTTCAACAAAACAGAGACGTTAACATCGACGGATTTAAACGGAAAACGTGACTGTGAGGTCACCAACGAGAATTTTTCATAGTTCAAGATTTTAGTTATTAGCAAAATTTTTTCAGAATTTGACTTATTGTTGATTGTAAACTATAGGGTTTGCAGTGTTAATTTCCAAAATGTTAATTATGTAAGAGTTGATAAACGTAATACTAAAATCAAAGTAATTTTGAGCTCATTATAGATGTCAAGAATTTATTTGACATTTTTGGAGAACAACTTAAGGTTTTTAAACGACGTACTAAAATAATTATAAGATAAAATGTAATTTAGATATTAACATTTGAAATTAATTATAGATAAAATTTTAAATGATTATTTTATGAGTTTTTACATTTTAATTATTAACAATTTGGAGTTGTACTTCAATTTATTTTAAATTTTTATTTATTTATTCTAATTTGATTTTGAACTCTCTATTGCATGATTGACAAAATTTAAAATCACCATATGAAAAATTGATAAAGCTCGAAATTTTATTAGAAATTGTTAACGATGTTAGAAATCAGGTTAAAATCTTCTTAGTAAGTGAAAATTTATATAAAAAAAATAATTTAAGATATAATCGGTAAATGAACTTTAGTGTTGACATCTAAAGTGCACTTTCGTTTTTTTACTTAAAGATTATAAGGGTGCAAATTTTGTGTATTAATCTATGAATAAAGAAGCTTTTGAGGCAACTATCAATACTATTACAAACGGGAACAAAATTTTGCAGAAGTGGAGGCTGTTTGTTTTTGCATCACAAAATATTGGTTGAATCATAATGAAGTTTCTGACTACTTAATGAAATATACATAGAGCATGTAGTCATACTCGAACACTTGGGAAATATTGATACTTAAATGTGATTTTTAGGGTAATCCAATGCTCTAACCTTCTTATTTATATCAAATATGTAACCCCAAAATTAAATTCCTATCCCGGCGTCACTCTCTCTCTCTCTCTCTCTCTCTCTGCCCTCTGGCTATGGAGGACGAAGATCCTTGGTTAGCTCCTGACAAATTCTACCATGTTCTCTTCTGCTTTTCGCTTACCCTCTTGTTTTCTGCAGTAGCATTAAGAGCCCGGTATCCATTTCTTCGCCGACATTCCACTCTAATCGCATCCACTGCTTCGCTTTTTTCCGGCGCCGCAAAAGAGGCTGCCGACGAGCTCGGACTCTTCAGGTCCGCCGGTGCCTCAGCCAAGGATGCCGTCGCTGATCTGGTTGGTGTTTTGATTGCCGCGTTGGTTCTTTTGACTATCAACTGTTCGACCCGATATGATTCCCATTTCAATCAGAGTCGGGGAGTTTCCATGGTGTGACTAGATCAATTTGTTTCGCCGGAAAAGCGCTGTTCCCCTGCGTTTTAGAACGGTGAGTTTTACCGTTTCATGATTAAGTACGGCGTTTAGTGGTTGTGTTAAATATGAATACTGGTGGTTGAAAAATGTAGGACTGGATGAGAAAACATAATTTCTGCTTGTTAATTATGTCCTAATCATCATGTCCTAATTATCGGATGAATGCAAGAATGGAGCAATTCTTGTTTGCTGATAAAATGGGAAGAGGTAAGTGTTGTTATTTTCATATTGCGGCCAAATAATTGACCTGAATTGAAGGCACCATTGTCTTCAAAACAATGAGCTTAATATGATTTTTCTTTTTTACCGAGTCTGTTATTCCCTCCCCTTCTTTTTCAAGAATTCTCCTCATTCCTCCTCTTGTTCTGCATAGCTTCTCCTCTGTAACTAGTTACTTGCAATTTATACAAAATAATCTTCTATTTCATTTTTCTGTTTTACTCAACCATAACAATTGGTATCAGAGGCAGGTTTCTCATGACGGAAACACGCTTAAAATCCAAAGATGAAACTATGAAATGCCTGGAGAATGAAACAAAAACATATATGGATACTGTTTTCAATAGATTGGACATCTCAGAGCAACAATACTATCAGCTAGCTGGGAAGCAAGAGCAACAGTACCATCAGTTAGCTGGGAAGCAAGAAAGGTTGGACAACTCCTTCCAGAACTTGGAACACACCATTTTGGGCAAATTAGATGCAATGATGTCTTTAATTACCCAGCAACAATCGGGGCACCTGGACACTCACCCGCGACAAGGGCTGTTACTGGACCCAGCAACATCGAGTTCTATGGGACCACAGCCAATCCGACCGATTGACAACTTTCGAAATGATCCTCAATGGGTTGCTCTATTGTCGCACCTAGATTTTCCAGTGTTCTCGGTTGATAACCCAAGGGATTGGTTACGCAAGGCTAGCAAATATTTTTCCATGCACCAAGTACCTGACAATTTAACAGTTG
The DNA here is from genome assembly GCA_022433065.1 of Begonia loranthoides. Taxonomy (NCBI): domain Eukaryota; kingdom Viridiplantae; phylum Streptophyta; class Magnoliopsida; order Cucurbitales; family Begoniaceae; genus Begonia; species Begonia loranthoides. The sequence goes on along the minus strand of CM039477.1, from coordinate 11,863,313 downwards.
CAACAATAGAATTATACTTATAGGATCAAGCTGATATATGGTTCGCTCGATTCAATACTAGTTACCCAGACGCTAGTTGGGATCACTTTGCCACATAAATCAGTAACGATTTTTGCCTATTGCAGCTGAAGAAGTCATCGAATCCTTCAGTCGCATTGCCCAGACGTCCACAGTACAAGAGTACATTAACTGTTTTGAATCGCTGAAGGCCATGGCTCTTCCATCCTTACCCCATATGTCAGAGCTGTACCACATTTCCATCTTTGCGTGCGAATTGAAGGAGGAAATTCATGCAATGGTTAAGATCACTAGGCCTCAATTGTTGTCCCATGCGTTTGAAGTGTGATGCACCACAGAGCCCGATTACTCGAGCTCGGGGCAAGAAGATCATTATTTTTTTAACGAGCTATTATTTTGCAGGTGATATTACATTAGAGGGACTTCAAGAGGAACCTAAATATGAAGATAAAGAGATACCAAAACATCTCCTCACTTGGAGCACCCTTGCGCATACCCGGTTAACACAAATCACCGATACAACCTAAAAGTCCATGGTGCCGAGGCCTAAGGAGAATCACCAGCTAAAGATATGTTCCTCCAGTACCTTGACATGCTTAGTTACCCTTTAATATACTAGAATAATGTGATTTGGATGTATTTTTGGTTTTTTTGTTGGATGTTGGATTTTGGACATTTTGGTGCTCGGCTAGTGTGTTAGCTGAGCACTCATGCCAAAATTTTCCCTCTTAAGGGCAATTTTGTAATTTTGGTTTTAGGGTAACTCTTAAAGAAGTATTTAAACTTCCATAAGGCTATCCTAATACCCTAATTTGGAGTTTAACTTAGCTGAAGCTCAATTTCGTTTGAAGGTTTTTTTCTCTCAAACTCCCGGCTACTTGTTCTAGGCTTCTACCCGAACTTGTAACAAAAAATTGACTCACTGAATGTTCTTGCTGGATCTTGGAGTGAGCCCTTTATACTAAATCCTCTTTCATCTCTTTTAGAGGTGATTCAAGCATGAGGATTTAGAAGATCAGCGTGAAGAAAGGTGGAGTAGTTTCTTGCATAAGAAATTCATTGAAGTCATTATTGCTGGCTTAGGTGATATCGGATCAACTTGTAGGTTTGTTGTATTTTTCCTTAATTTGTGTTGTGAATCTAGCTCTGGAAATTTGAGACATTGTTGTTTTCTGGATTGAGTTGAGGTGTGCAATTTTGGTATTGATTGGACTCATCTAAGATTTTGTGCAACTTCTCTTATTGGTGTCTGAATCTACTTTCCTTGGTGTCTTTTCAAGCAGCCTAATTTTGTTTACATAACTTCCTCTTCGTGTTGAATTGGATTGTGATTTTTGGTGGAGATCTTTGCCTCTGTGATTTTCGGGTGTCCTGTTTCTTTGCACCCTTTCGGGCTGTGTGGTTTTGTTAGTACAACTTCCGCGTCATAACGAGTTTACGTGTGATTTTTGGTGAAGCCTTTCTTCTCTGTTAGTTGGACGCCTCCTCCAAAATTGGTGTCAATTAGGACTCTGGATTGAAAGTTATTGACGTATCATTTTAGGCATCCAAATTCTAGAGTAATCGCCATTCCCCCATTATTGTTCCTTTGCACCCCTTGGTGCGTCAAAGTGGCGTTGCTTCAAGAAACGACTATGGCAGGAGTTCAGCGTAGCCCCAAATATGCTAAGTTGTTTGCTACATCCAAATGGCTGGATCAGTCCGCTCCTACGGTATCCTAGCCTGTCAAAATGGAACAAACAGCGGAGCCATAAGCCACCACCAAATGTTTTCAAAATTTGTCTCAGGCAGATTTACAACAAAAGTGGAAACTAGGGCTATGTTTTAAGTGTGATGAATGGTACTTCGCAGGCCATGTTTGCAAAAATCAGTCCCTCCACTACATCCTAGTCGACTCCCTAGAGAGTGATGATCAACCATAAATAATAGAGGGGATCGTTACCATTGAGGATTCAAAAGCGATGGAGATTTACCTAAATGCCTTGGCAGGCCAAAATGCTCACTACACATTTTGCATAGTCCGAACGTTGAAACAATGGTCAATATCTATTCTCTTTGACACGGTAGTACACATAGTTTTATCGATGAGGCCCTTGTCCAAAGGTTGCATTTATAGGTTGATGGTTCTCGTTCTCTTTCAGTGACCGTCGCCAAAGTGGAACGCCTTACTACTACACCCTTGCTACACCCGATAGTCTAGAAAATTTATGCTATATATTTCACTTTCCCAGTATGATCATTACAACTAGCAGGAAGTGACCTTATACTGGCATTGCCTAGATAAACAATGTGAGCCCGGTTACATTCAATATATCTCATGGTTATTTATAGATTACTCACTTGGGTGCGAAAGTTTCTTTGCCTACAGCTATCGGTTCGCACTTGCTTACTCCGGTTTCAGCTCGTTCCCTATGTGCATGGTCGCAACACAAGTCTTATTATTTAACTGCTTACTCAGCTGTTTTTTCTATAGTCAATTATGTTTCCCCGCCTACCGACATACAAAAGCTACTGGAGGAGTTTGCGGATGTGTTCGCTACGTTGAAAGGTCTGCCTCCTCCACGAGCTCATGACCATGAAATCCCATTACTGACAGAGGCCAAGCCTTTTCGTTTATATCCTTACCGTTGCCCATTTACACACAAGATCGAGATTGAACGATTGATTGGTTACCGAGATGTTAGCTGATGGAATCATTTCTCTGAGCTCAAACTCGTATGCTTCCCCAGTTCTTTTAATGAAAAAAAAAGGACGACCAGTAGAGATTTTGTGTCGACTACATGCAGCTCAACGCTTTGACGGTCAAAAATAAATTTCCTATGCCTTTGATTGACGAATTGCTTGATGAACTACATGGCTCTATAATTTTCTCCAAACTAGACCTCTACTCAGGGTACCACAAGATTTGGGTATCTGAGGTAGACCGACACACGATGCCGTTTCAGACACATCACGACCTTTACAAGTTCAAAGTCATGCCTTTTGGCCTCACCAATGCACCAGTCACCTTCCAATTACTTATGGACACGGTCTTTTGCCCTCACCTTTGGAAATTCGTGTTAGTCTTTTTTGACGACATCTTGGTTTCCAATCAGTCATTAGATGAGCATTACCTACATATTCAAACAGTTCTCCAGTTGCTGAGGGATCAATCACTTTTTGGTAAAATGAGCAAGTGCTCATTTGGCCAAATAGAGGTCGCTTACTTGGGCCACATTGTCTCCAGTGCGGGTCTTGCTTCGGACCCAAAGAAGATTTTGGCCATGATGGCTTGGCCGAGCCCTACAGCGATCAAACAATTGTGGGGCTTCCTAGGCCTTACATAAAGTTTGTACGAGGATATGGAGTGTTAACAAAGCCACTGACAGACTTACTAAAAAAATATCTTCTCATGGTCCGAAGAAGCTGAAAGTGCCTTCCAAACTTTAAAGCAAGCGATGACGAATGCCCATGTGCTGGCCTTGCCCAATTTTGAAGAACATTTCATTGTTGAGACCAATACGTGTTATGGCGGAATGGGAGTGGTACTTATGCAGAACCACCATCCCTTGGCTTTTTTGAGCAAGCCATTTAATTCAAGAAATATGGGTCTCTCCATCTACGAGAAAGAGTTGTTGGCACTTGTTACTGCAGTGCAACACTAGTGCCACTATCTGGAAGGTAACTTTTTTATCATCAAAACTGACCATAACTCTTTGAAATTTCTGTTGGAACAACGCATCACAACTCTATTACAACAGAAGTGGTTCACCAAGCTGTTGGGGCTATAGTACAATATCCAGTATAAATAGGGGAGTTCTAACACTATAGCAGATGCTTTGTCCAGATGGCAGCCAGAGTTGCTAGATTATCAGGCTCACACTATTTTGCAACCAACATGGATTTTTTAGGTTATTTCCAATTATTTGGAGGATCAATGGTGTTCCGACCGCATTAGTCAGGTTCTCATGACTACCCCAGGAACTGATGATTTCACTTATAAAAATAGTGTTTTGCGTTTCATGGGAAAACTGGTCATTGGCTCAGTTGACCAAATACGGCAGAAGGTCATTGAAGCCATACACAAGTCTCATGCGGGGGCCCATTCAGGCGTACAGGCTACGTTGCAGAGGGCAAAACAACTTTTTTGGTGGTCAAGTATGACAAAAGCATTTGCACTTGGGTGCTGCAGTGTGAAGTATGCCAGAGATGTAAGCACGAGAATGTGGCCTATCCAGGCCTCCTACAGCCGCTCCCAGTTCCAGACAGAGCATGGTCACACATATCGATAGATTTCATCGAGGGTCTACGCCCATCCAACAAGGCAAATTGTATATTGGTCATGGTGGATCGTTTCACCAAGTATGCCCACTTCCTGACCCTATCTCATCCTTTCATGGCCATGCTTTGTGAGGGTAATTTTGTAACTTCTGTGTGGTGAACTCTAAACTCTAATTTTTTAAGGAGTATTTAAGCTTTCTCTTAGGGCTTTCGTAGGCACTTGGAGGTGATTTTTGGAGGGTGTCTTCTTCACTCACAAGGCAAGAGGTGGTCCAAAAATCATAGAAGAAGCCTTATATCAACTAAGATACACTTGTGCGGCCTTTGACCTAATTCTTGGCCGAGTGGATGCCTACATCCGAGAAGTTTCCATCTTTGCATACATATCTCTCCTGTCCGAGCTAATTTTTCCTTGAAATTTTGAGAGATGTTTCCTCACATATAACAAGTGTTGCTGTCCAAAATTCGTGTGAAGACGTTTTCAATTGATAGAGTTATTATGCCCTCAAGTTGACCCATAAAATCTGCCGAGAAACTCTCTATTCGTGACAACTTGCAAAACTTTCTTTTTTAGTGGTGCATCATTTGGTATCAGAGCCTATTTCTACCATATCAACACCTTATTTGTGTGTTCTTATCTATTCTACATAATGACAAGAGGTTGTACTCATATGAATTATATGACGGAAGAAGAAGACTTACAGGCTTCTATTCCTACTTTTAGCGAGTCAGAATGGTTAGAAGATGACATAGAATGAGAAGAAGAAGTTGAAGAAATTTTTTAGAGTTGCCATTTCTCAGAGAAGACCATGGTGAGACTTATTTCTTCAAGGTTTAGAGGACAATCTTCAATGTGGTGGAGCAATTTGATTATTAACCGAAGAAGAGATGGAGAAGAAAACATCAACACTTCGAGCTTGATGAAAAGATATCTGAAAAGAAGATATGCTCTGAAGCTTATCAAGATAGTCTTATCTTCACCACCACCCACCGGGTATAAAAAGAAATTTCTCAATGGTCGAATAAATACCTCATTGCAAAAGCTAGCCCAACAACTTAACAAAATGTTTGTGAAATCAAGTTTTGCATGCACTCCACCTTTACGTGCACAAGACTATGTTGAGGTATTAGAAGAAATTCTAGGGCCAGAGGAGCAGTTTGAAGAAGAGGTTATATTAACTCAAGAAGGGCCATTACTCTTTTTGGATTCCTAGAGCATAAAAGAAGATTTTTCCTGAAGAAAGAGTCTCTGAAAATACATGCCTTGTGAGCGAAAATCTGCCCATGGAACAAACTCTAGAAGAAAAAGAAGTGAAAGTCGAGTTCATCGATACACATTATTTTCTGCTAAGCCACATAAATTGGGAGTTAGTTGATATAGTTGGAAGAAAAAAGGGTACATGTAGAGGAACATTGCGAACAAGAGGACCTTTCCTCTTGAAAATTCAAGAGCCTCTAGCTCTCCAAACCTGTAGAGACAAACTTTCAGGGGATCAAATTTTTCTTAATCGATGTAAAAGCCAAGAATGTACATGCTATTGAATTCCTTAATCAATTGGATTTTTAGAATTGGATGGAGTAAGGAACTTGTTGATAATTCTGTTTTGGATTCCTCAATTAGAGATTTTAGTCATATGGCAGAGTATATATCCTTTGATTATGTTGATTATCTCGTGGGGATTATCAACTGCTATAGATATGTTTGTTGGCACTAATTATCATATACATATCTGTGGAGAAGAAGGACCAACTATCCTACACCTCATATTTCTGTTGTCATCATTTTTTATTTGATTCTTGGGTGGTGCCCTAAGGGCTATAAGGAAGTCAATTCCGATCATGTATATATTTGATTCTTAGATAAGACCATCTTAAGGAATCTTGATTTAGGGTTGAATGATTTTGGGCATTGTGCGTATCAACAAAAGAAGTCTTGCCAGATCAATGATTTTTTTTTTACCATTGGATCTTGTTGTTGATTATTTTGGTTTACAGTTTTTCAAAAAATGAGATTATGGCTTTGAGGATTCCATACGCATTATGCATTCTCAAGGACTTATATCATGGAAGTTTAGAGAAAAGTTACTACTGCATGGTGTAGACCATTTGCACACGTTTGATCCAGGTGGAGAATGAGAAGACCTTTTGAATTTAGAGTTCTTGGATGTTTAGTTTGCATGTTCTAAAATTTTTAAGACCAAGGCAAGACGAGGAAAAGAAATTTAAGATTTTAAGTCAAGTCCTCTTTAACCCCGAGAGGATGATTTGCCATGGATTGCTTCAAATGACAATCAAGGGAGGAGATTTTCTAACGATAATTTCAATGTTTCCTTTGAAGGAAATCATAGAGAAAATGCATTAAAAGTATTAGGGACATCTATCAACCATCCAAATATAGCTTGGATTCAAGATCAAGCATAAGTGGAAGACAGCGCATTGGCGGTGATATAACCTTTGTTGACTATTTGGCCGATTTGATAGTTCTAACAATCTCATATCCAAAAGTGCACTTCATAAAGATTGTAGCTAATATCATAAACTTTTCAGAATGGGGTATTTTGTTAAATTTGGAGTTTTTTTGCTATGTCAAAAGCTCCCCGAACATAGAGCTTTGTTTTTTGCCTAAGCAAATCATTTTGTCTTAATCAGAATTTAAGCCCAAATCTATTGGAAGATAGACCTAAAGGATCAACTAATTGGATTGTCACAGCAACGAGAACTTAGTAAATCATTTATGATTTATTTTACTTATTTTATAATTAATTTTAATGGCCAAGTATTGGTGTCATTCAATAAGGGCATGTCTAGCTGAGTATATGTCTTCTTGAGGTTAATTTCCTAACTTTTGTGTGAACTCTAAACCCTAATTTTTAGGGAGTATTTAAGCTCTCTCTCAGAGCTTTCCTAGGCAGTTTATTTAGATAATAGAATCTTTGTTTGAAATTGTGGAGATTTCTCCATAGCTACATCTTTTTCGCTGAATTACATTCAATCAAGCTTGTGTGTTGTCCATTGATTTTATCTTTTGTAATTTTAGGTGATATCTCTTACTACTACCCATTTTTCATCCTTGTGCTATCAAGGAAGAACATCTAACAAAGATGTAGAAACTTGCAAGAAACTCTAGTTGGAGTGCTTGCCATCAAAGAGAAGCCATTGAAGTCAAAAGGTGCAGAAATAGAACCTATTCGAACTAACTTGCAGCTCTTTCATCATATCTCACTCATTCCATCGATTTTGATTGTTATTTTTTGGAAGGCATCTTCTTCACTCACAGGGTAAGAGGTGGTCCAAAAATCATAGTAAGAAGCCTCGTATCAACCGAGATACAATTGTCCAATGTTTGACCTAATTCTCGACTGAGTGAGCGCCAACATCCGAGGGGTTACCATCTTTGCATACATATCTCTCCAATCCAAGCAAATTTTGCCGTGAGAGTTTGATGGATATTTTCTCACATATAACAACTATTGCTATCCAAAAGCTATCCAAAATTTGTGTGAAGACATTTTCAATTGACGAAGTCATTGCACCTTCAAGATCACCCTAAAAATCTACCAAGAAACTGTCTTTTCGAAGCGACTTGCAAATTTTCCTTTTTGGTGGTGCATCAGATAAGGATCCGGCCGACAACAACTTCCCTTTTGGGTTAGAATTCTTTGCTTAGTGTCATGTGCCTTGACGAACATTTTTACCATGATTTCTTCCCTTCTAGTTTGAGTTCCTTCGTGATTTTGGTTAACCGCAAAGTGGGTCATCGATTGCTGCTTGGTCTTGGTGGACCACAACCTTTTTTGTCAACTGTTGTTGAGCTTGTCGATTGCTGGATGTCTGGATTAACCCTCACCATGTCTTGTCGACACATGCGATCTAGGTTGACTGTTGTCATGTTTGGTTGGCTTCAGCTGTGTCTGGTTGGGCTTGTCATATTCTGTCAACTGTAAACGTGTCATGTCGACTGCTAGGTCTTTTTTGGGTGTCTGTTGATGTGTTTGGTCGACCACTGTTATGTCTTGGTTAATCGCACTGTTTGTTTCTTAGAGTTTAGTAAATTTCACTCGGTTTCATCAACCAAGTTTGGTTTCCAATATGGTTTTGTATTTCAGTCTAGGACTCTGATTGTATTCCTAGTTTTGATTTGGGGTTTTGACATCGAATTGGTTTTAGGTTTCGACGATGTACCCGATTTTGGTGACTGGATCTGATGGTGAGTGGGGTTGGTCGGCTAGGCTCTTTTGTTGTTATCGAGGTAGCAATTTTATACTTTTTCGCATTGCATTGCATCATAGTGTTCAAGTTATATTTTTAGGAATTGACACATATGAAAATCTAACGAGAACTGTTCGACAGTACGTTAGATTTTATACTATGTACGTATGTGAGTTTTACACATTTACTTTACATGCATGGTTTTCATGGTGTGATATGATTCAGATATGGGAGGTGGAATCATTTTTATACTTTGGATGTTCTCAATGTCAAAGTATCACCAGGATACCTAGATACATCTTCTACTGCATGAAGATGTTTGTTTGCATGCTGTGTGAAAATGGGTAATAGGGCAGCAGTGTTGATGCATCCCTTAGGTTCGAATCTCTAAACTTGATAAGGGTGTTTATAATGACCCGGTTTTTTGTAACCTTTTAAAAATACACTAAAATTTAAAACATTTATTTAACCACTAAAACCCTCTTTATTTAAAACTCTTTTAAAGAAATATCAGAGTGCGTCTAATCGGACCGCTACTAACCCTTCGTTAAACTCGTTATGAAAATCCAATTAATAAAATGCAGAAGCGTTATAAAATCTTTTATTTAAAACATAGCAGAAACGTTATAAAATCTTTTATTTAAAACATAGCGGAAATGTAAATTACTTTTCCTTTGAAAACGTGGTGGAAGCGTAAAAATTTCATTTATAAACAACTAATTAAAATGTTCCTTTACGTTTTACAAACCCGTTATTCTTTTTACCTTCGTTAGCCTGACCAGCCACAAGTCTCGTCCGTGCTAATCCTTCATTAGCTGCTCATAAATCTGTTCGTCATTTTTCCTACACCGCAAGTCGTAAGCTATGAACCTAATGTTCAGTAAGTGATAATACCTATCATATTACTACATGCAGTTTCAATATTCGTCTTTTTTTTATCTTCTTATCTTTTACATTTTTGTCATCATTTTTCGTCATTTTTTTCTTATCTTTTTATCTTATGTGTCTTAAATATTATTTTTCATTAGTCGTTTTTTTATCGTTGACCTCCGATATAGCAGCAATGACATAATCCGAAAGCCCGCTAATCATTGATCGTTTGTCCCAGCATAATCCAAGGACCTTGCAATAGATACGAGCAACCATGACATAATCCGAAAGCTTACTAGCGACGATGACATAATTCGAAAGCTTGTTAGCGGCCGTGCCACAAAGGCTTAAACGGCCTCGCGTCATATTGTTGCCTTTTTCTTTTCTGTACTTTAATTGCATTAGTTATTTCTCATTTCTCTTTACTCTTTATGACTTATTATTCGTTCATTATCTGTTTCTTCATTCGTGATTTGTTTCTTCGTTCGTGATTTGTTTCTTCGTTCGTTATTACTTTTTATGACTTATTATTCGTTCGTTATTTGTATATGTTTTGTATGATACTCGTGAATGCATACAATTTCTTAAAGCATAAATAAACATCAAAACGTGCTGTAAAAATAGTAAACAACGAAACGTGTGAATAATAGCTATTAGCATGCTTTTAAAAACAGTAAACAACGAAACATACTAATAAAGCGGTAAACAACGAAACATGCTATAAAGCGGTAAACAATGAAGCGTGCAATTAAAATTGTAAACGAAACATGCTAGGAACGCAGTAAGCAACGAAACGTGTGATTAATAACTATAAGCATGTTGTAAAAGTAGTAAACAACGAAACGTGCGGTTAAAACTGTAAACAACGAAACATGCTAGGAAAGCAGTAAGCAATGAAACGTTCATCTCCTAATCTTGCAATGTAGAGTCCGAAGACCAAAGCACATGCATATCACTTATCTCAATTCTTCGTTCAACGCTTAATACTAATCTCTCTCCCTCTTAGTACCTTCACGTTTAGAAACATCTAGTCATTAACACATTCATCTAAAATCATAACATTTTGCATATTCTAATTCCTTATGCGTTACTAAAATCTCCTAGATAGAATCGTTTTCTTAATTACTACTTAGCTTACTAATTAGCTCCAACATTCATTTCCAATTATGTCTTCGTCCAATTAATGACTACATTATAAATCAATAGAGTAAACAAGCAAAGCTGCCACTTAACATGTTTAAATCCAAGCAAAATAACACTTTCAACATTTATCACCATCCATCGACTTTCAACAACATATAAACAATTCCTTTTCTGATTACTACCACAGAGAACAAATCTAACTTATCATTCCTATGGCAAATGCTAAATATTCATGCTTCACAAAATAATAAAAGAAGTAGCTAAACAATTGATCACTGGCATTCCAACACAAAGATTCCATTTATAAACCAAGCAGAAACATCATCCAACGACATGTTAATCGAATCTATTTTTAACATTTCAAATAACTTCAACAGATGCAAATCCAACTTAACATAATTCTCCCTACATTTTTCCCAATTACTTACATGAATAGAGAGCAACCATTCCAATTAACAGATTATATTCCAGAACTAATCACAATATGCTCATTATCCGAGCAAAACAGCTCATTAAAATCTTCAGAACATCGACCCAAAACACTTTTCTTGAGTGAATCAAACAAAACATCACAACAAGGCGACAGTCACCCAACAGATACTACAACTTACAGAATATACAATTCCAACATCCACCCACAGAACATAAACGACAGATTAACAACTCAAGAACATACCAATATACATGATCCAACAGCAGTAATCCACAGAGTATTAACAGAGCATTGATTTTTCAGCAACCAATTATTGATTCTAAACAAAATCATAATATACAGACCAACCTTTCTATTTGCACAACTCAAGAATTTTAACACTATAGAACTACAGAACCATTTAATCCCACATACAGAACTACAAAATAGAAACCAAATAACTGAACTTCAGAGAGAAGGAAACCTCACCATCTCGGCCTCCAGAAGGAAACGCCTGAGAGCTCACCTCTAGAGAGCTTTGCTCTTCCTCTCCATTTCTCTCCTCTTCTTCTGCCATTTTATTCTCCTAGAAGACAAACCCTCTGTAGCCCTACAGCATGCCCGACCAACACACATATCCTCCGATAATATCCACTGCCCAGTATACAGAATGTCCCCTACTCGTCCACACTGTCGTTGTCGCCTGCTGCAAGGTATGAGCCAGACCAGTTTGGGTCGAACCACAAGCTGGACCCATGCCTTCGGCCTGTCCAACGCGAACCGTGAGCCTGCCAGTCGTTCCCTCGTGAAAACCCCAGCCCGATAATCACCAAAATCAATCGTGAATCTCCACTGCCGATCATCCCTGAAATCGGTCCCAGCCAACAACCAAACGATAGAATGCCAAGGAGGAGGAAGAAATCGACCAAATATACCTCCAATAGTTGCCCAAAAACACCGCCTGCGAGAGCTCTAACTTCTAGCCCTAGCCCTAGCCCGCGAACCTCGTCGCCGACCCGCCTTTAAGGAGCCACTCGAGCGCTTCCAATCTTCTCGCAGCTCTCGGTCCCTCTCTGGCGTCTCGCTATCTCTTCTCCCCTTTGGTTTTGCGTCGTCTCCCTCTCCTAATCGGCCTTCCCTCTCTCTCTTTCATCTGTTCACCGCAAATGGCCGAAGGCCAATTCAAAATCTCCTTTTAATTCCCTAAACCAAGCTGCCAGCCATCAACACAAATTGAATCGATTCTGCTGTAGAATCCGTTCTACATCTCCCTAATCCAATTAATTCCATTTCCCTTTTATTTCAATTCCTCTTTGTTTATTTCTTAATTAATCACACTTTAACATTTTAATCCCAACTAATTCAACAAATTTTATTTTATTCTTCTTCCGAATTAATTCTTAAATATCATCCAATAAAGTTCCATAATTTATAAAATCACAAATACGTCCTTGGTTTTATCCCAATAACTATCCAATAAATTATTTCTTCCAAATAAATCTTTATTTATCATCCGCTTAATTTTCATAAATTATAATCTTACGAAGACGTCATTGGTAATACCTAATAATTATCCAATTAAATCCAAAAATCTGCAATTTCTTTCCAATTATCCTAATTAAATTCTGATATAAAGAGTCGGGGTATTAGAGTGTTTATGTTTGGGTTGTGTCATCGCTGATTGGTTCGTCAACAATTCTCGTGATGGACTAGATCTTTCGGATCACACTCATAGTATTTTCCTCCGAGCTCATGAGGCGTTGCCTTTGGACTCCCGCATTTTTGTATGTTTGTATCAAATGGGTTCTTGTGTGACCCTCATTTTTCATGGATTCTCATTTGATTATTGAAAAATAATGGATGTATATTTTATTATAGCTGGCTATGTATTCAATGAGGTTTTGAATAAACTCAAAACATGTTTAATTATAAAACATGTTTTGAGAAATGATTATAAACTCAATCATGATTATGGTAACGAGTACGAGCAAGGGCATAGACTTGAGTATAACATTTTATTTGATCATGGTTTTTGAAGAAAAAAAAGGTAAAACCAGTTTTCTTAAGCATTAAATTTATTATAAGTTCCCTACTTAGTTAGTCACTCACCCTAACAACCCTTCCATCTAGGTTTTATTAGGGTGGTCAAGTGTGGTATCTGAGGTGTGGTTGCTTAAGGATTTTCTCTGTGCAGTGTTTCCTTGTTGTCTCCAGTGAGGATTTAGTTCCTTGTTTTAGTTCGTTGTTTGAATCCATTTCTTACACAGTTTTTTCTTTTGTTGCTATTACACTATCTTTGATTCTTGCTAATCACTCTATAGACCGTGAGATGGACTACATGGTCCACTCAGAAAGGCAAGGGTCTAAGGTCTCACCAACACCTTCCTTTCCAACCATTTGGAATGTGACTCGTCAATGGCCCAAATGGAAAAGCTACCAACCCATGAGAACCAAGGGAGACCCACACACTTGCTACTATGGAAAGAAGCTTAAGAAGACAAGCTTGAACGGCAAGAAAGATCAAAGGAAGAAGAGAATTGAAAAGCTTTTCGAATCAGCCAAGCAAGTGGACAAAAAGAAGGTTGATTGATACATGGATATGACAACCATCCGAGTGACAAATCTTGATGAGAAAGTAGCTGCCAAAAGCCACAAGAACTTGGAGGAAAGCAAGCAAATAATAGTTAAATAATTACTTTAGAAAGTTACCTAAAACTTAATATAGTAATCAGCCAATTGGTGACCGAATACCTAATTTATTTCCTACTATGTTGTTTCTTATTCTATGGTTTCTAATAGGCCATATATAGCCACCTATTGTAAGAGTTTTAGACATTGAGATTTGAATATTAAAAGCTTATGCTTATTTCAAAATAGGAGTGATTCCTTTTTCATCATTTGGTGAGTTACATTCAAAGTTTCTTGTATGTGTTATATCATAAGATTAAGGTTACTTGTAAGTTGAGTAGCCTCTTTTATTGCCATCCATAATCTTACTTCTTGGAGGAAGAGTGTGTGAAGTGGTGTCCAACTTTCAAGGGGAGTTTTCATTAGCAAAGTCTATAAAATTCGAGAATTTTTAAATGATTTTAAAATTCCACATGTAAATTTTTTGTGAATATTTGGTCAAATGTGGAAGAATTTACCTATTTTGTCAAGTAGCGGCGATGCGTACATTCTTTCGTAAAATGATCAAATTGGGTTTTTCCAAGTTGAAATTTTATTTTCGGAAGGGTGTGGTAAATTATCTTTGTAACGACCCGATTTTTCGTAACTTTTTAAAAATACGCTAAAATTTAAAACTTTTATTAACTACTAAAACCCTCTTTATTTAAAATTCTTTTAAAGAAATATCAGAGTGCGTCTAACTTAACCGCTACTAACCATTCGTTAAACTCGTTATGAAAATCCAATTAATAAAATGTGAAAGCGTTATAAAATTTTTTATTTAAAACATAGCGGAAGCGTAAATTTTTTTTTTTTTGAAAACGTAGCAGAAGCGTAAAATAATTCATTTGCAGACAATTAATTAAAGTATTAATTATGTTTTACAATTGCTCATTACATTCATTAGCCTGATCAGCCGCAAGTCTAGCCCACGCAAATCCTTCATCAACTGTTACTACACTTGTTCGTCATTGTTCTCTCGTCCTTGTACTTACATCGCAAGTAGTATCCTATGAGCGTAAGGCTCAGTAAGTGATATTACCTATCATGCTACTATATGCTCACGCTGTGCATCTTTAAAATCGTATGCAGTTTAAGTTCTCTTCTTTTTCTTATCTTTTTATCTTTTACTTTTAATCATCGTTTTCGTCTTTTACATTTTATTCATCGTTTTCGTCTATTACGTTTTATTCATCATTTTCATCTTTTACCTCTGATATAGCAGCGATAACATAATCTGAAAGCCTGCTAATCATTGACCGTTATGTCCCGATATAATCTAGGTACTCCAGAGACCTTTCAACAGATACGAGTAGCAATGACATAATTCGAAAGCCCGCTAGCAGCCGTGCCACAAAGGCTTAAACGGCCTCGCGTCGTATCGTTGCCTTTTTCTTTTCTTTATTTTACTTGTTACTCGTTTATTATATGTTTCTCGTTTATTATCTGTTTCACTTTTCATGGTAAACTGGATAGTCCTACAACCCAAATGATGGTAGTTCGCTTCGGGTGATCAACCCTTGAGAACAACGTACACTTAGCCCGTGTGAGCATCCCTTAAACCATTCTTTGAAATCGTGCACAAAATCCATTTTCGTATGCGTTTTAGAAAATCGTGATACATGATACTCGTGAATGCACACAATTTTTAACAGTAATATAAAAGTATAAATAAACATTCAAACGTGTGATTCACAGCAAGTAATATAAAACTAGAGACATGATAGGAAAACGATAAACAACAAAACGTATGGATAATAACTGTAAGCATGTTTTTAAAACAGTAAACAAAAAAAATATGCTATTAAAGACTGTAGACATGCTTGGAAAGCGGTAAGCAACGAAACATGTGATTAATAATTGCAGACATGCTTTTAAAACAGTAAATATCGAAGCATGCTATTTAAAACAGTAAACAAAGAAACATGCTATTAAAACTGTAGACATGCTAGGAAAACGGTAAGCAACGAAACATGCATCTCCTATTCTTACGATGTAGGGTCTGAAGACCAAAACACATGCACATCACTTACCTTTACTGCTTAGAGCATTCGTTCACACTTAATTGCTATCTTTCTTATTTTTAGTGCCTTCACAATTAAAAACATTTATTCATGAATAAAATTATTCAATCTACTTATTAGATCTTAACGTCTTTTCTATTATAATTCCTCATTACTTACTAAAATTCCCTAAACTTAGCTTAATAATTAACCTCTACATTCATTTCCAATTATCGTCATACGTTCGTCCAATTAATGACTCAATTCAGCCGACATAGAATATTACCAAAGCTATAACCTAACAGGTTTATGCCCAAGCAAAAATAACACTTCTAACATCCAATTTCCAACAACAGAACACTTCCAACAGAAGCATACTTATCATATATAAAACAAGGCTACATCCAATATATTGATGCTTCACAAAGAATAAAAGTAGTAGCTGAATAATTTATCACTGGCATTCCAACACAGAGATTCCATTTATAAACCAAGCAGAAACATCATCTAACAACAAGTTAATCAATTCCATTTTTTAACATTTCTGATGACAAATCCAACTTCTAGTTAATAGATTATCTCATCCAATATATACAATTTGGAAGCTCACATAATATAACCCAAAATCCATATAGCACCGATCCTAACCAAACAACTTATTTTTACAGGACAATGATAAGTTATCACAATACATCCAAATGTGCAGAGTATATGCTTTTTATCTCAATAACCAACAACTTATCACACCCAACCAGATCATCCAACAATAGCATATATTCAACAAAACATTCCAAACTATTACAACCCAAGTCAACTAACAGAACCTACAGAGAAAGACCATCACAAAACCATCCAACACGACAACAACCAATATTATTTCCAACAGATTATCCCTCGACAGAAACCCATCATGAACAAAACCAATTTCAACAAAATATTTATCCAGTCCACAAGGCATTACTTATCAACAGAACATCAACCATATTTCATCAACAGAGACTAAATCAAAGAATAGACAAGTCCATTACCTGTAGATTTCTCCCCCTCAACATTCACAGCCCTCGGCTCCCACCATTTCACCCACGCACTCGGCCCTTCTCCAGCTTCATAGAGCACCCACGGCTGATGAATACCCGAGAGCTCCTCTTCTTTCTTTCTTCTGTTCTCTTTGTCTTCCTTCGTTCAGCCTCCAGAAGAAATCACCCGAGCACGCTTTCTCTCCTCAGACACTCGTTCTCGGATTACAGAGAAGGTTCCCCCTTCTCTGACTTTTAATTCCTCTATCCCTGCATTCTCTTAAGGCACCCCGACCAACCACTGCCAGCACTACAGAGTGTTCCCCACGCTGCACTACAGAGTTCAATTCCAGGCTGGAAGATTCATCCTTGGCAGTCAGTAGCTCAACACGAACCGGCCAGACCAGGTTCCAGACACAGCCGGGTCGGAGCACTCAAATGCAGCCAGACCCGAAACCACCCCTGCCAGACGTGAGATCAACGATTCCGTTCTTGCCAACGTCTCCAGCCAACAACCGGTCAACAGAATGTGAACGAAAAGAAAGAATCGGCTGGCTTACCTCAAACCTACGCCAAAGAACCACACTCGCGGGAGCTTTGATTCGTCCCGCAAAATCGTTCACTCTGTGCCCCAGCTGCGACCCGCAATGCTACCTAGTCGATCGCTCGCACGCCCCTGGATGACACCACGCCACGAGGAAGCTGCTCCGATCGCGTCCTCTTACGGTCGTCACTTGTCGCTCACCCACGACCTCTCCCTTCTCTCCCGTTCATCCTCTCTCTCTCGGTTCCTTTTCCTCAGCATATGGCCGAAGGCCAAATTAATTATTCCCCCCTCTTCCAATTTCTAAACTGAACGGGCAAGCATGAACACAAACCAGACCGAAATCAAAACAATATGAACCGGTTCTCCTTCAATTCTAATTGATTTCCTTTATTTCCAATTCCTCAATTACTCTCCAATTGATCACTCTCTAACATTTTAATACTTAATTCTACAAACCCAATAAATCTCATTTTATTCTTTTTAATTTAACTATCCTATAAATTACTTCTCCCAAATAAATCCTTAATTATCATCCGATAAATTTTCATAAATTATAATCTAACGAATACGTCATTGGTAATACCCCGATAATTATCTAATAAATCTAAAAAACCCCAATTTTTTTTCCAATTATTCTTATTAAATTCTGATATAAAAAATTGGGGTATTATAATCTTGGCTAAAGAAATAATTACGGTTGGCGTTTTGATCGAGTTGAACTTTAAAACAGAAATGAAATAAGATCTAATTAATATATAAATTATATTATTATTTTTAAATAAAAATTTGGGAAAATGACAAATTAACCATCATCCATTATTATTAGTGACAAACCAACTATCATTTTTTTTTTCTTAACAACTTAACCACTGACGGATGGGAAAAAGACAAAGCCAACATCGCTGTCACGTTTGTCGTTAACAAGTTGATGAGGAGCCGCGACGGTTCGTGTGATTTTCTAATAAAAGAGGGACAAATTTGGCCTGAACCGCCGCAGGGTCTCAAGATGCTAATTCTATCGAGTTGAGATTGTCGACTTGCGGAGGATTTTTTGTACCATGTGATTGGTGGTGAATTTTCCTTGTCCGAAAATTAACTACTTGAGTAGCTTCATTCTCTCATCATCATGTTGAAAAAAAAATCATGTATTAGTAGAAATCATTATAGCTCTAATACCCAATGATGCACCTATGTAAGGGATGAAGAAACCTATAGAATATGTTGTTAAAGTGTTGAGCAATTGGTTAAAGAGGTATGATGAAGTGTCGAAAGATGTTGATTAAACAACAGAGGTTGTTTTCTTGAGTTGCAGTTGACTAGGCGGTCAACAAAGCGATTGAACAGCTCAACCTAAAAATAGGATAGTGGCAACTTTGAAAATCGGTCGATTAATCAATTGACTGAGCGGTTGAGCTAGTCGACCTAATTTTCAGTTTCCTGATTTTGGTTGTGAATCACTTTTGGAAAGTCTAACTTTGGAAGCTTGTAACTCCTTCGTTGTAGAGGCTTTTAAGCTGAAATTTGGATCACGCCAACTTAGATGAAATAAGAAAGAACCCTTCAAGAATCATGTAAATATCAGCCACGGATTAGAAAATACGCGTGATAGAAAATATGTCACCAGAAATAGAAATAATTGCAATGAACACTCCTGTATAGATTGATTTGTTGATGACGCTCTATTGGAAAGTTGAACACTACTTTACATACTCTCCCTTCATGGATGAAGAACGCAGATACCAATAAGAAAGCCTACCCAACTTACAAGTAGCCTTAATCCCGTGATATAACGCACACGAGAGGGAACTTTGAATATAACTCACCAAATGTTGAAAAATGAATCACTTTAATTTCAAAAATTAAGACAAAGCTTTTCTATTATCAAATTCAACTTCCTTAAACATGTACATAAGGTGGCTTTAAATAGTCAATTACAAACTATAAAATAATAATAAACTAATTAAGCAACAATAACTCTAATCGGCTCATAAAATAAGTTGTCTGATTTTCTACTTAATAGAAACTAGGTTAATTAACTAAAGAATATTTAATTAATCTCTTCATTTCTTCTTCTCTAGTCTAGAGGTCTTTTGGCAACTATTCCATATTAGTGCTTAGCCACTAGGATGATTTCTATGTATAGACTTCCTTGGTCTCCAAGGTTGGACACTCAGACTTTCCTTAATCTTTGATCTCTGTTCCATGGGTTTTTGCTATAGCAAATGAACTCCAAATTTATCGATCCAACCCAATCTAAAAAGCTTAGGAAGTTAGTTATAATCTTCATAAATCACTCATTTTCAAATGACTTCGTTTTGAAAGCCAAAATAGTCAAACACATGTCAAAGGTTAGAAAGAATACAGTTTTTAGAAAGTTCATCCAATATTCCACAATTGTTCTTAGACTTCTACCTATGCTTAACCTTGAATCTCTTCATACTAATATTGGAAACTTTATTAATGATGAAATAGACTTGTAGTCCATCAGGAAAGTCATAAGAAAATAAAGCTAACTAAGGAAATTGCTATTTTAGCTATCTTTTTCGTCTTTGACTTCATCACAATGAGATTAAATAATTTAAAGGAAAATTAACAAAATAAACTCTATAGTTTAGAATCAGTTACATGGCAAACCTTGAAGAAATTTTGCGAACAACAAAAACTTCAAACTAAGATAAAAGAACGACGCAAATCTCGGAATCACGTTTTCCATCAATATAGACGTCTCTCAACATCCACAGACGTTCCCTAGCATCCACAGACGTCCCTCAATGGTAAACGATATCATAAGTGGAAGAACGTCCATTGTGGGACGAGAGACATCCATTTTAAGTTGAAGGACGTCCGTTGTCGGATGATAGACGTCTATTGTAAGTAAAGAGATGTTTGTTGTAGGACATCTTAAGTCAAGGGACGACTGTTATAGGACGGAGGACATCTATTTTAAGTGGAGGAATCACCATTGTGGGATGTCTTAAGTCGAGAACATCCGTTGTGAGACAAAGGTCGTCTGTTGTGGAACGAAAGATGGAAAACGTGACTACAAGATTTGCCTTATTCATTTCTCGTCGTTTGAAGTTTTAGTTGTTTGTAAAATTTCTTTAAGGTTGGTCTTGTTACTGATCTCAAACTATAGAGTTTGTTTTGTTAATTTCTCTAATTTAAATATTAATTTGTAAAAAGATATTAATATTTTTTTTTATTAAATGAACTTATAATTATAAGTAGTTTAAAATTTATGCTTTATTTTAATTCTCACTAATTACATAGAAATTATTTTTTACTAGGGAAAGGATCTTCCCTCCCCATCTCCTTGTATAATATTTTTTCTCAAGAAATTCAATTTTTGTAAAGAATGATTTAGAATAGTCAAAGGAACAAACCAATTCCTTCCCATTTCACACCCTTCAAATTCTAAATCATCATCTTCTTCTTCTTCACCCATTTGAAACCCACATTGAATTGAAGAAACCCAAACCAATTCTTCTTCTTCGTCAATAGAACCAAGCCACAGTTTTCTAAACAAAGCTAACCTGATCAAAATGAACTGCTAAGAACCAAATTTCCCATTGCCCTAAGCATGCACTTAAACAAATTAATTAAATAATTGTACTTAAACACGCCGAATTTCTGTACAATTCACAACTGAAAACTACAAATCATAATCATCCTCAATTAACAGCAGAACGAGCTTGTGAGCATTCCAATTACTTATACTTACATGGTTCAATATGATTGCTATTGCTTATCTGAAACAATTCTACTAATAATTCTCATGATTTAGGCAATATAAGATTATTTGACAAAAAATGCCAAATCAATAGCTCGTTGTCAGGCAAGTGCAGCTCAGGGATCTTTCCCTCCTATGGTTGCTTCATCTCATTTATACACCTTAATTGTTGCTATCTTTTATAACATTCTTGTTCCTATTTTATAACAGGCGAGAGATAAAGAAAAGAGAACCACCAAATGAAGCAGAAAACCTGCACTGTCTCTTCTTTGACCTTCATTGTTCGTTCACCCACCGTAGATGGATTACCCTAAGAGAAATAAACCACTATAGGTCATCATCTAATTGACAATGGATATAAATTATTCCAGCGGCTCAATCAAAAATGAACTTTTTTCATCCATTATCAATCTACGAAGTGACCAAGCATTTGATCAATTAAACTCGTATAGTGTATACCTGGGCTGGATGCTGACAATGCAAGCAGTCTACCTCGTTTGAAGACACCAAAAACACTCTCTTGCCTACACCTGAGTAAGCTGCAGCGACACTTAAGGTTTAGCATTTCCTTGATGACTTCCAAGTTCCCACTGAAAATACATAAGATTAGCATAAAAGAAATCATCGAAGTGCAAGCTTGTTACCAAATGTGCAAAGACATGATATAATCCATAGAAAAATAGGATAACCAAAAACTAAAAATTCATTATCCAACTTTCATTCTCTTTCAATGTGTACTTTGTCCATTATCAACACCTAAATCATACAAGACACCTGCATATTTTTTTAAAGACCCAACAAATATAATCTTTTTCAACTTCCTAAATACACAATACGTGAGTAAACTATCCGATCCTGCTTGGTGGCATGTCCCAATTCTCTCCACTTGTAGTAACTCTGCTACCTTGTTCAGCCCACCATGAAGGTCATTGCTAAACCTCATTAGATATTTGATGTCGTACAAGATTGGAAAGAAAATATTGATCAAAGTGAAGAATCCAGATTGAGTATCAGGTAATTTCTTGCACGTTAAGAGCTTAAGAAAATAACCAAAGTCATATCCACCATGGAATGCAACCCACTGAACATTATCATTCAAAACAATTCCAGAAGACATGACCAATTCTCCAAACCTCCCAACGTCCACTCCCTCCTTGTTCCTGCCGAAATCAATACCACTCTGACGAAGTAGTTCAATAGAGTCATAGGCAAAAACTTCGTCGTTGACATTAAATTCCCGGAAATTGAACTGCCAGATGCAGTACTTGTCTGTGCCACACGTTGGCAAATTCCCTTCCTCATCTGAAAATGTGAGTCCCAACTGAATTAACTTCAGGATGTCAACATTTTCTTTAAGAGTCCGGTAGTTGAACTCAAATCTATTCTTGAAATCGCCCACTACACGAAGAACTATTCCTGGGAATTCAGTGTCCATGGCGATATATGGATAATCATCCACAATTTCACGAATCAAACAAAACTCTTCATCTAGATTACTATTCCACACATCACGAATATGAACAGAGCTTTCCTTTACTAACGTCAGCATTGACTAGAACAAGATCGAGGCCACTTCCAATGTCGCAACGAAACAAGTGTAATGATAATACCAGTAACAAATATACTACTAACCCAATCAATATCCCACCAATCTGCACAGTTTACAGCAGTATCAGGCATAAATTACTGAAAATAAACCCAAACGTTGTCAAAAAGAAAAAAAAAAAGAAAAAGAAATTGCAGATTACTGACATTTAGAAATATAAACATTGCGAGAGAAGATAAGATAATTTCCCCCGTTCTTGAATCTTTTCCATCCATTACGGGTTAAAAATTTCAGTTTCAAAAAGGCATAAAAACGAGGTAAAATCCCTATCTTTGCGTTTCTTGTGCTCCAAAGGGCTACTTACGTTTTCTCTACCTTGTTTGGATGCCGAGAAAAATAAAGAAATGGATTCGAGGCAAGAGAGTGCAACCTCCGTGCTAGGGGGTGGGCAAGAACAGACCAGAACCGAGAACCGACCTAGAACCGACAATCCGTTCTGGTTCGATTTTGGTTCTTGGTTCCTAAAATTATATTTGGTTCGGTTCTGGTACTAATATTTATTTTTGGTTTGGTTCGCGGTTCTTGGCGTGAGAACCGACTGGAACCGAGTGCTTCTTCTCCTGGAATGAGGGTTTCTCCAAGGGTTCTCATCGTCGCAGCTCCATTTTCTTCCACAAACTGTTAATAGATTTCTATTTTTAACTTTTGGGTTTTTTTGTTTCAAGTTGGGAGACTTCCATTTTCTCTCTAGATCTTCCAAACTAATGTCTACAGAGGCTGTAAACGAGTTTCCAGATTTATCAACTACGACAATCAACGTATAATGCTTATGAAATAAAAATCTCTGTTTTGATCTGCAAGATCTTGCCGGTGAGGATCGAGTAGCTCCAGATGCTGTTGTTGGAGATCGAAATCTCAGGGCTAAATTCTCTCCTCGATCTCGACGTTGCAGCTCGGCCATCAGGCAACGCCTCGCCATTCCACTATTGGAGTCCATGTTTTGCACAATTCTCACTGGTGCCGCACTAATGTCGTGTCTCCGTGCCGTAGATTGATCAGATCTCCGCGTCGGTGACTTACCCACTAATTGGTATTTTTTTTAAAACATGATCATTGGCAAAAGATTTATTATTGTGAAACGTGGTCGGAGATCTTCAACTTTGAATGACTTCGTCGTTTCCGTCCGCTTTGCCTGTAACTGAAGCGATAGAGATGCTCTGCCTTAAGCTACAGATCTCAGCTACTACGAAGTTTTCTTCAACTACATTACTAACAATCATCTTCTTGAACTCGTCGTCCCTTTTTATCTCCACCAAAACTAGCTTTTGAATTTGCTTTGCTTGAATGTAATACATCTATTGACTATTTCTTGGTTTAGCTGGAGAATAGGCTTGGGAGTGGTGGTAACAGTAAGCACTTCCTTCGCCATCTCTTCCTCCATTATAGGGCCAACCACCTCTTCCTCCATTATAGGAGGCCCCCCTGCTTCAATTGGAGTAAATCTTGTTCTCTGTAAACCCCCAAGAATGGCGGTGACCTGGCGGTGTAGAATTTGAAGAAGCTTCTCTTCTGCATCTAACATAACATTCCAGTTTGGAATGAACAAATGAAGTTGCTTCGTCGTCGTCGTCATCTTCTCTTTCATAACTTCCCCTTTTTCCTTCTGGTTTTAGTGTTTTTCTTTTGAACATAAGAAAAGAGAAGTTGCCATTTCAAGTAGGAACTGGAACCGACCAGAATCGAACCAAAACTGAGGCTTGGGTCCGGTTTTGGATCCGGTTCCTTGTTGTTCCGGTTCTAGTTCCTTCCTTTTAGAACCGAGAACCGAACGATTGGTTCCAAGAAGTCGGGAAGTAGAACCGATAACCGTTGTCCGCCCTACTCCGTGGCCCCTTGCGAAAAAGATGGGGGAAGGGGAAAAAATTATGAGACAGCAAAGAGCAAGAGGGGTGCAGACTTTTTTATTAAGAAATTCAAAAAAGGCAAGCGTGTGTGAGCTCTATTTGGTGCTTCCTAATTTAGGCCCAATTTAAGCCTGTTTAGGCCCAATCAAACAATTCTAATCCAATTAGATAGGGGACCAAATTTCACCGAAGGAGAAATTCATGTGGTCAGATAATGAGAATTGTGGGAGCAGCAAGATGTCTTTTCTAGTCGACCAATTTAAAAGAACTTCCTAACAATAAGAACCTTACAGTTGAAAGTTTTTTATATCATTTATTGAAAAAATGTTTATAATCTCAATCATGTTAGTTTGCTTTTAATAGTAGGCAAATTAAAAATTCAACTATTATACTTTGTGATCAATGACAAGTCAACCACTAAACAATTTTTACTAACAAGTTAAATACTGAACTATAAAAAATAGACGCTGCAAACATCGCTATTATCTGTTAAGAAATATTACTGTTAAGACATTGCCGATTCACTAAAACTCTCACAAATTCTAATTTTTATGCTAAAATTACAATAATTGAAGTAATATTACCGAGAAGATGATGCCAGGAAGCTCCGACATGGTTCAGTACGTCATCGAAAATAATTTTCACGTTTTCAGTTTTCCGAACATCACCTCATCGTCGAAAATAATTCTATCTTCTCGATTTTACCGTCTAGTTCTCATCACCATCTTCTTTTTTCTCTTCCTGGTCCATCATCGTTATCTAGTTCTCATCACTATCTTCTCATTCCTTTTCCTGGTTCATCGTCGTCATCAAGTGTTCATCACCAATGTCACACTTTTTGTAGAGGAAAATAATCTTTTTGTCGCGAAAAGTTGTCGTTCCACAGCAGAAGTGATAGTTTCGCGGTGGAAAGTGATCGTTCCTTAGCAGATAGTATTTTTTTTGCAAGCAGAACTTTTTCGTTTCGCTGCGGAACGTTGTCTTTCCGCTGCGGAATGACAACTCTTTTTAATGAATAGTGGAAAGACAACGTTCTATCGGGGAAAAGCAACATTCCACAGTGGAATGACAATGTTTTTTTAATAGAATACGTAACTGTGATATTTGCTCCGTCCATTTTTCATAGTTCAGTGATCAAGTTGTTAGCCAAAAATACTTTAGTGGTTGATTTGTCTTTGATCACAAAGTATGATGATTGATTTGTTAATTTTCCTTAATAGTATTACCATGTGAGTCCTAGCAACTCGGTCAATTCTCTTAAATATTCACTCTTTAAATTTTCTTAAATACTTTCTTTCTATTAAATGATGTTAATGTATATCTCAATTGGTAGTGCAAGGCACGAGCCAGTTCAATAATGTTCTATTCTAGAATCAAACTTGTAGTGACCCGATTTTTCTTTTCTTTAAAATGTGGCATTTTTAGAAAACGTATAAATTTAAAACTTTTCTTTTCACTGCGGAAGACTTATCATTTTAATAAATACATTGCGTAGCAGAAAGCTTTTCATTCATAAAATCATTTTAAAGATAATAAGTAAAAATCATTTTCTTTTACAATTAAATAACTTTACGAAACTTTTACAAATCATTTTCCTTTAAATCCCTTTAGTCTAGCCAACCACAAGATCCGCGTGTGCAAATCATTTATCAACTGCTCCTTAACCTGTTCAACATCCTGACCTCGAACGTATACGTACATCACAAAAATTAACTAATGAGTCTAAGGCTCAATAAGTTATATAAAATAAAACATGTACATGCTATGCAACTTTTAAAATTCGTATTCTGTTTTCTGTTTTTGTTTTCCTTTATCTTTTACGTTTTAGTGTCTTTTCTGTTTATGTTTCCGTTTTCATTTCATTTCCATTTTCCTCGTTTAGTTTCCTTTTCCTTTTTACTGTCATTTCTTTTGTTTTTGTGTTGAGCTTTACTTACGGGTCCATAAAAATCGTTTAATTACATTTATTTTGTTTTTGTGTCGGGCTTTACCTACCGGTCCACAAAAACCATTTAATTACATTTTTTTTGTTTATGTGTCGAGCTTTATCTATCGGTCCACAAAAACTGTTTAATTACATTTATTTTGTTTCTGTGTTGGGCTTTACCTTTTGGTCCACAAAAAACCATATAATTACATTTTTTTTGTTTCTATATCGGGCTTTACCTACCGGTCCACAAAAAAACCATTTAATTACATTTCTTTTATTTGTGTGTCGGGCTTTACCTACTGGCCTACAAAAACCTTTTAATTACATTCTTTTGTGTTCTGTGCCGGGCTTTATCTACCGGTCCACGAAAACAATTTTATTACATGCCTTGGTTGTTGGGCTTTACCTACCGGTCCAACCTTTTACTTGACTTTACTTGATCCTTTACTTTACGTTTATTCATTTTTTGTTCTGTTATCGTTCTCTTTTCAAAGCCATGCATGAAATTATTTTCATACCATTTTGAAAACCATGATGCTTGCAATGCTTGTGAATGCATACAATCCTATAACCTTAGTATAATCCTCAAATGATGAACAATATTAACATTCTATAATCCTCAAGCATGATCAGTATCAATATCCTTACTTAAATCTATAAACACATCAATAAAAGAACTTAATTCTAACAAACATGCATCAAGCAACAATACATCCTCAAAACATATCAATATCAAAATTCTATATTCGTCAAAGCATAAACTATATTAAATCTATAATGTAAAGAACCTACATCTAATAAACACAGTCAGCATATGTAACGTCCTCATTTTTTTATTTGCTTTTAAAATCGCATGAAATTTAAAACTTTTTCTTTTATAAAATTAGAGTAAGACTTTTCTTTGAAATCGAGTGTTAAATCCATTACTTAAAATCCTTTTACAGTAATAGTTGTTTAAAACATTTTTAGCAGCGGAATAACTTTCATTTATAAACTCTTTTTCTTAAAACATAGCAGAAGCATAAATTAAACAAATATTAAACTTAAACGGTCTACTTTATTAATTACAAAACCAATTACTCTTTAGCCCAGCCAGCCACAAGATTCATCCATGCAAATTACTCATCAACTCCTCCTTGTATTGATGGCCTATTTCCAAGTATATACCTACATCAATAAGACTTAACTAATGAGCCTAATGCTCAGTAAGTGATATAAAATAAAATAAACATGCTATGCATTTTTGAAATCCTTTTTCATTTTCCATTTCAATTTCTTTTCCTTTTCTTTTCGTTTTCATTTCACATTTCATTTCCTTTCTTTTCAGTCTTTTTGATCTTAACTTTACTTGATCTTTCTGTTTCCGTTTCCGTTTCCCTTTTAATTTCATTTCTAGAAAGGAACCTATCCGTTCCATGTACCGAGAGAATGGATACATCTTATGGTCATGTGGCTATCCGTCACTTCGGTGAGAAGATACATCCTATGGCCTCACCACCGATGACTGTCACCATTCTCTTTTTGTTGAAGACATTGGGGATTTTCGTACAAGAGAAATGATGAACCCTAGAGTCCACGTGGTTGACTGTCACTCCGATAGGGAGATACATCCTATGGTGTCCCCACTGATGGACTGTCATCAAATCTCCCAAACCCCCACACACCTATTTACGTTTATTCTAGAAGGGAACCTATCCATTCCATGTACCGAGGATACATTCTAAGGTCATGTGGCTATCTGTCACTCCGGCGACGAGATACATCCTATGGCCTTGCCACTGATGACCGTCACCATTATCTTTTTGTTGAAGACGTTGGGGATTTTCATACAAGAGAAATGATAAACTCTAGAGTCCATGTGATTAACCGTCACTCCAATAGAGAGATACATCCTATGGTGTCCCCACCGATGGACAGTCATCAATTCTCCTGAAGCCCAAATTACTTTCCAATTTATTCTTATTACATTCTGATATAAAAAGTCAGGGTATTAATTCTTGTGATATAGACCTCTCGGCAAAACACAAGCAATATCACTTGGGGTCCGTAACGCGTTTCAGCATTTAACACTATCCTTCTTCCTTTATACCTTAAATACGTTCACAAATCCATGATATTTTAATCGTCAATAATTACTCAACTTATTAAACTCAACATTATCTATACCATTATTACCTATTATCCAAACAATAATCCAAACCAAAGAATAGACCTCACATCAACGGATCAACACTTCCTCAACTTATCCATTATCACTTATTTAACCGAGCATAACCATCCATTATTATCTAATAATTTGTAATTAATTTTGCAGAACATAAACTCCCAAACAATTAACCAACATAGACATTCCAACTATCAAAGCCTTAACATCCATAAAACAACAAGCAGAGTCGAAAACCCATTTATAGAAAACAACCCTCATCATCCTTCATCTACTTCTATCTTCTACCTATTATCTACATAAAATTCATAAACACATGAGGGAAGGAAGGCGTTAACTGAAGACAAAAGCTCACCCGAGAAGACCTTGCTCCCATTTCTTTTGTTCGTTTCTCCAAAATCCCAAAACACTATAACTCTCATCTCTCTTTATTCTTGTTTCTTTCCTCACGGCCATCACCCTTTCCTTCTCTCTTTCTTCCACTTTTCTCTTTTACTTCATAGAGCCATTCTCCTGTAAGCTCTCCCTCTCTCTTAGTAATATCTCGATTTTTCGTAATTGAATTAAATAACAATAATTGAAAAATTAATTGGGTGTAAAAAGATTATTTGAATAATTATTGAGGATTTATTTGATGAAAAATTAATTTAGGAAACCGAATCGAAGAATTTAAATTGGACCGATAATTGTCATCAAGTAATATTCGGAATAAATCAAGAATTGAAATCGGGTCGAATATAACTTAATTAAGTGAAAATCTTAATTAAATAAAGGAGAATTTAATTAAAGCAAATAAAAAGGGAATAAAGAAATGAAAGAAAATAAAATAAGATAAATTGATAATTAGGGGGAGTGAATCGGTTCACCTCTGAACCGGTTCGGTCTGGTCATTTAGAGAAGAAAAGAATTGGCCTGCGGCCATTTGAGAAAGAGGAGAAGAGAGGGAATCAGGAGATGGGCACTGCGACAAGAGAATGATTCGAGAGAGAGTTAGTGTAATATCCCGATAT
Organism: Begonia loranthoides; assembly: GCA_022433065.1. Classification (NCBI taxonomy): domain Eukaryota; kingdom Viridiplantae; phylum Streptophyta; class Magnoliopsida; order Cucurbitales; family Begoniaceae; genus Begonia; species Begonia loranthoides. The sequence goes on along the minus strand of CM039477.1, from coordinate 11,833,884 downwards.
TTTTCCCGTATACGTGATGTAATCAAGTGTTGGGAGAATTAGGATATTACATTGCGTATCTATACGTGTCAATTTGTGACATGTATTTATGGGAAAAATATTATGGCATGAAAGTTAAGTGGGAAAAATGTAAGGAAAAAATCTATTAAGGGGAGATTCGGACGTATGCGGACGACATGCGGACGAAAAATGTCGTTCGTAAATGCATTGTATGTCACCCCTGAGCCTTGGGACGACTTAGGACGTGATTTTGCGTCTTAACCTCGTCTATGTCGTGAAGTGTCGGACGAGCCAGGATGAATGCAGACGCGGTGGAATCGTCCGTTTTGAATCTGTCCAATTCCTGGATAGTTTTGGACGTGTGCAGATGCTATATGCGGACACCATATCACGTCCAAATTGTGATTTCAAACTACAGTGGACGGTGGCGGACGAATGCAGACTCAGACGATTTGAATCTGTCCGATTTTTGGACACTTTCGGATGAATATGGACGCTACATGTGGACGCCATCCTTCATCTGAATGTCCAATCTTGCCTTCGGAATAGAGACCTTCAGACGCATTATAGACGAGACCCTAATGTCTGCACTTGTCCGAAATAGCCCAGACCTACGAATAAATTAGGGTTAAAATGATGGACAATTTGTCGCGTAGTCATTTAATACGTGCCCTCCCTTGACAACAAATCTCTCCCTCTAGGTCCAGACCCACATGGTAGCCGCCCTTCTACCTCCCCATAGGCATACAGTTGTCTCCCTTAGGTAAGCTCGCCTTTTAATCTTCAGCCAGCTTTCTTCTCTGCATTATGTTCTTCCAATCGGTTCCTTCTTTTCCTCTCCATTCTCTCCATTCCTTTGCATTATGTTCCTTTCTTCTAAAGAGTGTGAGTGTGTGAAGAGGGAGGGAGCTGTTGTGACGTTGTGTAGGTTAGGGTGTTCTGCAAGTGAATGTGAGTGAATTCCCTGCATAAGGAGTGAGAGATATGGAGCTAGGAGCTGATGTCCTCGAAGTTGCTATGAGCTGGAGTTGCTGTTCATGAAGCTGAACGTGGATCTGGAGTTGATGCTATGAAATTGATGTCCCTGAGTTTAGCTTTGTCATAGAGGGTAAGGATTTGGGTGTGTCTAGCCATCAAAGTCCTACCTACAAGTAAAGTGCATGAGTTGTGTTTCCTTGTTAATGATAGTGTAGATTATTGTTAGTGTAGATTCTTGTTAGCTTTGTAATGATTCCTTTAGTGTTAGCTCTGTTTTATTGTTAGTTTTGTGATTTATACTTTGTAGAGATTCTGTGATTGTCGATAGATGAATGATTTTGCTTAGACAAATGAGTTAATTATGAACAAATGAGTTGACATATATGGTTTCGAGAGTTAAGTTTGAACAAACGAGTTAAGAGCTATACCTCCGAGGATGACCCTATTCTTTATAGTCTTCTTGCCGTAATATTCTACTGTACTTAGTTAAATTATCCCCCTGTCAAATATAAACTGTCATTTCTTTCAATGCACATAAATATTGTTCTGCCATATATTGTTGAGCCTATTTAATTACTAATTAACTAGAATTCTGAATATGTTAATCCCACTAAACTTGTATTAATATTTGTGATAATGAACTAAGTTATTAATTCAGAGCATGCTAATCAATTTACTGTAGTTTAAACGATCAATTAATAATCTAGGCATGTGAACTAATTAGTAAATCTTAGCATGTGAATAAACTATTGGGGTATGTTGATTAATTAGTTATAATCTTCTTAAGCATGTTTAATTAACTAGACTTAAGTATGTTAAGTTAATTTAACTAGAATAATTAAGAGCATTTAATTAACTTAATTAGAGTAATTAATTAGACTTGAACATGATTAATTAACTAATGAGAATTGAGCATGTTTAGTTAATTAATTAATTAACTAATTGTAAAATAACTAATTCGAGCATGTTTAACTAGTTGTTTAATTAATAACTAATCATTGAGCATGTTAATTAACTAACTAGTTGAGCATGTTAATTAACTAGTTGAGCATGTTTAATTAACTTGATTATTTCTTAATGCATGTCAATTATTTAGAGCAATTAACTAACTAGAACAATTAACTAGATAAGCATGTTGATTAACTAACTTAACTAGAGTAACTAGCTAGACCTGAGTATGATAAATTACTAAGATAACAAGTGATCAACTAGTTAGCATGTTTATGATATTATCAGCATGTTAATTAACTAGGTTGCTTGACTAATCAATTAAACTATAAATCAATCTGAACATGTTACAATTAATCTTCATGCATGTTAGTTAACTATTACTTGTTTAATCTTCAAGCATGTCAATTAACTATTACTTGTTTAATCTTCAAGCATGTCAATTAACTATTAATCTTCATGCATGTTAGTTAACTAGTACTTGTTTAATCTTCAAGCATGTTAATTAACTATTAATCTTCATGCATGTTAGTTAACTATTAGAATGGTTTGATAGTAACTCCTTCGTTGCTAGTTTCCTGCAATTCTCTTAATTTTCTTTATTACAAATGCTTTGCTTTGATAGAGGTTTTGATAGAGATCAATGCTGTGATGAATGTTTAATGGTTGAACGGAATGAATGTTTAGTGCATGAATGATGATAGCTTCCTTACTAATGGTTTCATTCCGTACGTTTATTTTTCTTAATTGTTGTAGTGGCAGCTACCTTATATGTGATAATATCATTTTGCTATTGTTAGTTTAGAACTCTTCGTACTAATTAGAGTTCAACATATGTCAATAACCTGAATTTAAGCGTGCAACTTAACTAGAATAACTAGTATGTTAATTGTAGTATGTTCTGACTTCTGTTTCGTTTATTGGTGTGATCTATATGTTCATGCATGCCCTCATTATTACCATAGTTGGTCTATTATGTGCCTTACTTTAATTCTTGTCATCTTCAATTATTGTTTACCTTCCTTCAGTGTGTTATTCAATGATTGTTTATTTTCATTTCTATGAGCTTTCAATTTCTACTATTCAATTACCTTCTTTTATATGCGCTATCCAATTATTATGTCATCATGCATCATGCTTATAGCTACGTTGTACTGCATCATGCATCATGTTAATAGAAATCAATAAGGAGTGCCACCTGGGGTGGTACTCACACATGCATTATGTGAGGAAAAATGTTAAAAGAAGAAAAAGAGAAAAAGAAAAAGGAGAGTTGGAAGGCAGCTATAGGTAGTGGGTCTAGTCTGTAGCTAGGAAAAGTCCCCTACCTTGTCGGTAGAGGGGACCTAGCTGTAAGCAAAAGGTTAGGTCCGATCACTATTCCATTCCAAAGAAAAATCCTCCACTCCAGCTCGATGTATGAGTAAAGAACGAAGGAACCAACAATGTAATGAAAATATTGGTTTGGGTGGCCCCCATTCCAAAAGAACTAAAGAGAGGCATATTATATTGCACAAACCCTTTTCCTTACTAAGTCTTTGGACTTACAGTTTACTTGTGGTGTAGGTGTAGTTACTTGTACGCGAAAACAATGCACAAATAAAAATGTAGGGATGAAGGATTTGCATGTGCGAGACTCGTGGCTGACCAGACTAAGATAAAATGGATTGTAAATGAAAGTTGGTTTGTAATTAATGTGTAATGCTCGGTTTAGTATTTCTGATTGATTTCGCTTCTGCTATGTCTTCATAAAAGATTTTATAACAGCTTCTGCTATTTGTAATTTCCATAATGAGTATAACGAAAAAGGTTTTTGAAGCTTCGACTTAAGGCACTCTGATATTACTTTTAAAAGAGATTTTAGTCGTTTGACAAAAGTTTTAAATTCCATGTATTTTTATAGGATTTTGAAAATTCGGTTCGTTACAGTTGGGGAGTTAGGGCGTGAGGGAGGCAAGGCTCCCGCGATGCCGGTGTGTGACAAACGGCTGCGGATGTTGGTGCGAGGTGGTTGTGTGACGAATCACGGGCTAGGGCTCGGGTACGATTGAAACCGCTAGCCACAAAATTCCAGCGCCTTGCCGATGCGATTATAGGCGAAGCTGGGATTAGATTTCTGATGACGGGGGCAGTCTTCTCCGGCGCCAGTGTGAGGTAGGTCCCATGTGTGTTGGTTTCTTGGTATCCATTGCCAAGCGTTGTTGTAAGTTTTCTGAATTCTATTTTCAGGTGTTGAATCCAACATTGATAATGGGTGTTGTTCTGGGTTTTGTTTTTGGTTGAATTGTCTCTTTGGATGGACTGGTTGAGAATGGCGAAGAAGGTAGTAGCGCTGGGGAGCACTTCTTAGAAAAAAGATGAAAGGTGATAGAGAGCTTCTGTCTTCTGGTAAATGTTTGAAGTATAGTCTCTGTTCCTTTAAGATTAATGCTCCTTGTTGCTGGCTGCTCCTTGGTTTTGTGATGTGATGCATGTTAGTGGTGCATTTTAATAGAGCGCTCTGTATTATTGATAATGGCCAGTAAATGTTAATCTGTTGATGAAATGTTGGCTCCCTGTTTTGATTATTTTTTCTAAGATATGGAGAAATTAGATAAATGGTGATGGGGTATGCTCTATTAATAGAAACGGTTGTCTGTTTAATTACAGTCTTGTTCGATACGATTATTGGATGTTGAGAGATAATGGATGTTGTGATCTGTTTGTTGGTTACCGATGGAAAAGTATGTGGCAGTTCTGGGAATGGTTTTATGATATTTCTGTTTTTGTAGGAAATAATTGGAGAAGAACTATGATGGGCGTTAGCTTTGTTGACTATTGCTCTTCATCTCATCTAAGGTTATGTAGGGTATAAAATATTGTTGTTCTGGTTCTCTGTTATGGTATTTCTTTGGGAATGTTGTGAGTGTAGTTGGATGAAGATAAAGAAATTAGAATATAGAATGAAGACTTTGATGTGCATGTGTGAGGAAGTACAGTTTATTTGATTGTTATTAATAATTAAATGGTTTTAATTATGAAGGTATTGAAAATGAGAAGAATGATAACGATTAAGTGCTAATACACTTTAAAGCTTAAGGTAAGAATTGGGATTGAGTCATGGCCAGTGGAGGCCTTACACCACAAGTAGAGTCTTCCTTGATTGTTTGTTAACGTTTCTATAGTTTGAGTGATTCTATATTATGCTGCCTTGCTTATTATGTCCATGCTCACTTTATCGATTTGTTGCTAAGCATGTTTAGGATGTTAGTATATTGTTATTGTTTCCTTTAAATTGCTGAGCATGTCTAAAATTCCGCATATTACCATTGTCGTACATAAAACACTACTCTATAGCTCACGTTATATTATCTCGCTGTTAATAAATAAATTAATTAACTTGTGTTTAGTTAGCTCCAGATATCCCCTTTTAGAGAATATCGCCATGTATAACATGTTAGTAGATTTTCCATGTCTCATGCTTTATTCCTAACTTTCTATTTAAATTATTTCATGCTATTGTCAATCTTACTATATTAGAGGCTGTTAGATTTCTCTTTATTATTGGTTTGGACTTGCATTGATTAGATCGCTTCATTTCCCGTTTAATGACATTGATATATTGCCGTGATTATTGCTTCGTATTGACATGCATCATGATAATAGAAACAATTATGAATGCCACGTTGGGTTGGTATTCATATGCATTATGGGAGAAAAATGGATAAAATAAATGAATGTAAGGGAATTGGAGGTTGGAGAGGTGGTTCGGATCTAACCAGGTAGACTTGAGATTATGCCCTTACCTTGTCGGGTCGTGAGAGTCTGTCTACCCCGAGGGGTTAGATGCCGACTAGCAGCCACTCTCCCTACGATGGAACTTCCAATGTCCTAGCTCGATGTACGAGTTGATATATATAACCGTGAGTAAAGAATAGTTTGGGTGGATTCCATTCTAACATAATCAGTTACAGACATATATTGTTTTGCATCTCAATTCTTGCTGGATGTTAGCTCATGTTTGTTTCGTGGTGTAGGTGATTGTAATGACACTAGTAGTCTTTAGAGGAATAGTTGATGAAGGATTTGCGTGCGCGGATCTTGTGGCTGGCTAGGCTAAAGAATGTAAAAGAGAAAAATGGTTTTGTAAATAAAAATGTAAATAGTTGTTTATTGTCTTTAAATGATTTATTTATGCTTCTGCTACGTTTTGAGAAAAAGGTGTTTCCATAATTATAGCTTTTGGCTGTTTATAACAATTGAAATAACGAGTTTAAGAGAAAAGGATTTTTAATGGTCCAATTTTTAGAAAAAAAACTTTGTTCACAATTTAAAAGATTTTCTGCTAAAAGCAAAGAAAAGTTTTAAATTTCACGCGATTTTTCAAAGGAAGAAAAATCCGGGTTGTTACACTCTCACTTTGTATTTCCATTTCACCGAAGCTCACCTCACTCTGTCTCACTCTCTCATTCTCCTTCTTCTTCTTTTTCTTGTTCTGCTCCTGTTCCTCTCCTTTCTTCTCTCATGCTCTCGGCTCTCATTTTTTCCAAAGAGTTTAGTCTCCGCTTTTCCTCTCGCAGGACATTGTCCACTTTATTCTCTTATGCCTTCTCATTTAATTAGCTTCCTTCTCCAGTAAGCCATCCTCAATCCCAAATAAATCTCACCTAACACCTCTCCTATTATGCCATTTGCAAAGTAGAACATGTGAGATAATCACAGAAAACACGCAGAAAACACGCCACTCAGGATTCACGTCTCAAACCCACAAACTGAGATTTTTGAAAAACTAAGTGGGACAGGTCGATCATTTGATCGACCACTCCCACGTAGTCGCGCTTGACCGCTCCCATGCTCGACTGCTCCTACATAAAAATCCATTTTTTCATTTTATGCTCGACCTCTCCCTCCTGCAAACCAATTTTCCATTTTCAAAGGTTGATCATTTGTACAACCTTTCCCACATGCCATATTTCTACCTCACATTTTGCCACTGCCATTTCTTCTTTCACACCATTGCTTTGTTCTTTTGCACTCAGGAGAGGTTGATCTCAGGATCAACCTATCCCACTACTATCTTTCACCCCTCTAAAACACAACTACTGTTTTCCTTGGTTAATCTTAACACTTCCTTTCCCAATTTGAAACCTACTAACCAATAGTCCACCATTGTTAACATGTAATAAATCCCCGATCCCCATTCCAATGACCATCCCTAATTATTCCAACTTATTACTGTTTAGTAAACTATAACGACCCCAAGTTTTATTTTTCCCAAATTGTAAACCCTAAAATTTTTGACCAAATTGATTTACAAATTAGGTTTAATTAGGTCGCTATAAACCATAATTTCAAAATTTTGTTAATATTTGAAAATAGTAAAATCATAATTTAAAGTGGAAACATTTAAGAAAAACAACCATATTTATTAGCAAAATAGTTTAAGTGCACTTATTAATTAATTCTACTTTATTAAATAAACTTTATATGTAAAAAAATTACTAAGCATTAATTTAAAACTTCATTAATTAAAAAAATAATTTATTTAATATCCAACTACAACTGAAATTTATTCAAATCATCTTAGTAATTGAACACTAAGTAGAGTTTATTTCAAAAAATTAAAACTGAAGTATAAATAAAATTTAATTATCAGACCCATCAATAATATTTTTGATGCCTTCTTCTATATGATCTTCTGCTTCGGAAAAGTTCTCGATCAGCTCAAATTCATCTTCCAATAAAAACTCACTTATATCACAAAACTAAATGTGAGATGACTTAGTAACAATAGCAAACTTCGGACATCACTCACGTTCTTTGGCTGTACCCATTTAACAATTGCTTGAATCTTCGCAGGATCCACAATAATACACTCTTTAGAAACAATGTGGCCAAGGAAACTAACCTCTTTCTACCAGAACTCGCACTTAGATAACTTTGCATAGAGTTAATGTTGCTTCAGAATAGATAGAGAGATTCTCAAGTGCTCATATGTTCTTCCTTCGATTTCGAGTATACCAGAATATCGTCAATAAAGACGATGGTGAATTTGTCCAGATAATCCTTGAATATGCGATTCATTAAATCCATAAAAGCCATAGTTGCATTGGTCAGCCAAAAAGACATTACGAGAAATTTGTAGTGCCCATATCTGGTCTAAAACGCCGTCTTGGGTACATTTTCCTGCTTGACCCTTAACTGATAATATCCCGAACGAAGATCGATCTTTGAGAATATACAAGTGGCGTGCAATTGATTGAACAGATCATCAATCCGGGGTAAGGGATATCTGTTCTTAATGGTCACCTTGTTTAGCTCACGGTAATCCACACACATTTGTAAGGATCTGTCCTTCTTTGTCACAAATAAGATGGGAGCTCCCCAGGGTGAGAAGCTTGGACGAATGAACCCTTTAGTAATCAACTCTTCAAGCTGAATCTTCAATTCACGTAGTTCAGCGGGTACCATCATGTACGGATTTTTTGAAACTGGTCCCGTACCAGGACGCAGATCTATAACAAACTCAATCTCCCTGGCAGGGGGCAATCCAGGAAGATCATCCAGAAAAACCTCCGGAAAGTCACGAACTATCATTACGTCCCCAACTTTTGCATCCAACTTGACCATAGTGTTTAAAATAGTTACGAGGAATCCCTCACATCCATGTTTCATCAACTGATTCGCCTTTAGTGCAGAAATAATTGCCAACTTGCCCTTCTCCTTAACTCCTCGAAAAATGTGTGGTTCACCATCAAGAGGATGAAAACGAACCTCTTGCCTAGCACAATTAATAATGGCACGGTTTAAAGTCAACCAATCTATGCGGAATATAATGTCGAATCCTTTTATATCCATAACAATTAGATTTGCAAAAAATTTCCAGCCATTGATCTGAACTGTATAATCTTCAAGAATACCATTTGCAGCCAAATATTCACCGGAAGGTATGAGTATCCGATTCCCGTTTTTAGGAATATCGGGTGTACAACTTGCCTTGGTACATAATTGTGTCGAAATAAAGAAATGAGTGGCCTCTGTATCAAATAAAGTATACGCGGCCACATTGTTAATATAAGTTGTACCTAAAGTGTTCAAAAATCATTTATTTAAACACACAATTTTCTAAGATTACGGGGAATCACATTAAGATCATACGAGACATATGGATACAAATGGGATAGCAGTTGTGTACCTGATATGATCGTCAGTAGCTCTTCCTCTTCATTATCTTCCCCTTGCAGTGAAAACACCCACGGAACAACACCGCTAGCCAGAGTTGGGCAGCTCCTTGCTATGTGTCTAGGTTTTCCACATTTAAAACATCCATTAGTATTTACTCTGCATGGTCCCGGGTGACTCTTCTAACATATGGGGCACAATTTGGGTACCGCAACAGTTGCTTCGACTATAGGGCGTTTATCACTCCCCTATTGTACATCAGGTCCAGGTGGCCTTCTCATGCCACAATTTACATGTGGAGTCCCACGCTGTCGAAAACCTTGATTATTCTGTCCAATCCGCTGATTAAACTCTCGTTGTCTGGTAGTAATCCCCTCCACGTCTTTAGCACCCAGTGCCCTAGTCACAATCTGTGAATAAGGGACACCCAGAATGCCGGTCATCCATACACCTCTCAGAATCTCTATCTTCAATCGTTGTACAAAATGTTGCACTTTGGACCCATTATCACCAACCAAGTGTGGGGCAAACCTGGATATTGCTTCGAACTTCCGAATATACTCAGACACGGTCCCAGTTTGATGCAGCCGCATAAATTCTGTAAACTTTTGATTCTGAATTGTAAAGCTGAAATATTTTTCATTGAATAATTTGTTGAAACCCTCCCATGTGAGAGTTTGCATATCCATTATCGTCTTTATCGCATCCCACCAAAACTGTGCGTCGTGGGTCAGTAGGTAAATGACACACTTCATCTTTTCACTTTCTCGAATATCGACGTAGTCAAACATCTTCTCAATTGAACGTATCCATGTCTCAGCTGCAGTGATATCCGAAATATTGCCTTCAAAATTTGTGGGTTTAAGTCGCAGAAACTGCTCCAAGTCGGCCTCTGCAGATACTATAGCAGCACGGAGATTCCCATTACCATTGCCATTTCCATGCTCATTGCCATGACTGCGTTCTACGAGTTTCTCTATAACTTGGGCCTGTTGTGCCATGAATTGAGCCTGTCGCTCAACTACTTCTGCTATGTGGTTAAGAGTTTCATATCGCTCATCAGGTATCGGCATGTTATTCCTTGCTCTTCGTGCCATTTTAATAATTTTTTCTAAACTTCAATTCAAGGACTAATAAGTTATGGGGCATAATTGACTTTCAAAATTAGAACATTACTTGCAATAAGAGAAGTGTTCCAAGACGATTTCTTGTGTTATCAACAGTCTATAGAACCGAGTTTGACCTGGTTGTGCTCTGATACCAACTGTAACGCCCGATAAATTGAAACTTTTTTTTCTTATTTAAAAAAAAATCCGTCAAATAAAATTTTCAACAATTCGAAAATCATTTAAAAGGTACACATCAAGGTAAACTATGTGGAATAAGAAGTGACATTTCAAAAAAAAAATTCCAAATGTTTTTAAAGGAATAGTCCCTACTGATAGTAATCCAAATAGTTAGTACTAATACCAAAACATTCAAAATATCCATACTACCAAAATACCATAATATCCCAAACCCAAGTGAGCTACACCCAATAAGTCAAATCAGTAGATAACACGAGGGGTCATCCTGGAATGCCTCCTCCTCAAATAGTACGTCATCATCATTAAAAGTGTCACCTATATTACGGGGAAAACAATGAGCCTAAAGCCCATCAAGAATCAGAATTTAAATGCAATGCAGATGATGCGTGATCACACAATGCATTACAGAAGAGAACTGTATCTCTTCTGGAAGTCAAGGTGGAATACTCCCTAGGGACATGTGGCCTAACCAGTCACTTCAACAAGGAGATATATCCATCAGGGGTGTTCCACAAGCCAGTATCCTAACTTTTGTTGAAGACGTTGGCAGTTTCAGAACAGGGGAATTGTAAACCCTAGATTCCACGTAGCTAATTCCTAACTTACTGCTCCCTACGTGGTAGTAACGTACCGTATGGAAAGTCACCAATTCACCCGAACCCCCACACGCCTATTTACGTATATTAGGTATGACACAAAACATGTACACAATTTCATAAATCCTAGGATGATGCATGAATGCCACAAAATAAATCACAATATAAACAAACAAAGGAATCACAACTCAGCATAGTCATCATTATTACTACTACTAGAAAACAGATAGAAGTAAGGAACTTTCATGTTTATGCAAGTCGAAGTCGATATCATTTATTGCTTTATTTATTGACAGTTATGAGCAAGAAAACAGCTAGACCCTACCATCAACCAACCCTATGCACATAGACTCTTGATTTACAGACTTTAACATTAGTATGCACATCATGTTTTCATTCCAATAAGGGTCACAACAGATAAGATTTCTTTCATAACATCGATGCCAATTATGAACAAAATCACAATTTACATTATTTCCATTTCAACTTATCATGCTTCACAAATTCAGCTTATCATGCTCCACAATATTTACCTCAAACAACAACTGACAGAGATATTGAAATTGGCATTAAGCATTGGTACAATATCTAACACTTTACTTCTCCAATTAAATCACTTATCATACTTCACAATATTCACACTCAACAACAACTAATATGGATATTCAATCACTATCAAGCAGCTTATTCTTTTCTTAGTCAGTTAACAATCCATGCCTTTATATTTGACAATTGAATCAAGCAATTGACAATAACATTAATATTTAGAAATCAAAACTCGTAATGTAGGGCCTCCTTTGGCCAACTACAATTCCAATTCTTACCTCAATTTTCTAGCAGCTTAACACAATGGAATAGCGGCCAAAATCAACAACACAGCAGCCAATGTATTTCTACCATCCTTCCATTTCCTTAATAGTTCCTTCACAGTGCAACACTAAAAATAAATTCCAATACTCATAACCAAGTTAGCCTAACTATTGAGGTCAACGATTAAATCAATAATCACTTCTTACCTTGATGGTGGACAGACTTCATAGAGCCCTTGGAGCAGCTCACCAATCGTCCAACAATCACACTACTCCACACTCTCCACAATTTATGTAATAATAACTTCCCCAGCAAAGGTTACTCCCCAACACCTCAAAACTCCAGTTATCAGAGTAGGACTCACCTCATATAGGCAGAAGGGAGAGGGAAAAGGTAGTTGCAGGAGATAAGATGTAGAAGGGAATTGCTGACATTGCCCAATTCAAGGAGGAGAGGTCCAATGGGGAAGATCCACGTGGAAAGCCTCCCTACCTGCAGGGGAGGACTGGACATCACAGCAGGGGGCTGGGGAGAGAGAGTTTGTAGAGGTAGACATGAAATGTGAAGAAAGAGAAAGAAATAAAAATTGGTTTCTCCGATTTTCCCGATAATTCGACGAGAAGAGTCGTTCGGGCCTCATCCGCACATGTTTGAAAGTCAATTTCAGACAAGAAAATGCATCCAAATGCATCGTCCATACCGTCCGCAGGTGACATTCGGACGCAATTCTTGTCCGCATGTTCGTCCACAATTCATCCGAGTGTGTCATAAAATTGAACAGATTCAAATCGGACGCGATCCATCCTCGTTTGCCATCATCCGCAAGTCGTCCGAATATGTCCTAAAATTATACTGATTCAAATTAGACACGGTGCATCCTCGTCCGCCATCATCCGCATTCGTCTGAAATGAGTATAGGACGTAGAGTCTCGTCCCCATGTCGTCCCAGAGTATAGGGGCAAAGTTCAGTGTGTTTGCGGATGCCACCTCATTTCCGCATGTCGTCCGCACTCGTTCGAAACTCCGTTGTTATGCATTTTCCATAAATTTTCACACTTAACTTATTTTTTAATATTAACCCTATACTTTATGAGCATAATTGATGCGTTCCATCACGCAACATGATATAATATTCATATATTTCAATTTCTTAGATTTAATACATCAACAAAACGAGGAAAATATTTGGGGTATTACATTCCATCCATTTATTTTCATCAACATTATTTTAGTAGAGCAGACATCTAACAACACTCCCAACATTCCAAAAGAAATACCATAACAGAGAACAAGAGTAACAGTCAACAAGCTAACACCCATTATGGTTCTCATTAATTATTTCTAACAAACAGTAAATATCAGGAAACCATTCCCAGCACTGCCACATACAATTCCATCAACAAACAGAGCATAACATCCATTACTTTTCAACGTCTAATAACCATATTCAACAAGACAGTAAATAATCAGAGAACCGTTTCTATTAACAGGGCATATTCCATCTACATTTATTTCATTTCTCTGTAGTTCATAAATAATAATCAAAACGGAGAACCAATGTTTCTCATTCACAATTAGCTTCACAAAGATTTTCATCAAGCATACAGAACTGGATAGTTTCCCTAAATTTCTATACAGTTTCTAAGTATTGATTCAGAATATGAATTCCTTAATGAATCTGCCCAATTGGAAGAGTAAAACAATCATGGATTAGCAATTAACACTTTCAATCCCTAGTGCAGAACATGACATCATTTGACAGAATATATTCTCGACAGAAACAACTCAACAACGAAGTAACGAGCCATTCCAAATCCTTTATCTTCTATCACAAAATCCATACAAAAAATTCCTTACCTGAAGAACCCGAGGACAGCAGGCAAGAAGAATAAAGTGCAACCAATTACAGAAATCAGTAGCTTCCCACAGAAATTCCAACTGCAACACCCAAAGAGAGTATCACTCTCTGCCAAACAAGGAGGCAGAGAGTATAAGCTCTCCAGCATGGCCGACCAACCACACCCGAGGAGCTCACCTTGAGCCTCCCATCAAATTGTCGTCCACGCCATGACATCGAGCCACCCATTTGTCGTCTTCAATAGAGAGAGAACCAGCGGACTAGTTCAGACTGAACAGCAGCCTGGACCAGCCATCGCCATCACGAACTGAAGCCCCTACCTGCGCCAATCCAATGTATCATTCGCTGCTGCCTCGTCGTCGCCATTCCATCATCATCGAGCATCATCAGTGACCAAAAATCGGCAGAGCATCGCAGCTCACCTCAACTAGACGCTTAATCAATCCATCCAGCAAAGCCCAACGCTCGAGTCCTAGCCGCGACCAGTGACGCCATCAGCAACCCACACGCCCATCGGATAGCATCGTCTGATGCAAAGGAATGTCCCAGGCACCACTCACACTCGCCTCTCTCTCGATCTCTCCCTCGCGCTCCTGATCGCTCTCTCTCTCTCTCTCTCTCTCTCTCTCTCTCCCTGTTTCCTTTCTCTTCATGCAAAGGCCGCAGCCAAATGAAATTCCTCTCACCTTCTTTCTAATTTCCAGAACCAACCAGTAGACAGAATTGGTTCAGCCCCTTAATCCTCCCTTTTATTTCCTTTTACTTCAATTCTCCATTAAATCTCCACTCTAATTATTCTCTTAACTCTTGATTACAACCAATTCCAATTAATTTCATATTCTTTTCTCCTTTTAACTAAAAACTGGCCTATCATGACCCAGAGGCAGGTTGAACAGAATCGCTGGGTTAGGTAGGTGATCCTATTCTCGGAGAGAACTCGGTTACCCAGCCCAAGGTCTGAGTCTTTATGCAGAAGACTAAACGGGATTCACCAAGCCCAAGCCCAAATAAATTGGGTTGAGGTCCACAGAGTAATCAATTAGAGACATGATAGCATAATTTAAGAAAATACTGTGCAGGAATTAAATTAAACAACACCAAAAAAAAATTCTAACATACCAAGAATGGAGGTATTGAACCGACGAATCTCCACCCACCCACGGGGAGATCGAAACACCCATCAAGAAATTCTAATTTCGCCCAGCTACCACACACACAAGACCAATATACTGAATCTACATCCTACCCTGGGGAAAAATTTAGTCTAAGGAGTGAGTGACTAACTCAGTAGGGATATGTATATTAAATACAAAGCATGCTAAAACCATTTTCTTCATCTTTTGAAAACAATTTTATGCTTCTCATTTACCGTACATGGATTTTTAACATTTAAAACCTCTTTATCATCTTAAAAAATTGGCCCATGACCCTCGATGTAGCTTTGTTAAAACTCGCTGTATACATATACAACTATACTCGCAAGATATGCCAACATCGTTTTCCGTATGAAAATGTCATCTATAAAAAAGGATGGTCACTCAAGGACCCATCTGCCACTCGTCATGGAAATATGGTATGATCACTTGGATGTATCGACGGCCGTAGCCACCGCCGATACGATCCAAAGATCCAGTGATTACCCAAGTTGCTGACAAGCAAGCTTCGCGATGACAGAACTTGCATAACTGCTTGGATGTGCCTACGGGTCGTAGCTAGCACCGATACGATCCAAAGGTTCAGCGCATTATTCGAGTTGTCGGCGAGCAAGCTTCATAACGACATAACTCGCTAACCGCCTGGACGTGCTGGAGGGCCGTAGCCAGCGCCAATACGATCCAAAGTTTCATCTCATTACCTGAGTTTCTGGCGAGCAAGCTCCATGACGACACAACTCGCATAACCGTCCAGATGTGCCGACGGGCCGTAGTCAACGCCGATACAATCCAAAGGTTCAACACATTACCAGAGTTGCTGGCGAGCAAGCTCTGCGGTGACACAACTTGTGTAACCTCCCAACACAAGTCATAGAAAGGTGGCTATCCGTTAATAGCAACACCTCATGAGGCAGGAAAGAATACCAATGATGGCGATCCACAGATTCAGCACGTCATCCGAGTTGCAGGCGAGCAAGCTCCGCGACGACACAACCCGTATAATCATAGTAACGGATGGGGTTGCCCCACGATAGACCCCTACTCACAAGAACCTCAGTGTTCCAAATTGACGAGGGTTGCCGATGAGCAAGCTCGATCGTCCAGCCAACCCGCTAAATGGAACGGTACTGTGATAGGCTAATCTTTGTGACTGACAACGCTGCCAACTTCGCGTGACAATACCCTGACCAAGATTAGAGGCTTGTAACCCAAGGAGGCATTATCACCCTCCCATCCGAATTTACAACTTTCAGGAGTTTCAACATGAGGACATGTCACCAATGCCCCACCTATATTTTTTTTTTACCACTTTCGGGACTTTTAACCTAAGGACATGTCATGAATGTCTCATCGTATTTCTCATGTAACGACCAATCTTCATGCAACAGAAGATTGCACGGGGATAGCCTCGTGATGCTTTAGCGCTAGAGTGCCTAAAGCATCAAGAGGATTCATCCTTCCGTTGTACATATTAAACCTTCTCATAGTAGAAGATTTTGGGGGATAGACTCGTGATACTTTAGCGCTAGAGAGCCTCAAGCATTAAGAGGATTCATCCTCCCAATGTACATAACAAATGTCAAACCTTCTCGCAGTCGAAGTTGACGGGATAGCCTCGTGATGCTGTAAGGACCCAGATTTTCATAAATTCGTTAAAATGCGTAAAAATTTGAAAATTTTCTTTTTAAAATAAATTGTATCATGGTGCGTTGGACCGGATTGCTACTGACTCTTTCTGTAAACTCGTTATGAAAACCAGTTGATATAAATGTGTAGAAGTGTCGTAAAATAAATCCTTGTAAAATGTGGTGGAAGCGTAAATGAATCATTTAAGGAAGAAACTAAAACAACTGAATACAATATAATAAAACTTAATATGATTACAATCGTTTACTCATTCTTTTCTTTGCCTGGCCAGCCGTGAGTCTCGCGTGTGCAAATCATCCATCCCTGCTTCATTATGTGTTTATTGTCTACTTATTATGTGTTCGTCGTTGTACCTATACCACAAGTAATTGTAATCCTAAAGGCTTAGTAAGGAAAAGGGTTAACACAATTATGCTTATGACTCTCTTTAGTTCTTTTGGAATGGGGTCACCCAACCCAATTCTTTCGTTACGCTTGTTCATTTGTTCGTTTGTTCATTTGTTCGTTCGTTACTCGTACTTCGAGCTGGAGATTGAAGGTTGTCCTTTGAGATGGCCTAGTTTGATTGGCTTCTAACCTCTTGTGTGCATACTAGTCCCTTTCTCGACTAGATGAGGGTGTATCCTAGCTGCTAGGCTAGATCCGAACTACCCATCTACCTTAACTCCCTACCCTTTCTGGCATATCCTGCCTTCAAGGTTTCTTCCCTTCCGGCGTATCCCTCCTTCAGGGTTTCTTCTAGTGATAGGTCTATCTTTCCCATCCTGAAACATTCTTTTTACCTTCTGGCGTATCCTGCCCTCGAGCCTTTATCCGAGTGAAAGACGTATCCCGCCCATCCTGAATGTTTTCTATTTCATTATTCCTTAACATTTTTCCTCACTCATGCATGTGTGAGTACCACCTCAAAGTGGCACTCCCTACGGGGTTTCTATTAACATGATGCATGACCATACATTCTCAACCTAACATGATTCGTGATGCGTATAACATAACTTTACAGAAATTGAAGTGCGCATAAACGAAAGTAACTGAAATTAAAGCACAAAGAAAAGGAATAACAGTAACTGAACAAGCACCAAAGACAAGTAATAACAACGGATCAGCCAATAACGTATCTCATATAAAAGAAGCAATTATGGAACTAATTAAACAACGGGGAACATGCTTGAATATATAAATCATAATAATAAAGGAAATATAACGGATCACAAGCGACGTGCATATGGAAGTAAAACATAATTAAATTAACATGCTCAAGAAGGAATCATAATTATCATCTAGTTAATTATCTTAATTAATTTACATCCTCAAGGGTTGATTACTTTAGTCATGTTTGCTAGTTCGTTAACATGCTACCACAATTTTCTAAGTTCTTTAACATGCTTGCATAAAATTAATAAATGTTAGTTTAGTTGTCTAACGTGCTCAAGACAAATCAATTACTATCAATTACTAATTATCTTGCACATAAAATACTTACACTAGTTCATTAGCATGCTTATCAACCCCTTTAATTAATTATGCTAGTTCATTAACATTCTCAAGGTCTAATTATGTCAATTGTCGATTACTAACACAATATTAATTGACATGCTAAACCTAGCTAAGTTAACATGCTGGCCTCTTTTACATACTTAGCACATCAAGTAAACATGCTTAATTAAATCAATTAGTCGTGTGCATTAAGTGATTGACATACTCAAGTGTTCACTATTAATTTAATCACTAATTAAAATGACATGTAGATCAACATGCTCGAAGGAAGTACAATTTATTAACCTAATAAATTATTAGTAGATTTACAGGATCGAAAGGTTATAAGTACAGATTAAGTAGTTTACATACTTTGATTAGTAATTAAATAGTTAAACTTAATTAACCTAACTACTCAAGCCAATTGACAACTAATCATGCTCAACTAACATAACTCAATTATAAACACCTATTAACAACTAGACGTGCCCAACTAACATAGTTCGATCATCGTTTATTAAACATGCTAGATTAACATGCTAGGTTAAGGGTGTATAAGAAACATTTAACAGCAGAACAACAACTAGGGAATCACAACACATTAGTTGACAGCGAGTAATAAAGGGCAGTAACAGGCCAGGGTCATTCTCAAGGAAACTAACATTTCATTTGTATCATTCATCATTTTCTCATTCATCATTCTCAACTCTTCACAATAATCTAGTAAGCATTTTCAACAATGAAAATAACTAGAAGTAAGGAAATATCACACGGAAGATGGACACCAGAAATGAGGACAACTAATTGTCAATAGGGCTCATCCACAGATTAACAGACAAAGGAAAACACAAAGCTTATCAAGGGAATGCAATAGGAAGTCATCCAGGGGAAACTATCATCTAACTAACAACTACTTCATACTAATAGTAAGCATTTTTAGGACAAATAATATCTAACAGTAAACCATTTATACTGAACACATGCACCCACTTGTGGTGTAGGGCCTCCAAATGGCCAGGACACCCCTATTTCCTTACCAATTTGATGACTTGAACTAGGGACAGCAGCGCTCCACTCCACATCGTGTAGCAGCTTACCAGCAGCTCTAAGGCAGCAACTCACTCTCCTTCAACTTACTAGCTAACCTAACCTCTCTCACGTAGCTCACCTCACACACAACACTTACACTTTTCACTAAACCACAGAACTCACTAGAGCTCTCTCTCCTCTCGGTCACTCCCTCACACTCTTTGGATTTCCCGCAGGAAATGGGGAGAGGAAGGCTGAAGACTATATGAGAAAGGAGAGGGAGATATTACCTAGAGAGGGGACGATTCCTGGCTGGAAGGGCAGAAGTGGTCGGCTGGACAGGGGGGAGATCGGTTCGCGTGGTCTGGGGTCAAATTCGTGTTGGGGTCGCATCCTTCCATTGGTTAAGTGTCGTCTTTATTCTGATTTTAAATCTCTGCAATCGCAGTTCTGTGATGATTTGGATGAGTGCGAACGCCTATGTCTCGTTTGCATTCATCCGCAAGACTAAAATCTCACAAACTAAATCATGCTTGGGGACGAGGAGAGGCATCCTCGTCCATGTCTGTACCGTCCGCAGGTGACTTGCGGATGTGATATGGGGTATGCATGTGTCGTTCGCGGTCGTTCGAAAGTGTCCATAAAATGGACAAATTCAAATCGGACGATACCTTCTCTCGTCCACCATCGTCCGCTAGCGTCCGAAAGTCTCTAGACTTGGATAGATAAAATGCGGATGCATCCTATCCTCGTCTGCATCGTCGAAACCTTCGTCCGAATGTATCCCAAGGTGTACAGATTCGATGCGGACGAGACATTCATCATCCGTATCGTCCGAGACTTCGGCCGAAGTCTTTTGCATAGCAAATTCAGGATGCAAAACAGCGTCCTGAGTTGTCTTAAGCCTAATGCTGGCGTGGCCAAGCACTTGCGGACGACAATCCTTCATCCGCAGGTCATCCGCATCGCTATAATACCCTATTTTTTCTATCTTTTCACACTTAACTCTTACCCCACAACATTTCCCCCATAAATACAGGTCACAAAATGACACGTATAAATACGCGATGTAATATCCTCATAACTCCAACACTTTGATTTCATCATGTTTGAAGATTTGTTAAGTCAGTACCTCAAACATTTTGAGGGTTGGTTTACCGGGAGAATCATGGGATGGATTCAGCTGATGTTCTGAATCTATTATTATCAAATTCAATTAGAGGAATGGGTGAAGTGAGTTGAGATTTTATCCTTCACGATGATAATGGTTGGAACACACTAAGACTTGGCGGTGTATGGTGGTATGTTAAAAACAATGTAGGGTTTGTAGTGTATCATTTTGTTAGAACTGAATGTGGAAATGTACAGTGATTGTTCTCACCTTTCATTGGTTATTATTGGTATTGGAAAAGTGAAGAACAAGTTAGTTAAGGGTAGAATACAATATGAGGGATTTAAGGTGAGAAAAAGGAATTGCTTATTCTTAGAGAATGAAATTGTATGGTATGTGCATAGGTGTTGTCAAGAATTTAATGTGGTGTTCCCGATACTTGGGTGTGATGAGACATTAATTGATAGTTTATTAATTGTTGAAAGTATGCTACTTTATGTTTGAAGAATTGGACTTAAGTTTGGTTCTACCAATGGATAGAGTTTTAGTAAACTATACTAATCGAATAGGAATCCAAGCGATGAAATAAGTAGTAGACTATAGAGAGTGTAGGAATGTTTGCTTTAATTTATGGAAGGGAGTAGGAAACTAGAGGAACTGAGAGACAAGTGGCTGACGGCCCCCAATGATTTAAATTACTCAAGGAAATCGCCATGTATTTGACAAAAGATTTCAAATTATACAAGTGTAAGAGGCTGGATTCGAATGATGGAAGGTGTGTTTAGGTACACGAAGGTCTAAGAGCAAGAGGGAGTTTAGGCAAAATGTACATGTGCTAAATTCTAGGTTATGGAATTCAAGAAGAATATTGGGAGGATAGTAAAGGAAAGCAATTCAAAAGATGTTTTGATATTTCGAAGCGATGTTTTAAGTGAAATGAAACTGGCTCTTTCTGTCATATATTGTCAGGTGGTAACTTAAAAAATAGGAGATGGTTGCCTCAAGAGTATTTCCTATTGTGAATGAGGCAAATGAAGGTTGAATTTTGTGACTATGAACGATATTTTAGAGTATAAGGATCTTAAAAAGGCAATAAAGTTGTTCATGTTGTAGTGGTTTGACGTAAATTATCTGATGAAAAAGAACAAATTTGGATGAAGACTTTTGTTTTACGACAAATGAAGTTGGCAATCCGATAACTTAGATGTGAAATAGAATTTCTACTAAGTTCTTGTGCTCTACATAAGTAAAAGTGATATAATCTTTGGACGTTTTGTGTAAAAGTAGGATACGAGGAGTTACGATGAGCTTTAGATTGAAGGAACAATTATGTTGAGCAAATTTCGAGGATGAAATTTATATAAGGAGGAAGAAATGTAATACCCCGACTTTTTATATCAAAATTTAAAAAGGATACATGGAAAAGTAATTGGGGCAATTTGAATTATTCAAATAATATCGGGGTATTACCAATGATATAATTGTTAGATTATAAATTATGAGAATTTATTGGATGATAATTAGGATTAATTAGGAAGAAATATTGTGAAATAATTGAAGTGTTAGATTTAATGAAAAATGTATAACTTTTGAGTTTCGGATGCATGAGGACGACATGCAGACGGGATATTGCGTCCGCAAACACATTGTGCATCATCCTCGGTGCTTTGGGACAATATGGGGACTAGATCTCATGTCTGAAGTCGTCTTTCGGATGAGTCTGGACGAGTACAGACACCTGCGGACGAGAAGATTTTGAATCTGTCCAATTTCTGGACAGTTTTCGAAGCACACAGATGGATAGTGAGGACGCCTTCCTTCGTCCAAAAAATGCTATTCGGACGAACGCGGACAAGGAAATGATGCTTCCCCTCATCCAAAAAGTCGATTTAAACCAAGAGAGAAATATGGACTAAACAGGTTTGGTTCGCCTTGGTCCGAAAACAATTAAGTGGCTCGGTTTTAATTAAAAAGGAAGAAAAAAAATAATGAGATTAATTGGAATAATTAAGAAATGGAAAATTAAATAAATGGAAAGAAGAGTATTTATAAATAAATGGAAGAAATAAATTAGGAGAAAAAGGGGGCAAATTTTGGTTAAGGAAGAATGGAAGGGAGTTGAATCGGTTCGGTCAAGAAATTAAGGGTGGGGGGAAGTGAAATTTAATTTGGCCTTTGGCTATTTTGCATGAGAAACAGGAAAAGAGAGAGAGGAAGGAGGCGTGTGTGAGTGACGACGGGAGAACGGGTATGACGGCGGTGAGCTGGGCTCCCTCGCGGCATGCAGGATGTCTGGCTTCTGGCGTGCTGCAACGAGCTAGGGCTCAAAATGTTCGAGCTGGTGACGGGGTGAGCGAACCTCGAGGCTGCGATTCTCTTCATTGTTGTCCATGTTAAGTGTTTCAATTGTTGATTGTCGAGTAACTCGACTATGTAACGGATGATTCGATGAACGAATTGGTGAAGGCTGTGATGGCAGGACAGGAGGCTGACGGTTCGCAAAGGAGAGGGATAATGGCTGGTGGTTTAGCTTGTGGTTTGGTTCTGTCTAAACTGGTAAGTTGTTGGCCCTTCCTTGGCGAGTTTTCTTCAATAGCTTCCCCCAAGATGATAGCAAATGTTCAACATGGAGTCTAGGCATTGGACCACTCTCCCTTGAAGTGGGCAATTGTCCCTTTAACTTGGGCATTCACGTGGGATCTCGTCCGCCTACCTATATATCGATGGCAGCGAATGAGGTAACACTTTGGACGACTTGAGAATTACTATAGCAAAGATGAAGTGTTTGGGTGTTCTGTTGATTTTCCTTGTGCATGTTGGTGGTAGTATATGTGTGAGCTGTGAAAGGCAACTCGGGTGTGTGCCCCATGGTTGGTCCTTTGCTATTTCTCGGTGTTCCTTATGGTAAGGTGGACTACTTGCTGTTTGTTATTGTTCTGCTGGAGTGGGTTAAAGTCTTCTAGTTTAGTGTTCTACTTATCATGAATTGGAATTGGGTTTTAATGCTAAATAATGGGTTGTGGTTCTTTTTTGATTGGGTGCGTTGCTGCAAAGTTGGATTATTTGTTGGTAGCTCTCAGTTTCTTGCTGCTGCATTTTGGTGTGGACTGTGCGCTGCAGTTTTGGGTGTCCTTCAGGGTAAGGATCTTCTCCTTTACTGCTTATGAACTCTGGGTTAGTCTTCTGTTGGTGATTGTCCAAGTATTGATATGTTGGGATTGGTTTTAATTGTTGGAAATGAGTCGTTAACCAGTTGTGCTATTATGTACTGCCGAATGGATTCAGATAATTAATTCGATAAATATATTCTATTATTTGGATTAAGCCATCGCATGTTATGATTTAGATTAATTTGTTAGGTTGGGTTATATTAATGAAGCGAGTTTGTTTGGGAACTCTTGTATGTAAAGTATAAGAATAAGGGATGGAAAAGACGTTGAAATTAATACGTGATTTTAATGATTTTAGAGGTATTAAAGAAAGGAGAATGACGATTATGTGCAAATGTTCGTTGCGAACTCCAGGTAAGTTGATTCTTGTTGTGCTTTGGTCCTCGGACCCTACATCACAAGAATTAGGGTTGTATGTTGTGTGTTCCTTTAATGATATGTTTATTAGACATTTATATGATCATATAGGACTGTATGTATTTAGAGCATATTGCAAGACATACTTAATATATGTAAATAGGCATGTGGGGGTTCGGGAGGATTGGTGACGGTCCATCAGTGGTGACACCCCTATTGGAGTACCTACTCCCACATAGGGGGTGGTGAGGTACGGTTATGTTGGGAGTAATGTGCCCAACAAGCAAATGTAATTGAAAAATTTTATAATATATGAATAAATTTATATTGATTGATATTATGGTAACATTTTAGATTATGTTTTATAAAATTCATAGAAAAATCCTTGATTATTTATGCTAACTTTATATTAACATATATATTATATATATGTGGGATAAAATATAAAGAGTAATAACAAAAATTTGTCCATAACTTATATTTGAAGTATGGAATCTTCAAATATTTCATAGTCATAAACTTAGTTTATCTCATTAAAAATGCATAGTCATATCCCGACTAAATATGTAGTGACATAAGATAAATATGTTTTATATAATATGATTATATAGAACTAGACCAAATAAAAAATCTATTGTTCAGATAATTTTTGTTAAATATAGAACAATTAATTTTATCATAATGATGGTCATATATGTATGATCTAAATTCGTTGTATTTAATAAACTCCTATTTTATTTTAATTTATTCTTAGATTTACTCGGTAAAGTTTGTACGAGTTACGATTCGTATACCTTGTATATTGGGAGTAAATTAAAATGAATAGCTGGGAATGTTAATATTGATACAATGATATTCGTTTCTATAGATTCTATTGTTTGTTAGTTCAATGATCGAATAATTAGCACGCAATTCATAATCGTTATGAATTAATTATTCAATTAAGAACTAATGGTAGTCAAGGATAAAGAAACAATATGAAAAGTTAACGGATTATAAACCTAACTCTATTGTGAATCTAAATGGAGGGTTAATACATATGTAATGACTATCAATGGACATTACTTTAAGTAAATATACTCTATAGTTTTGAAAGTACAACTCTAAGTATTTGGTGTAATTACTTTAGAGTTAATAATTATGTTAATTAATATAAAGAGTTTATATTAATTAATGAAATATTATTCGAGCTTAAAACTATTGGTCCATCGGTCCATTCGTCACCTTCTATCATTATTTGAATAATAGAAAAATAAAGAAAGAATATTAAATAATTAAATATGAATTAATTATTTAATACACTCAATAATAAGTTTATTATTATCTTTCATTAAATGAAATAATTGAATTCTTGATTATTCAATTAATTAAGACAAAATGACAAAAGTTGTCAAAGTTAATATATTTTTTATATTTCATTAAATGAAATAATTGAATTATTGATTATTCAATTAATTAACAAATATAAAGTAACTTTTAAAAACAGTTTTTAAAATGGATTTTGTCAAATTTGAATTAAAGTCAAATTTGATTTAATGTCATGACCTTTTGTTTTCCATAACATTTTTGTTATAAATGTGTTATAACTTAAATGTGCCAAGTGTTGAGCTATGGTGACAAGACTTTTGATTTCCATAACATTTTTATAAATGTATGAAATCAATGATAACTTTAATGAAGAATTTGTAGTGTTTTTTCTCTAAATGCCATAATGGTCATTATGGAACAATACTACTATAAATAGAGGTCCAACCTCATGAAGAAAAGGTTGGAGAAAATGTTGAAGTTGAGGTTGAAATCTTTGAGATTAAGGAATCTATTTTGAGAGCAAAATTTTTGTCTTTCGTGTAGGCTTTAGAGAAGTGTTTTCTAAATCCAAATAGATCG
Source organism: Begonia loranthoides (assembly GCA_022433065.1). NCBI lineage: Eukaryota > Viridiplantae > Streptophyta > Magnoliopsida > Cucurbitales > Begoniaceae > Begonia > Begonia loranthoides. The sequence continues at coordinate 11,808,395 of CM039477.1, read as the reverse complement.
TTTCACGTGTTGAGAATAAGATCTATCATAAATTGAATGTGATCTTGTTTCGTTCATCATGCCCACATGTGCTTATTCGAGATGAGGAGGATTGGCGGAGAAGATCGAATGTTGATTTTGTACCCGTGTGAAGTAAGCTACAAAGGTAATATTCTTCATCTTTTAGCTTAGATCTAAATAGAGATTTTAAATACATATTATTATTAATATATTATAACAACTCTTCGTTTTATGTTCATGTTGAAATTGTTTTTCTTGATACATAGGTTACTCACGTTACCGTTGTTATGAACACTGGTAATTCCACCGTGCGAAGTATAGGATCGATATACGCCTGTAGAGGGGGGTGAATATAGCGTTCTTAATATTTTTGTGCAATATTTAAATTCTCTATATCCCTAAGTGATTTATCAATTACGATTAAATATACAATCACATTAAATGCATAAACTAACGAGTAAGGGATAGAGATAGTGAACACAATATTTGTTTACGCGGTTCGGCAAACTCGCCTACGTCCGCGCTCCAAGTTTCACTTGGAGATATACTAAATAAGTGGCTTACGGGTGCCAATAAAACCGTTTACAAATTGACTATTAAACGGGGTGTCACCCTTGACTAATTCTTAGGTCGTCAACCTTTGACTCTAACAAGTCGTCACCTTAAATTTGACTATTACGGGGCGCCATCCAATGATTGAACTTACGGGCGTTCAATCTAGCCTATTCGGGTTGTCATCCTCAATGATGAATTCTTAGGGAATCACCCTTTACAATCAATCACAATAAAGATTCGGAAATTAAACCACAATCTAACTAATCCGAATTCTCCCAAATTAATTCGCAAGTTCGGAATAGGGAGAATTGGATTTACAATTGAATAGCTCATAGTGAGTAGTATTCGAGTATTGATTTTGGCAGGGCTTTGCCTCGAATATTCGATCGTTGGTTGTTGAGAGCTTTGAATGAACCCATATTTATAGATACTGCCACTGCCGCTTCCGGATGTCCTCAGCGTCCGTACTTATCGTCCGCACGACCGTTGAAATTTTCCCGTTGAAATATAGCCGTTGGACAGAAAATTATGCACTTGCGGACGCCAATTCTATCGTCCGCTTCGTCCGCACAAATCGTCCGCAACACATCCAGAGCTGGACAGATTCAAATCAGACGCCATTCCTTGCGTCCGCCTCGTCCGGTTATATCGTCCGCATGATCTTCCCAAAGAACAGATTCAAATCGGATGCCAATATTTGCGTCCGCACCGTCTGGGTCCATCGTCCGCGACTGCACAACAATGTTGGGGACGTCCTCTTCTTCAATCCCGTCCGCACATCTGAAGAGCCGCGGACGCCATTTCACGTCCACCTCGTCCGCGACCATCGTCCGCATAGAATACGGAAAGGCAGAAACATATAGGACGCCAGTTTTGGCGTCCTCTTCATCTGTGGGCATACAGTCCACCTTCTTCATTACACAAAACGCTTCCTCTAAGTCACATGAACATTCCATATCACTGCATAGACTTAGAGAAACACGTTAAATATTACCAATACCCTTGATCAAGGGTATTCTCAAATTAATCGATAAATATGATATATATAAGATCAATGAATGAACAACTTTCACACTTTATAAAATTTCACATCATCTAGATCACATGATCTAAACAATCTCCCTTATTGATGATATCCAAAACATATAAAGTTGTTTATATCCAAACGTAAGCATGTGCCACAAATATTGCATATTTGATTTACTCAATTAAGTTATGCAATTTATACACCAATTAATCCAAAGCACATGCTACTAAAGTACAACTTATTGATTTACTAAATTAACACACAATTTAGTCATCATCAAAATAAAACTTAGCCTAACAAAAAGGCTAACACGAAGGAACCTAAAAACCAACAATTGGTATCAAAGCTTCGTTGTAGTTATGATATATTTAATAATGTGATTTTTTGAAAATCATGATATGTGATGGTAAGTAGTCTTATGTATTTTTTTAGAGATATATATATTTTTGGAATGTTGAATGTATGGATATATGCCTGATTGAAATAATGATCATAATTTCATGTGGCCGATTTTGGCTAGTAATATTTTTAAAAAATTTTTATTTTTAATTTTGATGTAAACCCAATTTGTCTTGGGTAAATACTCTTTATGTAATTTTAATGGAGATCAAAGAAAGAAGGAGTACAAGACAAATTTTGGAGCGAGATTATGTTGTGCAATTGTTGTCACCGCAAAGTATGACACAAAACAAATGTGGAGGCTACCAAGACTTTATATAAATTTTTTTTATCGGTTTATATGTAATTTTAGAAATACCCATATCTACTCGGTCATTATTTCATTTCTTTTTATACTTGATATAAGTTGTTTTATCATTATCATGCATTCACAAGTCATATACTACTTGCATATAGGGCCTACTTATCATTTAGTTTTCTCACATTGACATGCATTCTTAGCATATATTTTATTTATTTAATTTTAATAAATTAGGTTGTTAAAAATTAAATGGTTTTAATTAGATTAAAACTATGAAGTCGTATTTATGAATTATGTGAGAAAATAAAATATTGCAAAATTTTAATTGTTAAAAATTTTACATTATTTTGTAAGTGTTAAATAAATTGTTTATTTAGTATAATTAATTTTATAATATGATTATAAATATTAATAATCTATACATAAAAAAAATTTATTTTGATTAAATATTATTTTATATAGATTTAATAGAATATGTGATATTCTATAAAATTACTATAATTCAAAATAATGAGTGGGAACAGAGAGTTAGACGTAACTTTCTATGGTCTCCATCGTTGATATAACAACGTGAGATTTAAGCGAGGCTCTGAGACGACTTTATTATCGTCCTCTCTAAGGAGAGTGTTCACTTAGATCAATACCATGATTGATCTCATAGAGATAGGTTTTATAAAATGTATTTTATAGTTGACCGTCCTTAAGGCGGCAATTATAAGTTAGTTTTATAAAACTAAAACGATGGTATACACTCATAAAAATGTGATATAATGTGTTAATCACATTTTGACCAAAACTAATCGATAGTTAATAAATTTTGAAAATATGAGATATTTGGAATAAATTTATTGATAGATAATATTTTTACCCTAAGGAAAAATATCATGTATCGAGGCAATAATAGCATTTGCATTTTATTTAGTAATTTAGCATGCTCATGCATCATTTTACTTGCCATATTTCTTATGAATTTTATGCATAATATTAATCTTTATTTATTTATTCATTATAGCATAATATCTTCTTTTATGATTAATTTACTCGTGGCTGAAAAGTTGATTGGCTATAATTTCGTCAACTGGAAAAAGAACATGAATATGATTCTTGTGCACGACAACTTGAAGTTTGTTCTGACTGAGGAATGTCCTCCGATCCCCGCTGAAAATGCAACAAAAGAGAAGAGAAACTGTAAAAAGTATCTCGAGGAACTAAAACAAAAGAAGACAAGTAAATCTGATTTACTTGTCATTGAATCTTGTTTAGTTGAGAATGATTTGTCACCCTGGATAGTTGATTCAGGTGCGATTAATCATGTTTGTTGTTCTTTACAGATCCTTAGTTCCTATCGGAATATGGCAGATGGGGAGTTCACTATGAGAGTGAGCAATGAGACATTAGTTTAAGCTTTAGTAGTAGGAGAAACAAAATCATATTTTCAGAATAAATTTTTATTATTGAATAATATTTATTTTGTACTGGGGTTTAGTAGAAATCTCATTTCTGTTTCTCACTTATTTGAACAATGTTATTCAATTTCTTTTAATAATAATATTGTTATTATTTCTAGAAATGGACTAGAAATTTGTTTTGGTTTTATGGTAAGTGGACTTTATGTGATAAGACCCACCAATAAATCACTATTGAATATTGAACTTTTTAAAGTAGAATTGCCTAAGTCTAAGAAACTTAAAATTTCTCATGATGATAACACATATCTTTGGCATCTTCGTCTAGGTCATATTAATCTAGATAGAATTGATAGACTTGTGAAGGACGGTCCTTTAAAAGATTCAAATGTTGGATCTTTACCAGTTTGTGAATCCTGTCTAGAGGGAAAAATGACCTAGAGACCTTTTTCTGAAAAGGGTCGAACTTGAACTCATACATTCAGATGTATGTAGCCCTATGACTACTCGGGCTAAAGGTGTTTATGAGTACTTCATCACTTTTGTTGATGATTACTGAAGATATGGTTATACTTATCTAATTTAGTTTAAATCAGAAACTTTTAGAAAGTTTCAAGAGTTTAAAGCTAAAGCTGAAAAGCAATTAGATAAGTCAATCAAGTGTCTTCGATCAGATCGAGGAGGTGAATACCTTGATAATGAATTCAATGATTACTTGTTAGAACATGGGATCATATCTCAACTAACAACACCTGACACTCCTCAGCAAAATGGTGTTGCTAAGAGGAGAAACATGACTTTACTTAACAAGGTTCGATTCATGATGAGTTACCTTGCACTTCCAAAATCATTTTGGGGATACGCCATATAGACAGCGACTTACATTTTGAATGTGGTCCCATCTAAGTCTATTCCTAAGACATCTTCAGAGTTGTGGAGTGGTCACAAGCCTAGTTTGAGACACTTTTGCATAGGGGGGTGTCCCGCACATGTGCTAATATGAAAGACTGGAAAATTAGAACCTCAATATGAGGTTTGCATGTTTGTTGGTTATCCAAAAGGCACAAGAGGAGGTTTGTTCTATAGTCCTCAAGATAACAAGGTATTTGTATCGACAAATGCCACATTTCTTGAATATGACTATATGGCAAACTTTAAACCTCAAAACAAGTTTGTCTTGGAGGAAATTCATGCTGATGAGATCAGATCGGAAACAACAAATTGTTGTTCCACATGGTACTCAGAAGACGACTACTTCTAGTCAGACCATCACACCACCTAGACGTAGTGAGAGGGTAGTACGATCACCAACTTGATACGGACAAGTAGGTGAAGCACAAATTGTTGTCACTAATCATGGAAAAGATGATCCATTGTCATTTAGATGTGCAATGGAAGATGCTGACAAAGAAGCATGGCTTGAAGCTATGAAACTTGAGATGGAATCAATGTATTCCAACTTTGTCTGGGATCTTGCAGATCTACCTGAAGGGGTGAAACCTATAGGGTGTAAATGGATCTATAAGAGAAAAAGAGGAGTGGACGGGAATGTAGAGACATTCAAAATTAGACTTGTAGCTAAGGGTTATACCCAAAGGGAAGGAGTTGATTATGAATAGACTTTCTCTCCTGTAGCTATGCTTAAGTCCATTCGTATATGGCTCTTTATTGTTGTTCATTATGATTATGAGATTTGACAGATGGATGTCAAGATGACTTTTCTTAATAGTCATCTTGAAGAAACCATTTATATGGAGCAACTAGAGGGTTTCATAGATAAAGATGCACAACAAAAGGTTTGTAAGTTAAATAGGTCTGTTTATGTACTTAAGCAAGCATCTAGGTCATGGTATATGAGATTTGATGAAGCAATCAAATCTTATGGGTTCACACAGTGCCTTGATGAGTCTTGTGTATACAAGCTCATAAATGACACGCGTATGATCTTCTTAGTTCTGTATGTTGATGATATTATACTTATTGAGAATAATGTAGAATTATTATCAGATATAAAAGCATGGCTAGCTAAGCAATTCAAAATGAAAGATTTAGGAAATGCAAGCTACATTCTTGGGATTCGTCTAATAAGAGATCATAAAAATAGAATGTTAGTTTTATCTCAAGCATTGTATATTGACAAGATGGTTGTCAAATATTCGATGCAAAACTCCAAGAAAGGATATTTACCTTCTAGACATGGAGTTATTCTTTCTAAAAAGCAGTGTCCTGACACACCTTAAAAGGAAGAAGATATGAGACGTTACCCTTATGCATCAGCTGTTGGGAGTTTGATGTATGCTACCTTGTGCACGAGGCCCGACATATGTTATGCAGTAGGGATAGGTAGCCGTTTCCAATCAAATCCAGGATTAGATCATTGGATAGCAATCAAACATATTCTTAAGTATCTAAGGAGAACGAGAAACTATATGCTAGTATATTCTGGTAGGGATTTGATTCCAACTGGATACACAGATTCTGATTTTCAAACTGACACAGATGATCGAAAGTCAATAGATGGATCAGTTTTCGCCCTTGGAGGTAGAGCCATAGTTTGGAGAAGTGTAAAACAAGGTGGTGTTTCAGACTCTACTATGGAAGCAGAATACATTGCAGCTTGTGAAGCAGCAAAAGTAGTTGTGTGGCTTAGAAAATTCTTTAGTGATTTGGAAGTAGTTCCAAATAGGGATAAACCATTGTCTCTGTACTGTGACAATAATGGTGCAGTGGCGAATGCTAAAGAACCTAGAAGTCACAAACGAACAAAGCATATAGAGAGAAAATATCATGTGATGAGAGATATAGTGCAGCGTGGAGACGTGATTGTTCTTAAGATTGCATCAGTTGAAAATCTTGTTGATCCCTTCACCAACACGTTACCTGCAAAATGTTTTGAGAAACATCTATAGGGCTTAGGGATTAGAGACATGTCTCATTTGCTTTAGGGCAAGTGGGAGATTGTTGGGAGTAATGTGCTCAACAAGTAAATGTAATTGAACAATTTTATAATATATGAATAAATTTGTATTGATTGATATTATGTTAACATTTGAGATTATGTTTTATAAAATTCATAGAAAATTCCTTGGTTATTTATGCTAACTTTATATTAACATATATATTGTATATATGTGGGATAAATTATAAAGAGTGCTAACCAAATTTGTCCATGACTTATATTTGAAGTATAGAATCTTCAAATAGTTCATAGTCATAAACATAGTTTATCTCATTAAGAATGTATAGTCATATCCCGACTAAATATGTATTGACATCAGATAAATATGTTTTATATAATATGATTATATAAGACTGGACCAGATAAAAATTATATTGTTTTGATAATTTTCGTTAAATATAGAACACTTAATTTTATCATAATGATGGTCATATATGTATGATCTAAATTCGTTGTATTTAATAAACTCCTATTTTATTTTAATTTATTCTTTGATTTACTCTGTAAAGTTTTGTACGAGTTACGATTCGTATACCTTGTATATTGGGAGTAAATTAAAATGAATAGCTGGGAATGTTAATATCGACACAATGAAATCTGTTTCTATAGATTCCCTTGTTTGTTAGTTCAAGGATCAAATAATTAGCACGCAATTTATAATCGTTATGAATTAATTATTCAATTAAGAACTAATGGTAGTCAAGGATAAAGAAGCAATATGAGAGGTTAACGGATTATAAACCTAGCTCTATTGCAAATCTAAATGGAGGGTTAATATATATGTAATGACTATATTAATGGACATTACTTTAAGTAAATATACTCTATAGTTTTGAAAGTGCGACTCTAAGTATTTAGTGGAATTACTTTAGAGTTAATAATTATGTTAATTAATATAAAGAGTTTATATTAATTAATGAAATATTATTGGAGCTTAAAACTATAGGTCCATTGGTCCATTCGTCACTTTCTATCATTATTCGAATAATAGAAAAATGAACAAGAAGATTAAATAATTAATTATGAATTAATTATTTAATACACTCAATAATAAGTTTATTATTATTTTTTCATTAGATGAATAATTGAATTATTGATTATTTAATTAATTAAGACAAAATGACAAAAGTTGTCAAAGTTAATATATTTGTTATATTTCATTAAATGAAATAATTGAATTATTGATTATTCAATTAATTAACAAATATAAAGTAACTTTTAAAAATAGTTTTTCAAATGGATTTTGTCAAATTTGAATTAAAGTCGAATTTGATTTAATGTCATGACCTTTTATTTTTCATAATATTTTTGTTATAAATGTATTATAAAGTAATATTTTTGTTTTCCATAACAAGTTTTAATTGTTATTATTCAAAAAAGAATTAAAAAAAATTGAGATTACAAAAAAGCGTGCCACATATCATGTCTCATAGAACGCCAAGATTTTGATGTAATGTCCTGATGGAAAATCCAAAAATCGAATCAAGTTATAGATTTTGCTTGTAAAGTAGTGGTGAAGGTATTTTCAATGACATATCTATATACATACATACATACATATATATATATATATATATGTATGTATATATACATACATATATACATGTATATATACATGTAGTTTCTTAACAATGTGCACAAGTTCGACAGATCTATTTCACAAAAAATGGTTTTAGCGGTAATGTGTATAATGTAGATAATAAACAATAACATGATGTGTGACATATAGTGATTAAGATTTCTAATGGAACATCTTAGCTCACAACCAATAACCATTTATTTTTCTGGAAATAAGCTAGCAGGAGCAGGGAGTTTATAGAAGGGTTAGAGGCTCTAGATTTTTTTTTTTATTTAATTGGTCTTATTCTTTGTGTGTGTAGGTTTGTTTTTTCTTTCTTTTTTATTCAAAATTCTTTGTCCCTAAAATAACTTAACCATATTTTATTTTCGTACAACCTTTTATTTTACTATATGGCTGTTGATTAATGATGTATGTCCATGAATCGTGATTTTCAATTGGTCTCCACGTCTTTCACTGTGAAACAAAAACGTAACATCTGATCATACTAACCTATTCATTTTTTTCCTGACCTGCACTCACATCGAGTTTGTAACAATTAAGAATGTGAGGTTGGGGTGGGAGACAGCAACAAAACCCCCCAATCACACAAATAAATTCTCCCACCAACCTGCATTATTTTTTTCACTTTTATTTTTTTTTAAAACCCTCAAATTGTCCTTATAATGACTTCTTCCCTTACCTTTTCTGCATAATGGGAAGTGAAGTTTAGAGAGACCGGGAGGACTCTGCAGAATTTGTTTTTATTCTCTAGTCTTAACCAATAGTAGAGAGCTGCTCACACATTCAGCAAGGTAAAGATGAGTTATTTGTAAAGATTGCTATTAGAATATTGGAAATTCGGTTGGTTTTTACATTTGGAATACTTTGTTGGATTTAAAAAAAAAATTTATAAGTGAATGGTTTTGGACGTTTAAAGAAGGAAAAATCAAAGTATAATTTGTCCTAGCTAAACTGTGCATAATCAGTTAAAAGTTAAGGTTTTGAATTATGAAATGGAAAACCCATAAAACTACAATTGTATGGATGAAGTAAAATTATTGGAAGATTTTATTTAAGAAAAAAATTACAAGTTCAGTTTCTATTCACGGTATAAATTAGAGTACTATGTTAAAATGGCAAACTGGTAAACTTGCTAGTGAATGGATGGTAAAGAATTGTTGGAAAACTTTAAAGAAATTTTGAGTTTTCAATTTTTCCATTTATGTTTCAGTGATATCCAGTTAAAAATTTTAAAGTTTGGATTATAAATTGAAAAATTTTAAAGTTTGGGTTATAAGTTTAAAATATGGAAATCTTGCAAAATTATATGTTTGGAATACTAACAAGGCAGTTTTGATAAGTTTAAGTCGAAGTTTGCTGAAGAAAAGGGAAAATTTTGTTTTTCTCTGAAATTTGGATTGCTAGATTTTTCAGCTGCGGAAGCCTAGACATCCACTATGAATAGTGGCAGTGTGTTGATTTTCATTATTTGATAGAAATCAACACCATCTGCGAGGTACATGCGGGAAATGAGTCTGCCTTGACCCATTGATGATTTTGGATAGTTTTAAAATTTCTAAAAGTAATGGGAATGATTTTAAAATTTTCCTGGGTTAGTTCCTATCTCGATTATGGATTCTGACGTATTATTTATGGAATTGTTGAACGAGAATTAATTAAAAATTAATATATTTTAATAAGTTCATCAGATTAGTGTGGTACTTGGACCGATTGTTCTCCCATACAATTAAGCATTTTTTGGCTATTGGTAGGCCATCTGAGGTAGGTGTTTTATTTTATGTCCAACATTTCATCGTTTTCCAAACGACTATTTTTGAGACACGTTCTCATATAAAACAATGGGTCCATTTTTGACTATCTGTTTTTATGATATTATATTTATTAGTTTCGCTAGACATGATTTATTTCGAGCATACACTTCATTGACCGTGATGTGGTTCTATTTTTATATGCACACATCTGACTGTTAGAAAATGCGTTTTGTTGTATTGAATAGAATAATGGGGCAACTGATTGTGTTTGTCCCTGGGTGCGAAACCCTAAACCTGAACAGAGTATTTTATGTGGCTTTCTTGATCACCTAATATCGCCTTATTCTGTATGTTTGGAGCCCATGAGTTCCTTCATTTTCGCTGAAATTTTGTGGGCCTAGTTTTCGTACATACCACACTATAGTAGAAGTTTTCCATATTTTACCTCACTAATCGATTTTATTCTGTTTTAAATAAATATTTTATCCATAGTATGCTCGCTCATTTATTCTTATTCTAATGGTTCAATATAAAATGCTACCCCTATTGAATTTAGTCGACTGACCCCAATGACATATATTTAGGTGGTAATTTGAAAGTTCACCGGTTGTCGTTGCAGGATTGAGCTAGCAATTACTTAATTCCATATTTTAATTTGAGGGGTCGGTAAGGTTAAATTCTTACATTGAAAATTTGTAATAATTTTTTAATGGATTTTCGGCACTTTTATTTAGACTTATATTAACGCTTTATCTTGATGTCACTATTAGACCTTTGGTCTAGCCTATTTGGTCGGGCCGTGGTAAATATTGTAATTCCCCAAAGACTTCCGCTGCATAAATAAATAAAAAGTTAATTAAAAAGGGTCAGTATGTTCTGTTGGGTTTCGGGCCAGTCGCTCCCCATTCTGTCTCGGGTCCCCTCTAGGGTGTGATAGAATTTTTGGTATCAGACTCAGGTTACCATCTTAAAATATGACATCAATAACATAGATAGAGTGATAATATAAAAGTGTTTTCATTTATTGTGCCTAAGGAAGAAAACTGACTTTTACTAGATTTTTTTCAGACTTTTGAAAAAATGTGTAACAACCCGGTTTTTCTTATATTTAAAAACGTTTAAAATTTAAAATCTTTTCCTTTAGAAAATAGTGGAAGACTTTTCGTTTCAAAATCATTTAAAGACGATAAATAAAATCCCTACACATTTTATAAAACACAACGGAAGACTTAAAATAAAATATTTAAGGAATACAATTCTTTTCTTTTACATTTATAAATCACTTGACAAAACCTTTTTCAAACCATTTTCTATTTAATTCCATTAGTCTAGCTAGCCACAAGATCCGTGTGTGCAAATCCTTCATCAACTGCTCCTTAACCTGTTTCCTTGCATACCTACATCAACAAGACAAACTATACGATTAACTCTCAGTAAGTGATATAACATAAAATCTGGAATGCACATGCCATGCAGCTTTTAAAATCCATTTTCATTTTCTATTTCTATTTCAGTATATTTTCAGTTTAAATTATCCATTCGGTTGCCAAGCTCCCACTTGCGAACCAACCTCACGGCCTCGTTCCCACGTGAGAGCAACCTCTTCAGTATCCAAACTCACATAGAATACGTTCATTTACATTTATTTGCAGTCTCACTATAGTCTAGAACATTGGAGATATCATTGGACGAGCATAGAAACATCCTGGGGATCTAGCCTGGGCAGAATCGCCACCCATCTAGATGGAGATTGAGATACATCATCTCGTAGTTCTCCTAGACACCGAATCCATGACACCTGAGCAGAACTGTCACTCAATTTCGACGGAAATGAGATACATCATCTCGTGGTTCTCCCAAACATCAGAGTCACTAAATTCCTTAAATCTTCAACATCTATTTACGTTTATTCACATTTCATTTCCATTATCGTTTCCCTTTTCAAAACATGCTTAATCTGATTATCACTACCTTTAACTCAAAACTAACAAATATGTCATTAAAAGAACTTATCTCTATTAAACATGCAGCAAGCAACATTACAATTCTCGAAATATGATTTCTATCAAATCCTATAATCCTCAAAAATAAATTTATCATAATAAATCTATAACTTAAAAGAACCTATTTATAATAACAATCAGCATACAACCCTAATTCTTGCGATGTAGGATCTGAAGACCAAAGCACATACATATCACTTACTTGTAGTATGTAACGCGTTTTGCACTCCAATTTAATCTTCACAATAATAACATTTAATTATCAAACTCACAGTCTATTAATCTCAACGCCATCTATACCATTATTCCCTATTCATCACATAATAGGATTTCATAATCCAAATACAACTTAATCACCGAACAATTTCTATCATTAATTTTCATCAACATTATAACCAATAAATGAGTAACCATAGTTGATAGAACCTTATACTTACATTTTTCCTTCACTTCACAATTATCAAATTCATACATAATAGTCAGCATAAATTCTTCAACCATAATCATCACCATTACAATTACAGAACATTATTACTTCCAACCAAACAACAGAGAGCATTATAAGCTAACAAAGAACAATATCCAAATATATAGAACCAATACCAAACAATAGTGTTCAACAGTCATAATCTTTCATCTCCTACTATTATTCTCATAAAAGTTCGTAAATGCAGCAAAGGAAATCTTCATACCTGAAGAATACCGGAGAAGGAAGTCAATAGGGCACTGGTCCTTCTTCTTCTCCTTTTATTCTTTTCCTTCACTATCTTTTCCCTTTTCTCTCTTTCACTCTGCCTTACAATGTCTCTTTGACCCTCCGCCTCTTTCTCTGAATCACAACAACTCTCTCTTTCCCCCTTATGTTTCTCCTTCCTCCCTCACAGTTTCTATAGGGCCATTTTCACGGCAACGGGAAATACAGAACAAACCAACAACAAAGCACAACTCCGCAGCAATTCCATCAACCGAAGATAGAAAAAGAAGAAACCATATCCAAATCAACCCATTCACAACACCCGACATCCAAAATAACAACGCTCAACAGTAGAGACCGAGAAACCATTGCACAGGGGACTTACCTCACACTAGTGCAGGAGAAACATCGCCCTTGCCATCCGCTTCATCATCCCCTTTAGTTCTGCCAAAATTTCACCTCGGTTAGGCGCTGCAAACTCCCAGCTCGCAAGAGCTTTGCCCATTCCATTCTGCGGATTCAATTGTTCTGAGCACTAGCCCTCAGTTTGCCAGGCAGTCGATGATGACTCAACTCGTCCGTAACACCAGCTTCATGGAGAAGCTCGCCCGTGGGAGCTTTCCCCATTCGTCACACTCCTCCGCAAAGCCCAGCTCACCACGGTAGCTTCATTCTCTCGAGTCCTTCTATCGCCTCTCCCTCTCTTTCTTTTTTCAAAAATGGCCACGGGCCATTCTTCATTTCTCCCACAACCAATTTAATCCCCATTCTTTTAGTTTAATTTCTTCTTTATTTTAATTTCATTTACTTTACTTTAAATTATTTAATTAATATATATATATATATATGTACCAAATATACGTATCGTATATTGATCGAACAACTCCAATTTCTGATGTATTCCAAACATAGTTGGATAATTATTGCTGGTCCAAGAATCCTATTACACGTAATTTATTTCTTGATTATCCTTACTTAATTTCGTTAAGAAAAATCGGTGTATTATAAAATGCATCCAAGAAGGGCTCCTAGAGATCGTGCACCTGCAGCACCAGTTGCACAGACGCCTTAGTCAAATATGGATAGAGATGGAGAAGTTCAGAACCTTGTGCTTCGTCGAATGGACTATTTCGGGGAATTTGGGCATTTAAATCCACCAATATTTGAGGGAGGACCAGACTCTTGTGTTGCAAAAAATTTGTTGGGTGTCTTGTGAAAGAATATGGATGCTCTAGAGGTCCCAACTGAATATCGAGTGGGCCTTGAGGTATTTTATTTTGAAAAAATGGCTACAATTTAGTGGAAATCTTCGAAGCTGGATTTTTTGGTCAGTGAGATGGCTTGGGAAGAACTTGAAGTTATATTTTGAGGCAAAAACTGCAACGCTAGCCATGAACAAAAAATGATTTATGCATACCATGAACTATCTCAAGTTGATCTTACTGTCTTAGAGTATTATGCGAATTTTATGGAACTCTCCCAGTATAAAATGAATGTGGACCTAGTGGAGAGAATGGTCAAGTTTCGAAAGAACTTGAGGCCCAAAATCTGATCCTGACTTTCAATTGTCCAATTCAGTGATATTTTAGAAGTTGTGGTTACCGCTTAACTTGTAGAGGCTGATCTGGATGAATTTTTCTGAGAATACAAAAACAAATTTAAAAAAAGAGCATCAAGCAAGTGGCAAGATGTCTAGGAAGGACTAGAGAAAGGGTCCTAATTGTGGGGGTTATTCTTAGTGTGATTCTAGTGGACATTCTGGTGGAACTCCATATGCTGCGAGGAAATCTGACTCCTATGTTTGCCATACTTACGGGCAACCTAGACATCTACAGAGAAATTGTCTAGCAAATTAGAGGTATTCTCAAGGTAGTTCTGCCCCTACTCAGTCGACCCCACCTAGACCTAATTATGGAGCTGGCTGAGGATTTCACAGCCATGGTCAACACTCATATTCTAGTCCTCATATTTGTATTCCTCAGTAGCCTACCAGTTATAGGTCACCTTTTCAGCACTAGTATCAACCAGTTTGTACAGACTTTCAAAGACCTTCTGTGTACCAGCAACGTTTGGCTTCTAACCCCACTTCTGCAGGGTCTTCTAGCCAATTTTCAGGACTCACTCTTGTCCAATTCGGAATTGGTCGAAGAGGTCACAAGAAAGGAAAGGAGAAAGTATTGGGGCAAGCATATACAGTTGCCGGAGCTTAGGCCTTTGATCTATTTGGCTAGGGTGTCGTGGATGGTATGATCCCTATCTTCTCTACCACTGCACATGTATTATTTGACACTGGTGCAACTCATTCTTTCATTTCTACATCGTGTATGCATATTTTGGGTTTGACTATAAAGAGACTTGAAAATTCCCTTATATTGAGTACCCCTATTGATAAAAACCATGAGATGAAATTTTTCACGTAATCTGTCACCATTGTCATTTGTGGGCATGAATTATCCATTGACTTGATTGTGATACCCATGGATCAATTTGATGTGATCTTATGTATGAATTGGCTAAAAAGTTATAAGGCAAGAATTGATTATCATCGGAGGACGGTAACTCTGACGTTAATGAATGGTCAAATTCTGGTATATTCATCCTATATTCCCAGTTAATTCTACTTTACGAGCTTGTTTTGGTGATCGAAGGAAGTTGGAGCACTATGGGAGTATTTTTGTTATTAGAGATGACAGCGTTTCGGTCAGGCAGGATCCAGAGCTGTTGATTGTCTCTGATTTTTGGGATGTTTTTCTTGAGGATCTGCTTGAGTTACCACTCAACCGTGAAATTGATTTTTGTATTGATTTAGTGCTTGACACTGCTCCAATTTCTATAGGTCCGTACTGTATGGCACCTGTTAAGTTAGATGAATTGAGAACTCAGCTGATCGATTTATTTCTGAAGGGATTCATTCAGAATAGTACTTCACCATGGGGTGCGCTTGTTTTATTTGCAAAGAAGAAGGATGAATCCCTTCGCTTATGTGTTGATTACCTAAAATTAAATCATGTGACGGCGGTAAAGAACAAGTACCTGTTATTGAGAATTGATAATCTAATTGATCAACTTGGTGGGTCTATGTTTTTCTCAAAGATTGATTTGAGGTTTGGCTACCACTAGTTAAAAATCCGTGAGAAGGATATTCCTAAAATGGCTTTTCGGATGCTATATGAGCACTTCAAATTTTTGGTGCTTTCTTTCGGATTGACTAATGCACCAGCTGCCTTTATGAATCTAATGAATCAAGTTTTTTGGTCTTATCTTGACCAGTTTATGGTGGTATTCATTGATGATATTCTTACATATTAAAAGTCTCATGAGGAGCATATTAAGCATCTACGAAATATTTTGTAGATATTGCGTGAGCACAAATTGTATGCGAAGAGGGAAAAATGTAACTTCTAGATGACTGAAGTTAAGTTTCTTAGCCATGTTGTCTCCCGCATTGGCATTTCTGTTGATCCTACTAAAATTGAGGAAGTGTTGATTGGAAGCCACTTAATAATGTTATTGAAGTACGTTGTTTCTTAGGTTTGGCTGGATATTATCACCAAATCATAGAAAATGTTTCTTCTATTGCTTTGCCATTGACCCAACTGACTAGAAAAGATGTTAAATTCATTTGGCACGGCAAATTTCAAATAGCTTTTGAGGAGCTGAAACAAATATTAACTACTGCACCAGTTCTAGGAGTACCCGATGAGACTTTAACATATGCCGTGTATATAGATACATTAGGAGTTGGGTTAGGTTGTGTTATGATGCAACAGGACAGAGTTATAGCTTATGCATCTAGACAATTAAACACACATGAACGGAATTATCATACCCATTACTTGGAGCTTGCTACCATTATATATCCGGTCTGAATGGATTTCTCTTTGAAAAAGTTGAGCAAGTTGTATATCGAGAACATCATTTGTCTTCACGGTGTTCCTTCGAGTATAGTATCTAATAGAGATCCAAGATTTACTTCTAAATTATGGAGAGCTCTTCAGAGAGCTTTGAGTAATGAACTCCATTTGAGTACCGCTCATCACCCACAAATGAATGGTCAGTCTAAGCATACAATTCAAACTCTAGAAGTCATGTTGAGAAGTTGTGTTCTAGATTTTGGTGATAGCTGGGTAAATAATTTGCCCTTGGTGGAGTTTGTTACAATAATAGCTACCAAACCAATATTTGAAGTTTTGCCTTATGAAGCTCTTTTTGGAAGACTGTGTAGATCACCGCTATGTTGAGCTGAGGCTGAGGAGCATTTTGCTCTTGGGCCAGATTTGATCCAAGAAACAACTGAAAAAGTGCAATTGATTAAAGCACGACTGAAGATAGTTCAAAGTTGTCAAAAGAGTTATGTAGACCTTATGAGAAGGGAAGTTGAATTTCAGGCCGATAATTTTGTGTTTTTGAAAGTTCGGCAACATCGCGGTGTTCGCCGCTTTGGTGTGAAGGGCAAGTTAGCTCCCAGATATATTGGCAATTTTTGGATTCTCGAACGTGTTTGTGTAGTGGCTTATCGATTGGAGTTACCACCGTAGTTGAATTATGTCAATAACGTCTACCACGTTTCCATATTGAGAAGGTATGTCTCTAACCTGTCTCATATTGTCTCTTGGACGGACGTGCCCATCCAAGAGGATATATCTTATGAGGAGGAGCTCGAAAGAATACTTGGTCATGAGATCAGGGTCTTACACCGTCGTGAAATTCCTTTGGTTCGAGTTCAATGGAAGAATTATAGCGAAGAGAAGCTACCTGGGAGATTGAATCAAAAATGACATCAAAATACCCCCATTTATTCGGTGGAATATTGGATGTTGATCTAAATTTCAGGGACAAAATTTCTTAAGTGTGGGAGAATGTAACAATTAAGAATGTGGGGTTAGGGTGGGAGACAACAACCAAACCCCCCACTCACCTAAATAAATTCTCCCACCCACCTATTATTTTTTTCACTTTTATTTTTTTTAAAACCCTACCATTGTCCTTATAAGGACTTCTTTCCTTTCCTTTTCTGCGTAAGGAGAAGTGAAGTTCTGAGAGACGAGGAGAACTCTGCATAATTGGTTTTTTATTCTCTACTTTAAATCAAAATTGGAGAGCTGTTGCACATTCAGCAAGGTAAAGATGAGTTATTTGTAAAGTTTGTTGTTAAGGATATTTGAAATTCTTTTGATTTTTAGATTTGGAATGCTTTGTTGGATTTTAAAAAAAAATTATAAGTGAATGGTTTTGGACGTTTAAAAAAGGAAAAATCAAAGTTTAATTTGTCCTGCTAAAACAATGCATAATAAGTTAAAAGTTAAGGTTTTGAATTATGAAATAGAAAACTTGTAAATCTACAAGTGTATGAATGTAGTAAAATTGTTAGAAGACTTTATTTAAGAAAAAAATACAAGTTTAAAGTTTGTTCACGGTATAAATTAGAGTACTATGTTAAAAAGGAAAACTGGTAAACTTGCTAGTGAATGAATGGTAAAGAATTGTTGGAAAACTTTAAAGAAGTTTTGAGTTTTCAAGTTTTCTGTTTATGTTTCGGTGATATCCAGTTAAAAATTTTAAAGTTTGGATTATAAGTAGAAAATTTTTAAAGTTTTGAATATAAGTTGAAAAACTTTAAAGTTTGGGTTATAAGTTGGAAATATGGAAATCTTGCACTATTATATGTTTGGAATACTAATTGGACAATTTTGATAAGTATGAGTCGAAGTTTGCTAGAGAAAGGGGAAAAATTCATTTTTCTCCAAAATTTGGATTGTTGGATTTTTCAGCTGCAGAAGCCCAGACTTTTGCTATGAACAATGGCAGTGCGTTGATTTTCACTGTTTGATAGAAATCAACACCATCCGCGGGGTACACGCGGCACATGCATCCGGCTTGATCTATTGACGATTTTGGACAGTTTTAAATTTTCTAAAATTATTGGGAATTATTTTAAAACTTTCCTGAATTGGTTTCTATCCTAATATGGGTTCTGAAGTATTATTTACAGAATTATTGAATGGGAATCAATTAAAAATTCATATATTTTAATAAGTCAATCGGATTAGCGTGAGATTTGGAACGATCATTTTCCCATACGATTAAGCATTTCTTGGCTATTGGTAGGTCATTTTAGGTAGAGGTTTTATTTTATGTCCAGCATTTCATAGTTTTTCAAACGACTATTTTGAGACGCATTCTCATATAAAACGACAGGTCCATTTTTGACCGTCTGTTTTTACGATATTATATTTATTATTTTTGCTAGACATGTTTTATTTCGAGTATACATTTCATTAACCGCGACGTGATTCTGTTTTTATATACGCACATTTGACCGTTGGAGAATGTGTTTTGTTGTATTAAATAGAATAATGGGGTAGGTGACTGTGTCATATCACGGGGTGCGAAACTCTAAACTTAATCAGAGTATTTTATGTTGCTTTCGTGATCGCCGAGTATCGCCTTATTCTATATGTTCGGAGCCCGTGAGTGACTCCATTTTTGCTGAGATTTTATGGGGCTTACTTTTCGTACAAACCATACTATAGTGAACGTTTTTCATATTTTTCCTCACTAGTCGATTTTATTCCGTTTTAAATAAAAGTTTTATTTATAGTATGCTTCTTTATTTATTCTTATTCTAATGGTTTAATATAAAATGCTACCCCTATTGAATTTAGTTGACTCACTCCAACGACATATATATTCATGTAATAATTTGGAAGTTCACCGGTTGCCGTTGCAGGATTGAGCTGACAATTATTTAATCCAATATATTAATTTGAGAGGATGGTGAGGTTACATTAAAAATTTGTAATAATGTTTGTATGAATTTTCGACAATTTTCTTTAGACTTATATTAACGCTTTATCTTGATATCACTATTGGATCTACGGTATAACCCATTTGGTTGAGTTCTGGCAATTATTGTAATTCTCTAGAGAATTTTGCTGCATAAATAAATAAAAAGTTATTAAAAAAAGTTAGGCGGTTCGATTCAGTTTCGAGCCGATCGCTCTCCGTTCTGTCTTGAGTCATTTCTGGGATATGACAGAGTTTCATAAGGTCACCCTAAGAGGTTGATGGGTTGTAGTTCAAAAACTTCTACTGTAGATGAAAACCCAATAGGACGTAGCAACATTAAGGCGTTACACTTAGCTAGTACAATTTCTCCTTTTTAATATGAAAGTCAAGTAAAATATTAGAAACAAAGTGACAGTTGCGGTAGATTAAAAAGTAAATTAATAATAACTACTAACTAGAATTAAGGATGATATTGAAGTCTCATCATTTGTTTTTAGGAATTATATCTTTTTTAGTCTTTAGGAACTATTAAGGAAGAGGAAGATGTCCCTTCTCTTGTAAGCTCTTGACTGTGTCGTATAAGCACTGTTTTGCTGGTGTGAACTCCAGACCTAAATCTTTAAGCTTTTGATTAGAGAACTTGTATGGCTTCTTCCTCGGATTCACCTCGTCCGAGCACCTATACAGTAATAAAAACAGAGAAAATAGAACTTAAATCAATTCTAATTCAATTAAAAGTTGCATTTTCTTTCTTTTTCTGAAATAGAAAACAGTTTTTTTTATGACGCCATCGCTCTAAAATATGTAGAACTAATCGGTCACTCAACAGTATGAGCTTATGTGTCTGTTGCTTGTGTTCTTCAAAAAAGTAACATAATTATTATTTGACAACATAATTATGAATATGCGAACAGACCAAGTCAATTTTGTTTTGACAAATTTGATGGAGTCCAATCTTTTTTGGGGGGATATGGAAGTTGGTCACCTAAATTTCATAATTCATATAAAAATAAACATTTATCCTATTATCGTTTGAACGATGCTACGTTGTATTTTGACCCCTAGTCCCTGATGGAGCCACTAGAATTCTATTCATATTATCAATTCTGAGGTCAAATAAAAAAATATAAAAGAAACCAGAGATATTGAAAATAAAATAAAAAGGTCGGAGCTTACTTAAGAGGGATGGGATATTCCGGAAAGAACTTGGCTAAGATTCCGACCACCTCCTCTCGGTGAAGTATGCTATCGGCGCAAAGGTAACGACCCGAGGCGGACGGAGCCTCCAAGACGATAATGTGGGCCAAAGCTGCATCTTTCACACGAACATAACCTTGAATGGAATTGGCAAATGTCTTGGCTGAGCCAGTTAAGTACTTGAGAATATGAATTGTGCTTGCATTAATGGTGGATTGAAGCAACGGTCCAATTACTAGCACTGGATTGATCACCACTAGATCTACCCCTCTCTTTTTTGCTTCTTCCCATGCTGCTTTTTCTGCCACTGTTTTTCCATAACAATACCAATTCTGCAATCAAATAAGATCTTGGAGTTCATTCTACTATTTGATCTCATTTTTTTAGACGTGAATATTTTCAACTCCAAGATTATTATTTATTGTAATTTTCATTTTGTTTTGAAAAATGACCTTGGTGTTTTGGCAAAACTCCAGATCACTCCAGCAAGTTTCGTCGACGACTACGTCAGAGCTCCGATTAGGGTCCATGTACACGGCACCAATCGATGATGTGAACACTACGCGCTGAACGTTTGTTTCGGCAGCTGCAACGATCACATAACTGGAACCATTAATAGCAGGTCCAAGCATTTGTTCCTGGAATACCCAAAACAAAAACACATCTTATATACTTTTCCAGCACTTTAATACTCTAAATACATCACTAAAAATTGTCAGTAGACTTTATTTGGTTTTAATATTTAAAGAAGAAACAAAAATAGACTTACTGGATCGTCAGTCATCGGCGAGGCCGTATGGAACACACCGTCACAACCCGCAATAGCATTTCGGAGGCTCTCGTAATCTAGAAGATCAGCTTTGTGCAAAGTTAACCTCTCCTTCGCTCCTTCTAGCTCTTTTAGATGTGCATTCTTAGGATCATCTACATTTTAGAAGCAAGGAAAACAAGTCATTAGACAAAATTTTCTGGAGAAAATTAATATTCTCAACAACTAACCTGGATTTCTGACAGTTCCCCTAACAACATAACCTCTTTCGAGGAGAAGCTTCACGATCCAAGAAGCAATGAACCCTCCGGCACCCGTGACGCAAACTGTTTTTCCGGCAAATGATGAGCCCACTGTTGGCATTTTGGCTTATTTTTCGGTTGTAAATATGTGGTTGGTTAGTAAGAAAGGGAGAGAAAATAGCAATTCTAGGTTTTGGAAGGGAGTAATGGGGAATAGATTGATTGCAATGAGTAGTAATTTATAGTTAAACATCTCACCCGCCACCCTCGCCTACCCTTTAGTCATGTAGCTGAGACTAATTCAAATTATGTGGATTCACCATTGACTCTAGACCTTGTTATTCGAATGTATTGAGTTCATTTTCTTTTTCAAATTGTCTGAATTTGTCCATTTGTTTCTTTTACATTTAAATAAAATAAAGTAAACAATTGAACACTATATATGCATCTTTGACCTATTCCTACAATAGTAAAAATTAGATTGGCCAATTGGTAATACTACATGTAATTTCTAATATTGTGTTCTAATCTTATACTCTACCATGTAACTCTATTATTTAGTATAATTATATATTATTTACCAATTTATAATTTATCATTATTATTCTATCAAGAAATAAACGTCATTTCAAAGTGTAAAACTAGAGTGTAAATCTTAAAAAAAAATAACTACAACTAAAATTTAAAAGTTTAACATCTGGCTTGGAATAATTGTAGTGGAGTAAAAACTTGTTGGAATGAGGAAGAGTAATTTTGGAGAGGGAAAAATAATGAGAGGAGATAAATAAACTTTTTCTTCAATTGTTTTGGCTATTTGCTTGATATAAAATGTCTAAACTCATATCCTATTTATAGGATTATTTGGTACATGTATAAAATAATACATGAAACACCTATTTAATCTAATACATATACTAGTACATAATGAATCACCTAGTTACATGAACTACGAATTAATGAACCATACAAGTACATAAACTAATGTACCCATGCATACATGAATGAGAACCTCTAGATGACTCTTTACAAACACATAGACTTTAACAAAAAACATATTAAAGACATACATTAACAAAGACACTTATTGAAAAGATGTATCAACCAAAAGATACATAAATTGAAGAGGTTAATAGAATTAAGTTTACAATTTCAACATCCTCCCTCAAACTTAATTCTTTGTAGCTACGAGCATCATTCTTAACTTGCTGAAATTGTCATATTTGAGAGGCTTTGTAAAAATATCTGTAACTTGATTATCAGTCTTCGCATACTTTACTTGCACTTCAATTTTTGTGAAACAATCACCAAGAAAATGATACCTTGTATCTATATGTTTGCTTCGATCATGAATAACAAGATTTTTTCCCAATGCAATAGCAGATTTATTTTCAACAAGAATTTTTGTAGCTTTCTCTTGTGGCACTTGCAGTTCTTTTAATATTCTTCTCAATTATATGGCATGACATACACAAGATGTAGCAGCAACATACTCAGCTTCACAAGTGGCTAGTGTCACAATTTGTTATTTATTCGAACTCCATGTAAAAGTTGTATTACCCATGTTGAAAAAAAAAAACTTGTTGTGCTAATTCGACCATTCATATCTCCACCCCAATAACTATCGTTAAATCCGACAAGTTTAAATCCGTCAAAAAATAAATAAAGCAAACCAAAATCAATTGTACCTTTGATATAGCAAAGAATTGACTTTGTTGCCTTGAAATGAGTCATGGGTGGTGATTCCTTGAATCAACTGACCAATCCATTTGCAAATAAAATATTTGGTCTTGTGCAAGATAAATACCTCAAACTTTCAATAAGGGTCTTGAAAGTTGTAGAATCAACTTTCTTTTCTTCCCATTCTTTGATAATTTCACTTCACATGCCACGAAAGTATTTGTGATCTTACAATGCTCCATTTTGAACCTTTTTAGAATCTCTTTAGCGAAACCTTCTTGAGATATGAAAATGTCATCATCTCTTTGATTGATCTGCTCGCCATGATAGTATGACATTAAACTAATATTTGTCATCTCAAACTCCTTGATCATTGCTTGCTTAAATTCTTTGTACATACTCTATTTATTTCCCGTAAAAATCAAATCATCAACATATAAGCAAACAAATAAGGCATCTCCCTTTTCATATACCTTAGCAAAGCGAGAGTGCTCATATGGGAATTTTGTAAATCCATTTTCAAGGAAGTACTTGTCAATTCGACTATTCCAAGCTCTTGGAGTTTGCTTCAAGCCACACAATGTTTTCTTCAACTTTAATATTTTTTCTTCATAGGCCTTGATAACATAACCTTGAGGTTGTTCTATGTAGACTTCTTCTTCGAGAACTCCATTCAAGAATGCCGATTTTACATTCATTTGATAAATTCTCCACCTCTTTTGAGCTACTAGTGAAATAATCAATTAGATAGTTTCTAAGCGAGCAACAGGAGCAAATACTTCACCATAATCAATACCTAGACGTTGCCTATATCTTCACCATAAAGACAAATATTTCTCCATTTTTCATTTTTCACCACTTCTTCACACACTAAAGGCTTGCAATTGATAAAGTGGCAAAAGAGAGTTCGATCTTCACTTAAATTTTCAGTTACCTCATATAGATCTTGAAGACTTTGCACGCAAGGCTCTCTTTCTCTTGAGCTTCAACCGAAAGAAGATGAACAAGGTGTGTCTAATATCGTTGGTGATCTTGGAGGTGTCACGAGCTCTTGGACTTCTTTACTTTGATTTTTCTCATCAAAGAAAGGAAAGAATTCATATCTCTCTTTGTCTTTATTACTCCAATCCCAATTATCTTCTTCATCAAACTCAACATCTCTGCTAATAATTCTTTTCCCAAGACTTGGAACATAGAGCTTGTAGCCTTTGGATCTTTGATCATAACCGATGAAGATATACTTCTTACGTTTATCATCAAGCTTTGATCTCTTTTGATTAAGGCATCTCCCTTTTCATATACCTTAGCATAGGGAGAGTGCTCATATGGGCATCTTGTAAATCCATTTTCAAGGAAGTACTTGTCAATTCGACTATTCCAAGCTCTTGAAGCTTGCTTCAAGCCATACAATGTTTTCTTCAACTTTAATATTTTGTCTTCACAGCCCTTGATAACATAACCTTGAGGTTGTTCTATGTAGACTTCTTCTTCGAGAACTCCATTCACGAATGCCGATTTTACATCCATTTGATAAATTTTCCACCTCTTTTGAGCTACTAGTGAAATAATCAATTAGATAGTTTCTAAGCGAGCAACGGGAGCAAATACTTCACCATAATGAATACCTAGACGTTGTCTATATCTTTTTGCCACTAGCTTGACTTATATTCTCCACTTCTCCCTTTGAATTCTTCGTTTCTTTAAAGACCCACTTCATACTAATGGGCTTTTGGTCTTCTAGAATGGTAACTAGCTCCCATGTCTCATTCTTTTCAATTGACGCAATCTCTTCATCCATGGTATTTCTCCATTTTTCATTTTGCACCACTTCTTCAAACACTAAAGGCTTACAATTGACAAATTGGCAAAAGAGAGTTAGATCTTCACTTAAATTTTTAGTTACCTCATATAGATTTTGAAGACTTTTCACACAAGGCTCTCTTTCTCTTGAGCTTCCACCGAAAGAAGATAAACAAGGTGTGTCTAATATCGTTGGTGATCTTGGAGGTGTCACGAGCTCTTGGACTTCTTTACTTTGATTTTTCTCATCAAAGAAAGGAAAGAATTTATATCTCTCTTTGTCTTCATTACTCCCATCCCAATTATCTTCTTCATCAAACTCAACATTTCTGGTAATAATTCTTTTCCTTAGACTTGGATCATAGAGCTTGTAGCCTTTGGATCTTTGATCATAACTGATGAAGATATACTTCTTACTTTTATCATCAAGCTTTGATCTCTCTTGATTAGAGACATATACATAACCGATGCTTCCAAAAACTCTTAAATAATAAACACTGGTTTTCTTCCACTCTATGCTTCTTGAGGTGTTTTGTCACACAAGCTTCTCGTTGGATACTTATTTGATAGGTATACTGCACATCAGTTGCTTCTGCCCATAACTTTTTTGGCATCATCTTTGTTTTTAGCATACTTCTAGCCATATTAAAATTGCTTCGATTCTTCCTTTCTTCTATGCCATTTTGTTGAGAAGATCGTGGAATGAATAGGAATCGCCGGATGTCATTTGCTTCACAAAAATCCTTAAACTCATTAGATGTAAACTCACCTCCTCTGTCTGATCTTAAATCTTTAATGGAATACCCGTTTTGTTTTTATACATATGCTTTGAATCTTCTAAAAGTGTAAAAAACATGAGATTTCTCCTTCAAAAAATAAACTCAAGTTTTTCTGCTAAAGTCATTAATGAAGAGGAGAAAATACTGATTTTTACCGAAATGAGAGAGGCTTAATTGGTCCGCATACATCAACATGAACAAGTTGTAGCGGTTTACTTGCTCTTGATGTCGTCTCCTTTGGAAAACACTTTCAAAATTGTTTGCCAACAAGACATCCTTCACATAGCAGATCTGGTTGGTTTATGGATGGCAATCCCTTCAGTATTTTTTTCGTCCCAATAACTTTAAGCCACCAAAATTCAGATGGCCAAGTCTAAAGTCCCAAAGCCATTAAGTGTCCTTCACACAAGTCTTCAGACATCTGGCAACATCAGCTTCAATATCTAGAAAAAACATTATGTTTTTTGTCATTAGTACCTTCGCGATGATGACCGCCATTTTTCATAAGCTCAAAATATTACTCTTCATACTCGAATTAAAATAAACATTGTTAATAAGTTGATGACCGCCATTTTTTATACGAAATAAAATTATACGTTTGCCTTCAATTTGAACTTTGGAATTATCTCCAAATGTGACTAATCTAGTCACCGAGTTTTCAATTTCCATAAATTTGCTCTTATCAACACACATGTGATTTCTTGCCAGGTTGTTAAGATATCACACATTGTTCTTGCTCCCTTCTCCTTTGTAAGCTAAAAACAAGGTTTCTTCAACCTCTTCGTTTTGAGCATAATTTGTCGTTTCTTTGACATTTTGAGGACTCCAACAATCATAAGCATAGTGTTCGTGCTTTTGGAAAATATTGAACATTTGATCGATCATTCTGTCTGGAGTGACTTCCTCTACCACGCTATCTTACAAAATGACTCTTTTGTTAATTATCGAGATTTTAACGTCCTCGACTTCTTTCTCTACCTTGTCCACATCCGGTTCCGCGTCCTCTTCCTCTATGGCTTCTCCCACATTCATTCTCTCTTTCTTTCACTGAAAGCTTGGTGGCTAGATCTTACTCGATTGGCTTATTCTTCATGTTGATTCTCTCTTCATGAGCTTGAAAAGAACCCATGAGTTGGTCAACTGTCATAGTAACTAAATCTTTGAACTCCTCGATGGCTACAACCACATAATCAAACTTTGTATGCAACGAGCGAAGAACCTTTTCATTGACACGAACGTCTTTTATTTTTTCTCCACCTCTCTTCATTTGGTTGACGATGGCCAAAACCCTCGAAAAGAAATCAATTATGGACACTGATTCATATATTCGCAATGCTTCAAATTCTCCTCGTACGATTTGAAGACGTACCTTCTTTACCTTATCAACTTCTTGATAAAAATTTTGTAGAATCTCTCATGCTTGCTTGGCGGTGATTATATTTGATACTCTCTCGAACATGACTTCATACAAACATTGGTGAATAAAGGTAAGAGCTTGTTGATCTCTCTTATGCGTTCTTTGGAGAGTCTCCTTTTGATTTTGGCTCAAAGTGGGATCATCACGAGACTCGTTATAGCCTCTATCGACATTCTCCCTTACATCTTGTGAGCTGAGCAAAACTTCATACAAATGAACAAATTCTCGTAATTGTCTTTGATAAGTTGAGGGAAACGGAATGGAAATGTAGAATTCGACATTTCTACAAGATCAAAAACTAAGCGCTGATACCAATTTTTTGGAATGAGGAAGAGGAATTATGGACAGGGAAAAATAAGAAGATCAACGAATTAGATAAACTTTTTCTTCAATTGCTTAGGCTATTTACTTGGTGCAAAATGTCTAAACTCACATCTTATTTATAAGATTATTTGGTACATGTGTAAAATAATACATGAACTGTAATATACCAAATTTTCGTTATGATTGACATATGACTTAAGTGATAAGTTTGTTGTATTTGGAGCTAAAAGGGATGATTAAAGTATTAACCAAGAGAAATATATTGGATGAAGTGAATTACGATACCTGAATTATGTTCATGTTTAGTTTAGGGAAACGATCAAGGTTATGGAGGATTGAGTGATAATATTTGGAATTAGATAGGACAATAAGACAATATGAATTAGATTGATAGTTAGTGAAATTAGTAAGAGAAAATATATTTGGACGTATTTGGATATTGTATAGATATTGTAAGGACTGAAAGTTTGAGAATAATAAGGTTCTTAATGGTTTTTGAAATTTGACATGGGAAAAAGAGAAGAAAGAATAGTGGAACATATACTATAAGTTAGTTTAATTGATATGGATGTTCAAATATATATAGGGATTTAGTGCATGTTGGTCTTGAATATAAGGTTTGTTTATGGGATACAAGAATAAATTGGAGAGTTAGAAGATGATAGTTAGAGTTATGAGAGGTAGTATTAGTTGTTAATAATGTGGTTGTAAGGTCATATAAATATATATAGTTTAAGGAGGATATTCATATATATATATATATATATATCACGTTAAGGAATAACGTGTATATATGTATATTCTGAAGAAGGAAGCTCGCGGTCGTTCGTGGCAGTCAAATGGCGAGGATGGGTTCGTCCACAGCAATTGTCCGGCAAATTTGAAGATATGTTGGTGCTTGGCGATCAATCGACTGACGCAATCGACCGCCATTTATGAAGGTCATCTAGAGAGGTTTAACCAACGCCTGAAGATGGAGAGACTGTCATCTGAAGCTTCTGGACGTTGAATAGTTGCAAACCCATGGCCTTTTGTTTTCATCTGGACAATGATGAGACGTTGGTTATGCCCTATATATAGAGAGAGGGAAGAGAAAGTGGACAACACATAGAAGAAAACATGGGGAACCTCTGCTGAAATGTTGAGAGAAACTGTGAGGGTTGTGGAAGGAGTTTTGATAGTGATAGAAACCGAGAGTTATTGTGAGGATGAGGTTTGAGGTCTCTGATGTGCTATAGTTTTGAGAGAATGAAATTGTGAAGGTTTGCAAAGAGGTGAAACCGTGGTGATTGAATGCCTTGAGGGTTGCTAAGCACTTCTGGAATTTTAGTGAAAATGAGGTCGAGATGATATTTGTAAAGGAAACCTTTGGTGTTCAGGTATTGGATTCTTTCTGTTTGTCCTCTGTTGAATGTTTATAATGAAAGCGATATATTGTCTGTTGGATATTTGGTTATAATGGGAATGTTGGATTTAGAACTACTTTGTTATCAACATGCTAGTGGTATTATTCTTGGCAGAATAATAGGATTATTAGTTAAGGTTTAAATTCTATTGACCATTATTATCCAGTGAAAAATATTGGTATTGGTTAATTATTCTGATTGGTATAAATGGAATATGAATTATTACCTTGGAATATTATGCTTGGTTACTAAGATGGAAATTGTTTAACCACTGCATAGATTGTTGCTAAATGAATTGAAAAAAATATTCATGAAAGTATTAGATTAGTTGTTGGGTTGAAACCATAGTTGTTGGAATTGTTATGGCCTTGGTTGCATTAACTGTAATAGGTATATTCTATTATATGATTATCTTGGCCACTAAAGAACATTGGGTTTTATTCTTAAGCATTGTTAGGATTGGAATAAACTATCAGGTTGGGATATTGTTGTTAAGCAAAACTAACATGATAGAAACTATTCAGAGCTATTAAGTTGGATTATAGAATTATGTTGGCAATAATATTCCTTGTGGAGATTAGAGATTTATAACTTGATGATAGAAGATAAGTTGAGGAAATAATTTAAGGAATATTATCCTATATATTAGTTGTAGAGTTATTATTAATTTAGTATGTGTCAATTATGAATAGGCTTTGCAAAGGATAATTCTAAGTGCTAACTCGCTAAAGCTAAAGACTCTAGATAAGTAGTATTGCATGTGTTTTGTCCAAAAGGGCTTACATCACGGGAATTAGGGGGTGTTTTGTTTAATGCTTGTTCACTAGATGTATAGGTTTATAATTGAAAATGTACTGTTGAATGATTGCTTGTATGAATTGTACGTTTATTAGATTTAAGTTCAGTTCTTTAGTTAGGAAATTGTGCACATTTCGAGGTTACGATAACAGACACGATTGATAGAATTGTATGTTTGCACCATTGTTCCTATGATACGTGAAAATGTAAATGTAACTGAATTAAAAGTAACAAACAAGCTCATTGGGTGAGTTCGGAAACTGAAGGGGCTGCTCTCCTCTAATGGGTGGGTGAGTTCGGAAACTGAAGAGGTTTTCCGAAGAGGTTGCTCTCATCCAACAGGTGGGTGAGTTCGGAAACTGAAGAGGTTGCTCTCACCCCAAACTATAATAAACATGAAAACAAGCTCGTTGGGTGAGTTCAGAAACTGAAGTGGTTGTTCTCATCCAACGGGTGAGTGAGTTAGGAAACTGAAGAGGTTGCTCTCACTGAAAGAGATATTTAAAGGAAATAAAAGACAGATAAAGGTAAACTCAACAGCAAAGGGAAACTCAACGGTAAAAGACAGATAAACAAAACAAAAAACTATATGTGTTTGAATAGCATGGCATGAGCATGTTTTATTTTTATTCTGTTTACTGAGCGTTAGGCTCATAGTCAAGTCTTGTGATGTAGGTGTGCAAGAAATCAAGGATAGCAGTAGTTGATGAGGCATTTGTACATTGCGGGCTTGGCGGCTGGTTAGGCTAAAAGATTAAAGAAGAAATGTAATGATTGGTAATAATATTTTTGAGGAAAGTGAACCTTTATTATACTTTTTGTTTTATTAAGAAGGTTTTCAAATTGTGTTTAATTCTTTAATATTGTAAATACAAGTCTTCCGTTATTGTAAATGTTTTAAAGCATTATAGTATGACATGTTTTAAGTAATAAATGGTTTAACAAAAAGAAATTTATTTATACACTTCTTATTTAAACTAGTTTTAAGAGGAAAAGTCTTCCCTTATGATTTTAAAAGAAAAAGTCTTCAAAATTATAAGTTTTAAATTGTAAGAATAACTAGGATGTTGCATGAATCACCTATTTAATCTAATACATGTACTAGTACATAATAAATCACCTAGTTACATGAACTACCCATCAATAAACCATACAAGTACATGAACCAATGTACCTATGCATACATGAATGAAAACCTTCTAGATGGCTCTTTACAAATACATAGACTTTAACTAAAAACATATTAAAGACATACATTAACAAAGAAATTTATTCAAAAGATGCATTAACCAAAAGATATATAAATTAAAGAGGTTAATGAAATTAAGTTTATAATTTCAACAAAACTTATATATGCCAAGATCTGAAAGGGGTCTGCAACAGTAACAGAGAATGATCTGACTCTTAGTCAGTTTGGTTCATTTTTTACTTATTTTTTTTTTAATTTGTAAAGTAAAATTAAAAAAATTTATGTAAATATATAGTATTAGTTTGGTTTTATTCTGATCGGTTTTTGCAAAAAAAAAAGGAACTAATACCGTCAACTTAGTTCGGATCCAAAATCAGTTCTTTAAACATTTAAATGTTGGGTTTTATAATATTTTTATACATATATGTTTGGTTATAAGAGTCACATTATTTTTGTTGATAGTGAATTTTGTTGGAGCAAGTTCGTAGGAATTGAGTGAATCAATAAATTTGTATCAAATGATTTGGCCTTTAATTATTGTTTCTAGTTTATTATTGCTACTAATTTTATATTTTATTGAAGAAATGAAGATTTAGTTCTTGACCAACTCCTACAAATGTTTTAAAAAATAATATTCTGGTAGAGGTTAACAAAAGTTAAAGACATTTTCCATGGAGCATGGAAAGGAAGACTAAATGACCGATATGGTTTGGTTGGTGCGAAAAGGGGGGAAAAAATCTTAGCCAGAACTGGTTCTGATTGTTCGTTTGATACGATATTGACGGTAGGTTTTCAAGAAAGTACTTTAATATTAATATGTCAATTCATTAGCGATGTTGTCCGCAATTTGTGTAAACATTTTTAGATTTAAACCATCTCCTTCTTTATCTAGCATTTGTATGTGGTTGGTGGATCACACATTTATTTCTTCAACCAACAAAAATTGGATTATTTAACTCGTTATTAAAAAAAATTTAAGATTTTAAATTAGAAAAAATTAAGATGACAATTACAATTTGTTTTGGTGAGTTTGAGTGATAGACCACATACATTATATAAACTCACCTCACAAACCTCAATCAATTACTCTTTTGACAAGTCCAGAGGTGATTTTTGGATTAGAAGGAACACTATTGTCACGCCTTAAAGAGAACTCGAGACATAACGATGAACAACTCAACTCAAAACAAACCGAGTCGCCCAACCATTTCCAAACTTACTTACATTTAAAAGTAGTGAAAGACTCAAATTAAATGAAATAGTTAGAACCCAAACCAAAAGAGCAAAACCAATAGTTCAATAATTACATCAAAAGATAAGCTGTAATATAAATAATAATAAAAACTGTGCCAATATTACATGGAAAAATAACAAAAGCAAATATTTCATCCCACAAAAAAGTCTCTCAAAATAATCGTAACTAAAAAGGGAAAATAAATTGATGAGCTCCCTTCTACTCTGGCAAGTGGGAACCTTATAAACTAAATTCTGAAGCAAAAATGCCGTTGGGATGAGTAGAGTAAACTCAATAGGGATAAATTTTATATTGAAAAATATAAGAAAGAAAATGAATATGAGAATGCTGAGTCAAAACAAGTTATGCAGTATCGAACAAAAGACAGTAGGGTACATTTTCAGATTATCCCACTATAGCGTGGTACGTAACATAAAATACCTCACTACTGTAAATTCCAGTAAAAATGGAGCCACTTATGGACTCCACACATAACATACTATCGGCAATAACAATAAAAGTTATACTCAGCGATCGTAATAGTCACGAACGACCTTGATCAAGATTAGTGTTTTGCACTCAGGGACAGGAAACAAACAATTATCTCATTACTTTAGTTTACAATAACAAATAACACATCCTCCAATGGTCGAATGTTCATAAAAGAAAACATAACCTCCACATGGGTTGATCAAACTTGATTCACACGATCAAGCTGATCAAGAAAATTAAATATGTTTGCTCAATTTAAAAAATTTCCAACAAAAATATAATAATAATATGAAAAACTAATGAGCTAACAAAATAATCACGTTATTTTATATAAGAACATGTCTCAAAATAATTTTTAGAAAAACAATACAATTGTAGATATAAAATAAATCTCTACTTCAACTGGCCTAACAACAGCCAAACAAAGCTCAAATAAATAATAATCCAATTTCTAATTTGATGGACCTATCAAAGTATGCACAAAACAATCAATACACTTTTCAAAACCATTTAAAAATTCATTAGAACCCATAACCGAGATAGGAGTCAATTTGGGGAACTCATGGAACAATCCAAAAAAATATGAAATTTTAGAATCTATTTGGATTTCGTGAAATTGTTGAAAATTCGGTCGATTGTGGATTTGAGTCCTGATGTCTGCTCTTCAAGTGTCGTCCCCCTGGTCCATGTTCCACAAAAAAGAAACACTTTCGCAGAAGTGTGCATTTCCCCTGCGGATGCGCATGTATCCATTGTGGAAACCTTCGCTTCGACAAATATGTGCCTTCCACATGCTTCTGCAAAAATTTTAGCTCATGCGTACAATTCTGCTTCGGAAACCTTCAATTCCACGAACACATGTCATCTATAAACCATCATAAAAATCTTCATTCTCGTTTCCACTACGAAATCCTTCGCTTTTGGATACACGTGTCACTCACATACCATCGCGGAAACCTTCACTCTCGTTTTTGCTGCAGAAGTCTTTGCTTTCATGGACATGTGTCATCTGCATACCATCACAAAAACCTTCACTCCCATTTCCGTTGTGGAGCACATGTCATCCACATATCATTGCAGAAACCTTGATTTCTGCAAATGCGGATGCAAACGCTTCTGCTGCACTTGCCTTCTACACAGAATTTCTTGGCATTTAAAAGACTTCAACTTTCTTCCAAAATTTTTCAATTTCGACAACACAAAATAATTTCATACATAAACCACCGATTTTATATACTTAAACTAAAAACCAACATTTTTACCAAAGCAACACAACTTACGAATAGACACTGTAGAGTGAATCGATTTTACCTTTTGAGAATATTCGAGACTCAGGCTTTAGAAATTCAAAATTTTCAATAACTCAATCCAATAGATAAAACGTCAATATAATCAATTACATTGATCAAAATTCTAAATTCTAAGAGGATATATTTTCCAACATGAAGGATACAACTTTCTTACCGAATATGTCAACTTTGAATTTCAATTCACAGTCAACTCTCTCTCTCTCTCTCTCTCTCTCTCTCTCTCTCTCTCTCTCTCTTACTCAACACTCTGTTCTTCTCTGGAAAAAATTTCAGAAACCGAAAAGGGATAAAAATATCAGATGCATCCTTTAATGGCAACAAAGAGGAGCAGTTTTTTTCTCCTTAGAAAAATGCGGTGAGGAATAATTAAATACATATTAAATTGTCATCCTTTATTCATAAAGAAAATTACATTATTACCATTGAAATGTTACAACTATCGAATACCGGTTAGATAAATTGAGTAGTAAGTTAAATTTCTTTTTACCCATTTTGTTATTATTTTACGATAATTTTGAAATCTCATAATAGTGTTTGTTTTTTTTGTTTGAAGGCTTGAAGAAACAATGTTGGAATTGGGTTTTGAAAATGTCATCAGAAACAACACGACAATTTTGTTTAGGGTATGAGAAAATCATTGTTTTTATTTCAGAAATTAATGAAAATTTGAATTTTTAAGTGGGGAAACCTAATTTCAAAGAGATAAGAACCAAATTTTGGTAAGAAACATTGGGATTTGCATTGCATTGGTTTCGA
Source organism: Begonia loranthoides (assembly GCA_022433065.1). Lineage (NCBI taxonomy): Eukaryota > Viridiplantae > Streptophyta > Magnoliopsida > Cucurbitales > Begoniaceae > Begonia > Begonia loranthoides. The sequence continues at coordinate 11,773,539 of CM039477.1, read as the reverse complement.
TCTGCAGAGGTAAATCGAATTATTTCACCTTGTGAGCAACTTTAATATATACTTAAAAACATTTAATGAAAAAATTCAGATATTTGATTTATGAATTCAATTTAGGTGACTTCCTCGCCTAACCAATGTTGAATCAGAGATATTGAGGCATAGATCAGCAACAAAGTCAAGGGATTATTACAGGTGAGTCAAGTTCTCACCAATATTTGAAGTTTTATTTTTGAAGTCGGATTATGTCATCAATTTTAAAACTTAAAAAAAATAGATTTTTCAAATTTAGTTTGGATTCAATTTTGATGGATCGATAATATTTTTGCATTATTGAAGCTTACATTGTTGAGGAAATTGAAAAGGGTTGAAGGTATTACAGACCCGTTAAACTTGAAATGTAAATTTTATAGAAATTTAAGTGATTATAGAGAAAATTTAAATTTTTAATAGAAAATTTTGAGATTTTATGAATCAAGAATCAAACTTTATGTAGGAAAATGATGTAAATTTTCTTGCAAAATAATTTGATTTGATTGATGTTAAGAAAAATGGAGGAAAGTCAGAATTTTTAAATTAAACACATGAAACTGATCGATTCAAATTAGAAATCATACACAAATATTTTGAATATGGTTCATCAACAATTGACGGTAAAATTTAGAGGAATCTTCAAGTGTAATTCAGTTTAAACTCTTTATCCAATATTTAGAATTTTTATTAAAAATTTTAATTTTGATAGAAAGCTTTGGAATTTATAGATAAAAATTAAAATTTATGATAAAAAAGAATGTAATATTATTTGGCTCGGGTTACATTTTGGGGTAGCTTTTTATTTTTAGCTCATTTGGCTCCTGAGTCAATTTCTAACTTATTCAAGGGTTTATGAGAATTTAGAAATATTATTGTTAATAATATTATGGTTAGGTATGGAGCCTTAACTCGTTATTCTACTTCTCAGATTTTAGGTTTTAGATAGTGGTACACTGGGTTGAGGTTGTAATATCTGCCCATTTTTAAAAAAATACAAAATATGAAAATTTGATTCGGTGAAGACGTTTATGGAAAACATCTCCCCAGCTAATAGTTCATTTGGAGTTTTCGATTTTCCCTCCCGTTTCCTTTCATTTCTTAAACGCCATCCTTCTGTATCTATCTCCGTCTCCGTCTTTATATTTCCCTCTCACAATAAGCAGCTCTTCCATCGAGCTCTGCTTCCAGCCAATTTGAACAAATGTCAAGACTCTGTAACCAAACTAGCGTCACCCTCGGTTAGTCACCTCATTCCTCCTTCGCTGCGAAGTTCAAATCATTGGTTAAGATTATGAGTTTGGCTTGTATTCTTGGGAGGGATTAAGGTTTGGCAGGGTGTGAAATTATTGTGTTTGTCGGAACCTTTGAAAGCTGACAATCAAAAGGATAGAGGTAACAAAATCTGGATTTTTATTGTACCTGTTAAATTCATTTCTATTTTGGATTTTGGATTTTTGGTTGGGATTGTTAATGGACGATTAAATTGATGAATTACGGCGTTTGAATCGCTCGAACTTCGTCTGTGACAGACCACCATGATGCAGCTCAGGAGAGGCTAAACTACGGTACAAGACGTTTCTGTAACGACCTGGTTTTCATACACTTAAAACGTAAAGATTTTGAACACTTTTTCATTAAAAGTTGCGTAGTGGAAGACTTTTCTTACTAAACATTTGGGAATAGAAATGTCAATTATAAAATTGTTTTCAATAAATCTTTAACTTTTACAAAACATGGAATAAATTCAAAACATTTACAATTTCCTTTCCACCTTTAGTGATGCACCCCAATGTCCTATCACCCAAGCCTGAGCCAAGAGATTCATTGCTTACATAACAAGTTTCTATTTTGCAGATGGTACTAAACTAATGGGAATTGAAGATGAACCAATGCATGATGATAAAGAGGGGCCTAGACATGTACTCACTTGGAATCAAGAAACTTCCACTCGGCAAGAATCTACTTCCCAAAGATTTGTTGAGCATCCAATGTCTGAGACCAAGATATGTTAATTTTCAATTTTGACGTGTTGAAATGGACTATGCTTGATTGATTACTATTAGATGAATTGTATTTTATTAGAATTACAATTAGCCGAGCCCTCATGCCATAATTTGGTGAACTCTAGGGTAATTTTGTAATTTCCTTTTTATTTTCATTAGGAAAGTATTTAACATTCCCTACTGAATCCCTTAATCGGTTTTGAAACCCTAATCTTGCAGCTACAAATAGCGTTTGGTGTTCTCTCCCAACTCTCCTTCGGTGCTCAGTTCTTGCTACCCGCAAATCCCCGCACCAAAACCCTTCCTCCCTCGTTTCATGCTTGATCTTGGAGAGGAAGGTGTGAGCTATTTTTCCCAACATTTCTCCTAGGAAGTGTATGTGGCATGGAGAGATAGAAGATTGAGCGAAGGCCAAGAAGGAGTGACCTTTTCTTGAAGAGGTCGGTCCGAACTAGTCGCTAACCTCTATTGTTTGAGGTGTTGTGGGTACTCTGTTTTTCCTTCTTTGTTTACTGACCTATTTGGTGAATGAAACTCTAGATTTGGTTGTTCTTGATTGTTCATTGGAATATTGGATGTTATTTATTTGTTTTTGGGATCAGATTATAGACGTGTGCATGTTTTGTTGAAAGTTGCAGCTTGTTCTTCTTTAAGCCGATAATTTCGAGCAGCTTGATAATTTGTGCATAGTTCAGCATGTACGACGAGTTTGAACATGGATTTTGGAGGAGATGTTGTATTAAGTGATTGTTAGTTGTCATCAAAATTTGTAGTTAAAAGACCGTAAGCACTTTGTGTAACATCTCATTTTCATTTATGAATTTTTTCATAAATTTTGAACATTTTAAAAATCACATTTCAAATATACCTTATTAAATCATATTAGAGTACGTTATGCAGAATAAAACATTTAACTATTTTCATAATAACATAGTATGATACTTAAATTCCATGACAATATCTTATGCATTAAAAACGAGAAACAACTTTATTTATTAGAGCCATAACCCCTGAGGTCGTCTTGCGCATGGTACCATAAGCACGCATCACGTCATGCTCCTTCAACATTTACTTCAACCGGCTCACTATTCATACCTACATCACAAGAGGAATAATGACCATATTGCCCAGTAAGGAATAAAATGTAATGCAACCTTAACTCTATGACAATTCTACATGCTTTAGTTTCATATACTTATAAGTTGGGTGAGAGCAACCTCTTCAATTTCTGAACTCACCACTTAGAATTTTTTTTACATGAGAGCAACCTCTTAAGTCTCCGAATCCAGTAAAAATAGATCCACGTACATTTACATTCATTGCCGTTTACCCTTTTTTTCGTTAGATGAGTGCAACTTCTTCAGTCTCCGAACTCACCACTCGTTGAGTAAGAGCAACCTGTTCAGTTTTCGAACTTACTCAAACGAACTGTTTTTATGTGTGAGCAACCTCTTAAGTTTCCGAACCCACGTAGAAACATCGTTATTATCTTTATTATTAGTCTATGAAATGTAGGACATATATCCTATAACGTGTCTACATGAATGTTATGCAAAGCGGTTTATATATCGTAACAAGCAACAATCAAACAATTACTATGCTATATTAAACATGCTTTAATTACAATATCATACATCCATGGAATAAATAGCGTACGTACATGAAAAAAATTTACAAAGAACAACAATATTTTACATCCATGGAATAAATAGCGTACGTGCATGAAAACAATTTACAGAGAACAACAAATTCACAGAACACAACAACTTCATGTTCAGCAACAAAACTAACTCTTGCGATGTCATGCATTATTCTTTACCACTCAATATATGCATAAAAATTAACAAACAGAAAGCATATGCTCATGGATACCATCCATTAAACCAAAATATACGAAGAATAACGATTTACAGAGACCCACAAAGTAACCCATTCACAAAATCCTACTCCTGCGATGTAGGTCCTTAAGGACAAACCACATGCAATTATTCCTTACCTCGTGCATTTCCCCTGTTCCTTTTACTTAGTTTTGTCTCTTCACCGTGGCAAAAATTCTCACTCTGGAGTTCTCTCTCTCGCTCCCTCCTTCTCTTTAGTTTTTCTAGAGAAAAACTTCACCCTAAATTCTATATATACACGATCTGAATGACCCTTTAGCTATTCATTAAAGATCAACGTTTGTGGAGACGTTTGTCGACACTGGAACGTCAAAGGTCAATCATTTAGTGTTTCTGGCGATTGAATATCACTCCCAGACGTTCAAATTAAATGGCGGATGATCATTTTTAATGAAGGAGGATTGACCGCCTTTATGCAGATCATCTGCCAATTCAGTTCCTTAGCAACTCCAGTCGATTGCGCCAGTCAATCGCCTGGGGCGTGATTGACCGCTACGAAGGACCGCACCTATCTTCTTAAATTTTCTGTCGAATTTTCCTTAAATCTTTTGCATTAATGGCTCATATATATATATATATATATATATATATATATATACAATATTTAAATTCAAATGAATTAATATTACATTGCATTTTCGCTTAATTTAATAATTACACCCAGCAATTACCCCGGATATTATATCCTCCCATCATTTAAAATTTTGTCATCAAAATTTCAGTTACTAAAACAATTCTGGGTATTTCGCTTCCATTTCATCTTTTCTTTCCCATGTAGCTCCATCAACGGTATGATTCTGCCATAGTACCTTGACAAGTGGAATCTTCTTATATCTTAATTCTTTAACTTTTGTATCCAAGATCTGTACTGATTTTTCTTCATAACTTAAATTTGGTTGAAGAATAACATGCTTTTCTGGTTCCACCTGGATTGGATTTCCTAAGCATTTTCTTAGCATGGACACATGGAATACATTATGAACTCCATCCATTTTCGTCGGCAGTAGTAACTGATATGCCATTTTCCCAATTCCTTTTGTAATAGGAAATGGACCAACATATCCCAGACACAACTTCCCCTTCTTCACAAATCGCATAACTCCTTTAAATGGTGAAATTTTAAGAAACACCAAGTCTCATTCTTCAAATTCTAACTCCCTATGATGATTATCAGCATAACTCTTCTAGCGACTTTGAGTAGCCAACATTCATTGACAAATGATTACAATAGATTCCTTAGTCTGTTGTATCATATTCGGTCCATAGAATTCTTCTTCACCGACCTCATCCCAATGTAAGGGAGATCTATACTTTCGTCCGTACAAAGCCTCATAAGGTGTCATTCCAATCGTAGCCTGAAAGCTATTAGTGTACGCGAATTCTACCAATGGCAGCATTTTCCCCCGTCCAACTTGAAATTTCAATACATATGCCCACAACATTTCCTCAATTATTTGAATCGTTCATTCACTTTGTCCATCAGTTTGGGGAAGAAAGGCTGTACTAAATTTTAATTCCGTACCCATAGCTTTGTTTAAACTTTTCCAAAACGTAGATGCAAATCTTGGATCACAATCAGATACAATAGTTACAGGTACTCCATGTAGACGTACAATTTCTTTGACATACAATTTGGAAAATTGATCAATTTTATAGGTCATAGCTACAAGTAAGAAGTGAGAAATCTTAGTTAATCTATCAATGATCACCCAAATTGCATCAAGTCCTCTTATAGTCCTGGGTAAACCAGAGATGAAATTTATAGTAACATGTTCCCACTTCCATTCAGGTATGGGCAATGGCTGTAACATTCCCCCAGGTCTTTGGTGTTCTGCTTTCACTCATTGACATACGTGACACAAAGCAACGTATTGTACAATGTCAATTTCATTCCGGGCCAATAATAATGTGACTTGAGGTCTTTATACATCTTATTATAGCCAGGGTGAATAGAAAAACTTGAGGAATGAGCTTCCTTTAAAATTGCCAACCTTAATTCAGACCTTCCAGGTACATACCATTTGTCTTTAAACTTCACAATCCCATTGCTTGAGATGGAAAGGTGTTGGTGTTTTTCAAGAGTGGGGTTTTTCTTATACTCTTCATATTTCTGATCTTCAAGTTGAACCTTTTTAATTTCGTCCAATAACGAAGGCTTTAATATCAAAGTGGACAAAGGAGTAGTTAACTGTACAGTAACTAATGGCATATTCATATTTAGCATATCGGAGTAGATTTCATGCGGTATTTCTTCATGAGCTACATTCATCACAGCTATCTTTCTACTAAGAGCGTCAGCCACTACATTTTCCTTTCTAGGACGATACTTAATTTCACAGTCATAGTCTTTCACCAATTTCAACCACTGTCGTTGTCTCATATTCAATTCATTTTGAGTGAAGATGTACTTTCAACTCTTATGGTCTGAAAAGATTTCACATCGCTGTCCATATAGGTAGTGTCTTCATATCTTAAGAGAAAACACGACTGTAGCAAGTTCTAAATCATGTGTAGGATAATTTGCCTCATACGGTTTCAATTGCCTAGAGGCGTAAGCAACTACTTTCCCGTTTTGCATAAGTACGGCGACCAATCCATTTTTTGAAGCGTCGCAATAAATACAAAAATTTACTTCGTCAACGAGTAGGGACAAGATAGGAGCCAAAGTTAGACAATGTTTCAACTCTTGAAAGCTCTTCTCACATTCGTCCGTCAACCAAAATTGTGCATTTTTCTTTGTCAAACCCGTTAGGGGTAGTGCAATCCTTGATAATCCATTTATAAATCTCTTGTAATACCCCGCCAAACCAAGAAAACTTGTAACATCCCATTTCCATTTACAGATTTTTCATAAAATTTTGAACATTTTAAAATCTCATTTAAAAGATATTTTATTGAAATATATCAGAGTATATTACGTGGAAAAAAACATTAAATCGTCTTACAGAAATAACATAATAAAATATTTAAAATCCATGGCAATATCTTATGCATTTAAAAATAACTTTATTTAATAGAGCCACAACCCCCGAGATCGTCTTGCGCATGATAACATAAGCTCACATCACGTCACGCTCCTTCAATAGTTACTTCAACCGGCTCACCATTCATACTTACATCACAAGAGGAATAATGAGCCTATTGCTCAGTAAGGAATACAAAATGTAATGCAACCTTAAACTTTATGACAATTCTACATGCTTTAGTTTTATATACCATTGTAAGTTGAGTGAGAGCAACCTCTTCAGTTTCCGAACTCACTACTTGGATTTGTTTTTACATGAGAGCAACCTCTTCAATCTCCGAACCCAGTAAAAACATATCCATCTACACATTACCGTTTACTGTTTTATCGTTAGGTGAGAACAGCCTCTTTAGTTTTCGAACTCACCACTCGTTGAGTAAGAGCAACCTCTTCAGTTTCCGAACTTACTCAAACAAGTTGTTTCTACGTGTGAGCAACCTCTTAAGTTTCCAAACCCATGTAGAAAGACCGTTATTATCTTCATTATTAGCCCATGAAATGCATAACGTATATTCTATAACATGTCTACATGAATGTCATACAAAGCAGTTTATATAGAGTAATTAATACTACAAACGGCTAACAAAATGTAAGCACAACTAAAATCATGCTATAAACATACATAATCATTTATCTTTGCACTACTGTCCTTGGGTTGCTATTATTAACATCTTTTATCCCATCAAATGATAACATTAACTTCACATAGAATAAACAAGAATAACAATAAATAAGAATAGATAGTCCTTACCAACAAAATCATGCTTTTATCTATCAGAGAACAACATTAAGATGTAACTATTTTATGGAAGAACGTGCACAATTCTATCACCAAATTAATTCTACAAAGAGTAATATTGAAAACAACACCTCTCTCTTCCCGGGAGAACATGCAATAAAATTATTCTATCTACTGTAATATATTCTTCAGAGAGAAATCAACGCGAATGACTGCATACAAAACATGGCAGTTTTCTACTTCTTTAACATCTGATCCTAATCATAAAGGAGTATATGAGCAACAACATTTTTATAGAAATAACAAAACATGTATTAAGTTCGTCATATTCATGCAAGGAAATTCATTCTATCAAACATAGAATTCATATCAAACATCCTACTCCTGGGATGTAGGTCCTTACGGACAAACCACATGCGATATTCCTTACCTCGTGTGTCACTTTTCTTCACTTTCCTCACGTCAGATCCTTCACCATAGTAGAACACTTTCTCTAGAACTCTCTCTCTCTCTCTCTATCCTTTCTTCTCAGTTTTTCCTTTGAGAAAAACTCTTTCCATATGCTCTTTTATGCACGATCCTTATGATTTTCTATAATTTATTGAAGACAAAGCATTGAGAGACGTTAAATATCACTGGAACCTCAAAAGGCCGAACATTCAATGTTCCAGATGATCGAGTTTCATCTTCAGACGTTGATAATAAATGGCGGTCGATCGATTCAGCTAAAGGGAGATCGACCACCATTTCAATTAACGTCCGCATATTTCTATCTTCGCTAACTCTGGCTGATTGCGCCGGTTGATCGCCAAGGACGCGATCGTCCGCTGCGATCGACCGCCAGACGTATTCATAGAGTTTTGTCTAGTTTCTTCAATATATATATATATATATATATATATATATATATATATACATATACATTTTCTAATATTCAACAAAATACCAATAATTCATATTTTCACTAAATCCAATAATTACACAAACTTAAATATCCGGGGTATTACAAAACTTCTTACTTCGCCCACATTTCTTGGTTGCATCCATTCAACTACCACCTGAATCTTTATAGGATCTACTTCAACACCATGCTTAGAAATCACATGATCAAGAAAACTCACTTTACTTAATCAGAATTCGCATTTTAAGAACTTCCCATACAATTTGTGTCTTGCCAATACAGACAAAGAAATCCTTAAATGCTCTTTATGTTCCTCTTCCGAGCGTGAGTAAACTAGTATATCATCGATAAATACAATAATGACTTTATATAAATGCCGCCGAGACTTTAGTTAGTCCGAATGACATAACTAGAAACTCATAATGTCCATATCTCGTCCTGAATGCAATCTTAGGAATATCATCGGACTTAACCTTCAACAAATAGTATCTAGACCAGAGGTCGATTTTTGAGAAGACACAAACTCCTTGCAATTGGTCAAACAAATTGTCAATTCTTGGTAGAGGATATCGATTCTAAATGGTTACTTTATTTAAATCATGATAATCAATACACATCATCATCGACTCATCTTTCTTTTTCACAAATAGTACTGGTGCACCCCACGGTGAAAAGCTGGAATGAATGAATCCATTTATAATTAACTCGTCAAGCTGGACCTTCAATTACTATGCTATATTAAACATGCTTTAATTACAATATCATACATCCATGGAATAAACAGCGTACGTACAAGAAAACAATTTATAGAGAACAACAATATTAAACATCCATGGAATAAATAACGTACGTGCATGAAAACAATTTATAGAGAACAACAAATTCACAGAAGACAACAATTTCATGGTCAGCAATAAAACTTACTCTTGCGATGTCATGCGTTATTCTTTACCACTGAATATATGCATAAAAATTAACAAACAAAAAGCATCTGCTCATGAATACCATCAATTAAACCAACATCTACGAAGAATAACGATCTACAGAGACCCACAGAGAGTAACCCATGCACAAAATCCTACTCCTGCGATGTAGGTTCTTACGGACAAAGCACATGCAATTATTCCTTACCTTGTGTGTTTCTCCTCTCCCTTTTCCTTAGTTCTGTCTCTTCACCGTGGCAAAAATTCTCACTCTGGAGTTCTCTCTCTCGCTCCCACCTTCTCTTTAGTTTTTCCAGAGCAAAACTTCACCCTATATTCTATGTATACATGATCTAAAGGACCGTTTAGCTATTCATTAAAGATCAATGTTTGGGGAGATGTTGGTCGACACTAGAACGTCAAAGGTCAATCATTTAGTGTTTCTGGCGATTGAATATCGTTTCCAGACGTTCAAATAAAATGGCGGATGATCATTTTTAATGAAGAATGATCGACCGCCTTTATGCAGATCGTTCGCCAATTCAGTTCCTTAGCAACTCCAGTCGATTGCGTCGGTCTATTGCCTAGGGCGTGATCTACCGCTACGATATACCGCACCTATCTTCTTAAATTTTCTGTCAAATTTTCCTTAAATCTTTTACATTATTGACTCCTATATATATATATATATATAATATTTAAATTCAAATGAATTGATATCACATGATCGACCGTAAATCCAACGTTTTACAATCTGTATTAACCATGATAGACAGCTCTAAACCCTTATGATAGACCGCTACACTCAAACTTCACAAATCCGAAGAAAAGGCTGTCAATCATCGATCAACAGCTAAATCTCCCCATTTCAACTCTGTATAGAAGTTGTTCGGTCACAAACACTCTTGATCGACCACAATCCTACAGAAAGCTCATCATTCTTCATTCTGTACAATTTTGGTTGATCAATCACTTCTCTTGATCGACCACTCCTTCATCACACATTCCATAAACACTTAATTCATCACTCTCATTATTCATCCATAAACTATAGCATAAAACTCCCACATTTTATCACATAACACAATTTCTACAAATCCAATAATCATCAATAGTTATCCTATAATTAACATGATAAATTTGAGGTATTACATTTTCTAGCTTCGGTCAGTGGATGGCTGGCCGTGGCAGGAAGTCTCGGCCAGAACCAAGTCTGTCTGCAATGATGGATGAAATCCTTCACGTCGGGAATGAGTCAATGACAATAGCGAACTCTTGGCGTTATGACCAAGAACCCAAACTCTTGGAGCAAGGCAAGGAAGAAGTCTTGGCTCGGGCTGGGTTATGCAGTCTTTGGCCTAGACTAGGCCATCCAATTTGGGTTGGGGTCCAGACCCTTTTGGGCTGCGGTCCAGACTTGTTTTGGGTATATTCTAGGCTTGTTTTGAGACTATTTTGGATCATAATTTTGAGTAACTTGATCCAATTAATTTTGGACCAATTTATAATGATAAATGAGCATTTTAAATTATTAAATTGAACCCAAGGATAGGTACTCATATTTGATTTAAAATTTATGTACCATTGGATTTGAGCTACTTGAATTTTGGGCTTTAGCGCAGTGTAAGCCACTTCGAAGTACGGATTTATTTTTATGCACTGCATTACATAATTTTTATAAAAATAAATACTTTAAGACGTGTCTCATATAAAAATGGTGTGTCCATTTTATGGCCGTCAAACTTTTTAAATTATATTTAATTTTTCACTTTACATGTTTAATTTAAGCATGCATATTATATGTTTGGATCAACTCGGTCGTGTGAACCACGTTCGATCGACCTGGTTTGGGGTCTATTCTATTTTATGAACATTCGACTATTTGTGAATGTGTTTCTTTGTTATTAACAAAAGTAATGAGATAGTTATATGTGCTATGTCGCGGAGCGCAAAACCCTAAATCTGATCAGGGTATTTTATTTGGCTTTTGCGATCACCGAACATCGCTTTTATTCTATTATATGCATATGGCATGGTGTACCCGGAGTCTGTGAGTGACTTCATTTTCACTGTCATTTTTTATTAGTGTAATAAGAGTCTATTTTAATTACATACCGCCTATTAGTGGTGGTTTTAATCCCATGCCTTTTTGTACATATTTAAAAAAAAATGAATTTATAAAGTGTGATTTTAAATTCATGCATACTTAAAGAATATTCTTTTTAATTAAAATTATTATATTCCTATTGAGTTTAGTCAACTCACCCCAGTGACACCTTTCATGATTTTATCAGTCGGGCTTCTAGTTGCCGAGTCAAGAGTAGACTCGCCAGAGTTTATTTAATTCCCATAATTTTAATAATTATCTTTAAGAGATATTTTGTGAAGTAAAACTTTATTAGATCTAAATTGTAATACCTAATTTATTTTTCGCACAGTTCTTATTTTAGATTATATTACTTGATTATCTAATTTTACTTATTGGACCTATTAAGCTTGTTGGGCTTTGGCTTGTAATAATTTAGTTTAAGTCTTCCACTGCTATTTAATAAATTTAAGTGAAATGGATCGGGTGATTTGGTTCTTTGGGCTGAGTCATTCCCTATTCTATCTTGGATCTCTTGCGGGTCGTGACAGAGGTAGGGGTTTATTTTTATATCCAACATTGCATTTTTTTATAAACATTTACTTTAAGACGCATTCTTATAAAATAGGACATGTTTTGTTTTAATCACATGTTTGTTTGTTTCATACTATAGATATGTTTTTCACTAGACATATTTTTATTTGAGTATGCACATTTATTTCTATTGATCAACTTGGTCTTGTGAATCAAGTTACATAAACCCATTTAAGGGTCCCATTTTGTTACACATATTCGACCGTTGGAGGATGTGTGTTGTTTATGAACTAGAATAATAGGATAATTGTATGTACTATGTCCCTAGGTAAAAAATCCTAAACTTTGTTAGAATCATTCGTGGCTTTGCAATCACCAAGTATCGCCATTATTATTTTGGCTACGACATAGTGTGACAAAAGTTGGGAGTGGTTTTGTTTTCACTGAAATTTTTATGTTATTCAGTAGGAGGCTATTTTATTTATGTATCACACTTAGTAGAATGTTTTGACACATGCCTTATTATTTTGTTTTCTACTCAGTTTTCATAAAAAAACATTTTATATTTGGCATACTCATTTATTTTTCTTAACTTTGCAGCTGAATGTACAAATTTATTTGAACTAAGTTTAGTCGACTTACCGCAACGACTCTCCCCTTTTAGGTCTTAGATAGGGAGACTATTGTTGCCGATATAGGAGTACGCTCTTCATTTTGCTATCATAGTTTTATTACATTTTGAGAGTTTATTTTAATGAGATTAGAATAGTTTTTAAATGTTTATTTTTTTTAGACTTTTACTTTATTTTATTTTTAAACATTTATTAGACTTTTATTATCATTCTATCTTGATGTCAATATTGGACCTATAAGTTGTTTTAATTTCTTTGAGCTCTACCTTCTACTTTCAATAAGGTCTTCCACTGTTAATCAATTAATAATTGTCAAGGGTTGGATGGTTTGGTCTTATTGTGGGTCAGATCGTTCTTCGTTTTCTCTTGGGTCCCTCTTAAACTGTGAAAATTATTAGTCGTAATTAGTTATTTATAATCTATCATAGTTATTCTACTAACTAATTAGCGACATGGTCTGCAATTTTGATAGATGTTTGTAATGCTTCAAGCTCTCTCAGTATAATATTGTTCACTTTGCACCGAAACTAGCATGATTTGTTCTTAGAATTAGCCCAAAACGCATTGTACTAGATAAGAAAGAGATCCATTCGTAGAAAGCATGCATTTTCTACTCTTCCAAGCAATGTGGGATAGTGTACCCTACTAGTATGAGTCAAACCCACCCTTACTTGGACTATCATTGCCTTTATAGGGCAAGTTGTCACAATCTCCTCCCCTTTGGGAGAGCATTTTTATCGACCATATTTCTGGTTAGACTTTGACTCTGATGCCATTTGTAATGTTCTCAGTTTTCTCAATACAATATCTGTTGTGGGTCGAAACCTATATGAATTTGCTCTTGGGGTTAGCCCAAAACATTGTATTAGATACGGAGGAAAACTCTACTTATAAATCATACATATTCTACTCTCTCAAGCAATCTTGAATTGTCCATCTTCATTGATATAAGTCGGACCCTCACTTGGGCTACTATTACCTTTATAGGGCGGTCTGTCACAATCTCCTTCCCCTAAGAGCCTAATGTCCTTGTCGGACATACTTTCTGTTAGGTTTTGCCTCTGATATTATTCATAACGTCCTATGTTCTCCTAGTATAATATTATCCACTCTGTGTTAAAACTCGTACGATATTTTTTTTGAGATTAACCCAAAACATATTGTACTAAGTAAGAAAAAGAATCATACTCATAACTATGCATTTTTTACTTTTTTAAATGATGTAAGATAGTGTATCCTCACTAATATGAGCCGAACTCTCATTTGGGTCATTATTGTCTTTATAGAAGGGGCTGTCATAATATCTTTTAAGATTCAAATAGTATTCTTTAAGCCGCACTTGGATGTGCTCGGTGAATTAAACATTAATTTCTTTCAACCTTAAAATATTGACACGTGCACCTAATTTTCAAATTCAATGTGTTGTATATATGTCTTACATTTTTTTAGTGTAAATAATCTACCAGTGAATGTATAAATGTAAATTCAAATCAAAATATAAAAAATGAAAATAAACTTCTAGTGCTACTTGGAAAACAGTGTTGAGAATTAAACAGCATCCATTGAAAAAGTCATAACTATGAAGCTTGACAACTGAACTGTATGTTAAAGCTTGAAGACTTATGGTATACTTAACCCCATTGTTACCGAGATCAATGGAAAAAGAATAAAAACTATTTTAATATCATAGTTGTAGTAGTTGAATGTTTGACTTTGTCGCAAGTAAGTTAGATTTCAATTTCAATTTCAATTTCAAAGTGACCCAGGACCTCCTTGGATAACGTCAACATATGTTGGTTTTTTTTTTTGACTTTTTCAATTTTCAATGAAATAAGATTTTCAAGCATATGAATCCTTCACAAACAACCTTTTGTTTCCACGTAACTTATCCGCACTCTTTTAACTATCACGCTTTTGCTTTCCCTGCCGCTTTCTTCTTCTTTCTTCCGTCCTCATGGTTAAGTCACTTGTGGCAACCACTACCAAAATTATGGTAATTGTTTTTAAAGGATTTGAATTATATAAATATTTTTCATTTATAGTGACGACAGGCAGTCAGAGAATTTATGTCATAATGATGAGTTGAGGGGTATTAATTATCCAACGGTCTTTTATTCTGGGAAGACAACTCTTTGCAAACAAGTTTTTCTCTTATTCTCTCTCAATGCAAAGAGACTTCTTGTAATGACCCAATTTTCTTTTCTTAAAATGTGTTAATTTTAAATTTATAATCAAAAACCGTATAAAATTAAAACTTCTCTTTTATAAATACAGCGGAAGACTTTTCGCTCTTAAAGCTCTTTAAAACGATAAATAGAAATATTTTCTTACAAACCTTTATAATTTAAAAAACTCCTTCTATAAAAGACAGCAGAAGACTTTTATAAAACATTTGAGAATACATTAAATAACATTTACAAAACTTGAATAATATCTTTACAAAACCTTTTTCTACTCCTTTAATCCTTTAGCCTAGCCAGCCAGCAAGTCTATAACGCCCAAATGCTCCGTCAACTGCTCCTAGCCTTTTCTCGCATGTACCTACATTACAAGATATAAACTATGAACTTAAAGCTCAGTAAGCAATATGCAATGCACATGCCGCTTTAGAATTTGTATGCAGTTTTCTGTTTTTGTTTTCATTTATCTTTTACATTTCAGTCTCCTTTCTTTTTTCGATTTTTGTTTTCATGTTTTGTTTCCAGTTTTTGTTTCGGTGCAAATCAATGCACTTGGTCCTGACATCAATCGGCAACCCGCTATGTGATAAAGGCTTGACATCAATCGAATCGCTTAATAGTAGTTATGCACAACAATGCACAACGGCCCCATATCTAGTATAAGCAGCTCCATAATCGACTAAAAGATTTGCTAGCGATTGTACGCATCAACGCACAACAATCGATTCTGACATCAATCGAGGATGCACTAGCGCCCATGCGCATCATTGCTCAAACGGCCTCACATACAGTGTTGCCTCAGCCAGCCTCGACATCAATTGAGAACTAACTAACAAGCTCACATCTCATATTATCTCGTGGCACACACCTAAGGCGACCATCCCGTGGCACACACCTAAGGCGGCCCTTCTATTTACATTTATTCCATTTGATCTGTTTAATTCATTTATTATTTATTTTACTTTCAATAATAAAATGGATATTCCTATAGCCCAAATGATGATTCTCCGCTTCGGGTGATCAGCCCTCGAGAACACCATACACTTAATATGTATGAGCATCCATTATACCATTTTCTAAAACCATGCATAAAAACTATTTTTGTAACATTTTAAAAACCATGATGAACGAATGCTCGTGAATGCATATAGTTCTATATCCTTAGTATAATCCTCAAAGCATGATCGGTATCATAATCCTATAATCCTCAAAGCATGATCCATATCAAATCGTTAACTTAAAGAACTTAAATCTATAAATATATCATTAAAACAACGAGCAACACACAACAATACATCCTCGAACAATAGCATGGTCAATATCTGAATTCTTAACATAAAGAACTTGAATGAAATAAACACAGTCAACATTAAATTCCTAACTCTTGCGATGTAGGTTTTTTTGCAAAACACAGACAATATCACTTACCTAAGATCTTCAAAGCAATTGGGAACTAAGGTCCTTCTTCCTCTCCAATACCTTCAAAATCAAATAAATATACACATCAATACCCACAGACTAATAAACCCTTTTCCATTGTTCACTATCTTCAGTAACTTTGATACCATTAATACTCATTCATTGCCTAATAAAATTTCATAAACCAAAATCCAACTTAATAATGGGTCATTAACATAAAGCCATCAACTAATATTTCAAAGCACTCAAAATTTGCAGCAGAGCACTAATCAAAGCATTAACCTTTATCCATCAGAGCAGTGAAAGATGAAAAAAATCCCATCCTTTTTCCTCTACTATTACCACAGAAAATCCATAAAATAGTAACAAGCAGAGTTCTAAAAACCCATTTAAAGAAAACAAACCTCATCAATGGCTACCAGCAGAATCAACAATATCGTTTAAGAAAACGAACATGAAATCAATTCCATTAACATAACCCATTTTTGCACAGATTTCATGAAACAGTGACCAACACAACACAAAAGCTCATTCAACAACATAATAATCTTCATGGCTAATAACCAAAACAACATCAAACAAATAATCCAAAGTGAAGAATGAACCAACTCCATTAGTAGTACAATATTACTTACAACATCCAACGACAGAAACAAACTCAAGAACCAAAACCATACCCAACAATATTTTGTATTCTTCATAACCATAATTGAAATAAGCAAAGATAGTTAACATGATATGGGTTCGATAATGGCTACCATTAGCAGAAAAAAAAACATAAGACAATCATCCATAGCTAAAACAGAGAACATTCACTTGAAGAACCCTAGAAGTACAAGGGAAAATTCCACCTCCAGAGTCTACCCACTCACTGCTCCCTCTTCTTCTTCTTCCTTCGCTGCTATCTCTCTCTATTCCTCTATTTCTCTCTGTCTATCTTTTCTTCTCTCACACTCGGCTCTTTCTCCAGAGAGCTTTCTCTCTCACACATCAACTCTCAGCTCTCCCTCACTCTGTCTTCCTTCTCCTTATTTTCCACGGCTCTCAGTCTTTCTTAGAGCACTCTGCTCTCTCTTCCTTTCTCTTTTCTATTTATTCTAAAGCTCTCTTCATACGTTTCATTTATCCCCATAATTCTCACCTAACTCCCCCATTATTTTTCCATCTGTAATGGAAGCACTCGTGGAGAAATTAAAAAAAATATTACCTCAGGATTACACATCCATTTTAGTCGGGCGAAGAAAAGCTTCAAAATCGAAAAACCAATGGAATCGCTCGATCACATGATGGATCGATAAAAATTTAGTGGAATAGGTCAATCACTTGATCGATCGGTCCAACATCCAAATTCCTTCTTTCACCGCTGAAAGCTTAATATCGCCCAACTGGTCGATCCTATGATTTACCGATCCAACATTAAATTCACGGGTGGATCCCATGCTCGACCTTTCCCACACTGTTTTCCCATCACCTCGCCCTTGTAATATTTTTGCCTCTATAACTCTCACGGTCGATCACTTAATCTAACCTCAACAAAATCTGATAATTCTTGATAATGTCCATTAAACAAGGAAACACACTAGAGAAGAAACTAAATCCCTAGAGCACAAACACCTAACAATATCCAGTAAGTAGTACCAAATTACAGAATTGAACGTAATTCAACAGAGTATATTTATATATTTCCCAATGTCCAATAATTTAGTAACCGGTTTGAAGAGTGAACCCATATCAACATAGTAAAAATCCTCAAAATGTCGCTTGGGCAGAAATAGAACCAAAGCACAGAACTTAAATTAGCACAACAATATCTTCTTCAAAATGACTAATCAGACATAACCAAAATCAAAAATGTAACACAAACAGTAGAACAAAAATCCATAGTAGAGCACAACATTCATAAATCTTTCATCATCTACAATTATCCATATAAAATCCATAAAAGTCAAGAGAGAGCACTGGGAATACCTCTGTATCTAGCCTCTCCATCATGAGTTGGGTTACGGTACTGAAGCTTCAACAGTGAGCCTCAATGACACCTACGAAAACACCACACGACTAGCCTTAGCTCCCGAGAGCTTAGCCTCCATGCAAGAGCTCTCCCTCACGAACACCGTCAGGTAGAACCAAAGAATTGCCCAGACCTCACTCCCCTATTCTCTGCCCTAAATCCACATTTTGTAGTCATGGGCTAGGCGCAACCCCCTTTGTTTGCACCGTTGGACGTGTCGTCATTCGCCATTTACCTAACCGCACTTCCTCTTGGCAAAGGAGATTTCTCTACAGGAAGTCTTCTCTCTCTCGGTCCAAGTCCCCGACATTTCTTTCCAGAACTCCCCCCCTCCCCCTCCTTTTTTTACTTCAAATCTTCTTTTTATTTGAGGGAGAATCACAAATCAACCAACGTACTTTGAAGTCAATGACTAGTCAACCACTAAACTATTTTTGCTAACAAATTAACCATTAAACTATGGGAAAAGTCACCGCAAATATCGCTGTCACATTTGCTAGTAAACAATTAAATTTTGTTCCACAGCGGAATGTTACACTCACCACTGTAAAACGTTACACTTTCTGTCGTGAATCGTTACACTTTCCATTGCGGAATGTTATATTTCAAAATAAAATAATTATAGTTTGTTATTCTGTTGCAGAACGTTACGATTTCCACGGCGGAAAGACAGCTTTTCGCAGCGGAAGGCCATATAGGAAATAGGAAAATTTCCTTGTTTTTGACGAGTAATTGTGTTCAATATTTTTGTTACCATGCAAATGGAATTGAAATTGTAGGAATTTCTCTATTTGCATTCGAAATAGAAACGTAAAATTCATGCATGCAGGATAAAAAATTTTCATGCATGAAAAAAGAAGAAAAGTGAATCACAGGGGATCGAACGCTGGACCTTTGCCTAAGTTGCCATATAAAAAAAATTGAGAAATAAAAACTTTTTGTGAAAGATATGCAATCTCACCATATATAATAATATGTTCACCTCCGCTTTCCTCTTCCATTTGTCTAGATTTCGTAACATCTTGCTTTACCATGAAAATGCTATCTGCAAACACAATGATAAAATGCCATTTTTGCAAACGTGTTACACATGTGTATTAGGAGTAGATCAACGTGACTTGTGCAAAAAATCGCTCACCACAGCAGGGAGAAACCATCATCTGCACTTGCAGAGCTTCACAATGTTGAATTGTGTTAGGGAATTTGGAGTATGTAGAAGTATTTTTTGCCCTTGAAGGTTGGACAAGCTGCCATTGGCACTTAGATCTTGAAAAGTTATGCAAAATAAAAAAATTTCGTCCTAATTAGTCAACTGAGTACAAAGTCATGGCTTTCTAAAGTTTTCGAGTAAATGATCTCAATTTTTTTCCTGCCTAAATATGCTTTGATAAGCACTGAATGACTGCACAGATGTTTCCTACTTATGCATTGTGAAAAGAAGATAGAAAATGAGAGTCCTCAAACATCCAAAACTGTTGAAAATGGAGAGAATTATTGATCTTCCAAGATTCACTGTTCCTCTAGAACGATACACGATGATCCATGGTGGATCATTATCAATTCATGGTGGATCATGGTCAATCTGCCGCGGATCACAGTCAATCCGCAGAGGAAAATTTACCGATCTGCAGTGCAATGTTGATATTATAACGTTATTTTTTAAAATATCATTTTGCGGCGGATTGAAATCCATACATGTTCTATCGCCGTGGAACAAAATCAGTACGTTTAATGGCAAACATGATATTGATGTTTGCAGTGACTTTTTTTCATAGTTAAGTGGTTAATTTGTTATAAAAAATAGTTTAGTCATTGACTTCAAAGAATTATGGTTGATTTGTCATTTTTCCTTTATTTTAATCCATCACTATTATTTATTTAATTAATTCTGCTTATTCAATTTACTTCCTTTATTTCTTAATTCTTTTTTATTTCATTTATTCCAACTATAATTTCACCTACTTAATTAATATATAAATAAATAAATAAATAAATAAATAAATATATATATATATATATATATATATATATATATATATATATATATATTAATTGACCCACTTCCAATTCCCTACATATTTCGAACATTACTTGACAATGATTACTAGTCCAACTTAAATTATTCAATTCCATTTTCTAAATTAATTTTTCATAACCATAAGATAATATACCCTTAATTCTTTTTCAACCTTCACCAAAACACTTCTTAAATTTATTTTCAATTATCATAATCCTTATTCTAAGCTTATCGTGACCCAAAACTCTGGGTATTTTCTATGTCAATAGTTTTACAATAATTCTTATAGTTTAATTGTTACCTTTGATCTAAATGATTAAGGCGAAGTGATCTAACGTCAGAAAGAATCATGTAGAAGGAAAGCGTGAAGGAGAACGATTAAGTTCTCAAAGGTATAAAATTTAGTCAATCTATTTGAATTTGGGAATTAATGAAAGATTGAAATTTTGTCTAGAGTTAAAGTTTAGATTTTTGGGATTAAAAATTAGATTATTGTCAAAAAGTTGGGATTTTTCAGAGTCTTGGGACAGATATGTGCAGCGGTCAACTATGGTCGAGAATCAGTCGACCGTATGAATGGCAAAAAGGTTGACATTCGAAAAGCATTCTTATGGACTTTAGAATTAGTCAACCAATGCGGTCGACCAGACCTAGTCTGCTATTGATTGGATGCTCAAAGAGCGGTCGGCTGGACTGATTTTAAGGACTACTAATTTTGTTGATCTAGCTTTTACAAGGTTTTTTTAACCGAATTTTAAAACAAATTTGTAATTTTGGGAGATTATTTCATAAGTTCCTCGAGTTGGGTTCTATCCGGATTATGGATTCCAATGATCTTTTAAAGGTTTAGAAAAGTGAATTTATTTGAATATGTATACTTTGATAGGTTCAAAGAATCAACGACAGGTTCGGACTCCTTGAATTATTGATGCTTGGGCTTTGACTTAGTAGACCAATTTGAGGTAAGGGTTTAATTCTTTGTTCAGCATCATAAAATTTTATAAAATCTTATTTTTAGGCATGTTCTCAGATAATAACGATTTCATTTTTTATAGTTGTTGGTTTTTATACAACTATATATTTTCACTAGATATATTTTATTTGATCATGCATATTTCATTCATTGATTATCTTGGTCGAGTGAACCAATTTTGATCGACTCGTGAAGGAGTCTTGTTTTCTTTATGTACATTTGATTGTTGGAGGATGTGTTTGTTTATGTTAACTAGAGTAATGAAACAATTGACTGTGTCATGTTCTTGAGTGCAAAACCCTAAACCTGATTAGTGTTGTATGCATATTGCATGGTGTGCCTAGAGTCCGTGAGCAGCTCTCTTTTGACTGGACTTTTCGTAATGTATAGTACGGCCAATTTTTTATATGTATCACACTACAGTGGAATATTTTATTGTTTGCCTTACTATTTGTTTATAAACTAGTTTTACTACAGATGTTTTCTTTATGACATACCCCTGTTTTATTATAATATAGAACTTTTCTCCAATTGAGTATAGTCAACTCACCATAAAAACATTCTCTTTAGGTATTAGTTTGGAAAATCTCCATTGTCTAAGTAGGTGTGAGCTCAACAATTAATTTCTAGTTATTTTACTTTCTCGAGCAAATTTCTATGTAAGATTTGACTTAGTTAAACATTATTTGGTTTAAATTATATTATCTCATTTAATTCTGGGTAAAATTATTTTATGGATTTATCTTACTACATTATCTTAGATATCACTGATGGATTGTTGAATTAAGCTCATTTGGCTTGGGATCTGGCAAACTTTATTTTTCTTTTAAGTCTTTCATTGCTTATTAAGCAATTTAAGTATAAAGGGTGGGACAATTTGGTTCGTTTTTTAGTTGGGTTGTTTTCCAATTTCTCTTAGGTCCCTTTTAGAGGTGTAATAGAGTTTTTGGACTTAGAGCCAAACTGTCATCATGAAAAAGTGATATCAATAAGATAGATATTGT
Organism: Begonia loranthoides; assembly: GCA_022433065.1. Taxonomy (NCBI): domain Eukaryota; kingdom Viridiplantae; phylum Streptophyta; class Magnoliopsida; order Cucurbitales; family Begoniaceae; genus Begonia; species Begonia loranthoides. The sequence continues at coordinate 11,751,173 of CM039477.1, read as the reverse complement.
GAAACCTGTGAATTTTATAATAATAAATTCCATGAGTTAAATGTTTTTCATAATATTCGTTCAAGCGTTAAAAAGTTGACTCATTTTGTCGCGTAGCGGCCATGTGTGATTTTTCAGTCACATAGTCAAACAGTTAAATTTTATTTATTTTCGAGCTTTAAATAAATTTAGGGAATTAATTTAGTAAATTGTTTTGACTAAATAACTGTTGTCGGTTAGTGTTTTGAACGAGTTGGGTTTTGAATCAGATTTTGAGTAGGACTTAATTAATATATTTTAATAAATATTTATGTAAGAAGGAAATAGGAGACAGAGAAAGAGAACTCATCGAGCGCTCGAGAGGAGAGAAACCAAGTGGGGAGGGACCAATTGTGAAGTTGACAATTTCCAACTATGGATTCGGGTTCCTGTCGTTCACACCAACAACTTTTGTAAAGGTCGTTGGTGAGTATTTGTAATATCCCAAAAATAAGTTTTGTAAGCGTAATAAGTTAGGAATAATTAATGATGAATATTAAAGATTTATTAGATGATTTTAGAGTTAATTGGGATTGTATTTGAATTGAGTAAGTGAGAATTTTAGTTAAGGATTTAAGTATAAATTCTTAAGGGTTCAACAGAAGGAAATGGTCGATCATGGGATAGACCGTAGAATTGAAAGTGGCAAATAAGAGCTTGGCGGAAGGAATCGGTCGATCAAATGATCGATCGCAGAAATGAAGTATCCTCACTTGTTTGGTGGGTCTCTTGAGGTAAGCACTATAAAAATTATGGTCGAGTGAGAGAATGTGGTAAGAACTACAAAAATTATGGTATTTTTTAAAGGGTTTTAATTATATTAAATTTTCCATTTATGGTGGGGTGGTTTTATAATATATCATTTTTATGAGTTGGTGGGAATCAATTACCTAGCACCCTTTCATTCTCGAAAGGAAACTCCTCTCTAGAAACAAGTTTTTCTCTTTTTCTCTCTCTCTTTGTGTGCAAAGAGACTTCTAGCTCTAGAGAAAAGGATTTAAACCAAAGGCAAAATTCACTTCTTTGGTCAGCAAATACATTGGTGGTTTGATGGAGAAAGTTTTTGAGTAAGACGAGTTGTAACGACTCGGATTTTTAATTCTTTCTAAAATTTGTTAAAATTTAATAAAACAAGTTCCGATGTTAAATTTTTCATTTAAAAACTTTTCTTAAGGAATATCAGAGTGCCAAATCCGATCGTTACCAACCATTTTTAAATAGTCAATTTAAATTGGAGGAAAAACTATGAGCAATATATTTAGCGGAAACGAAATTATGAAATTATCACTTCAAAACATTAATTTAGAAATGTAGCGAAAGCATAATTTAAAAGCATCACTTATAAATATTAATTTTTAAATCCAAAGGTGAAACCTACATAATATTTTGCATAAGTTCTTAATAAAGGCAAAGGGGTAAGTAACGTTCATAAAACAATCCGATGTTAGCCCTTAAAAAATTACTCTTTCCATTCTTACTTGACGCCGTACTACTACTCAGCTTACGTCCCCTCCGGAAACGCCGCAGGCTCCACAGGTATGGCCTCCTCCTCCGCTCCTGGTACAACCATCTTAGTACCTACACCACAAGTAAGGACGTGAACTTACGCCCAGTAAGGAAGTGGGTTAATACAAGTGCATATGTCTCTCTTTAGGTCCTTTTGGAATGGGGGCCACCCAGATCAAATTCTTGTATTTCATTTGTTTGTTCATTCTTTACTCATACTTTGAGCTGAAGATTGGAGGATTTCCTTTGTGATGGAATAGTGGCCAGACCTTTGCAACCAGAACTCCCATAGCCAGTAACGGAGGGGCTTCGGCTAGTTACAAACTAGACTTGCTACCCATCCGTCCCCAAACTCCCTTTTCTTTCCTTTCGTTTTTCTTACCATTTTTCCTTACAATGTATGTGAGTACCACCCCGAGGGGATACTCCCTACTTTGTTTCTATTACATGAATGCATGGGGACAACTATGCTACACATATATCACAAGGGAATACAATAATCGATAGTAAATGGCGAAATTGAAGATACATAAAAGAATGATCATAACGCAGCTATGAGGAACATATCAAACAGCATCCAGAACATGCTCCTTGGACAACGATAATAAATAGAGCAAAATTCACAGAATGAGGTTATCATACTCGAAGAGAAATTAACATGCTTGACAAGGCTTAACAAGATTAACATGTACAAATTAACATGCTTTCAACAACTAGAATTACAGCAGCAATTATTAATCGAACGAAACAGTGAAACGTGCTTCTTAAAGAGGAATTAAACAACAATAAAATCTCAAGGAAAAACAGCAAAACGTGTGCTTTCAGCGACTATATTTAGTATCAATTTTACAACATCTAATATGCTTTTATTCAGAGATAACGACAGTGAGAATTATTGAAACGGAACAGAGACAAAAATAGAGATGGAAACAGGAACAGGAATGGAAACGAAAACGGAAATGAAATTTCCAGAATGATTTATGGGAATGGATACGGAACGGAAACGAGAACAGAAATAGAAACAGAAACGAGAACGAAAATGGAGACAGAGATGGGAATGGGAACAGAGACGGAAACGGGAATAGAGACGGGAACAAGAAACTGACCCCGATCAGAAACAAGTACAGATACGAAAAGAGAAACAAGATGGAACGCGTCCGACTCAACTAAGGAGTGGTGTATTTCATAACTCGGAAAGCTTGAATAAACGGATTTGATGATTGAGAGTACGTTCAAGTATGCCAAAGTTGTTAGTGAAGTATAAGTACGAGGTCTTAAGTCATCAAGTGTAAGAGACTTGAAGAGAAGAACGGTGAAGGAGAGGTGAGTTAAACGTCATGTTATGAGTCTAATGGTTCGCTGAGACTCTTCATTGGTGTTGAATCAGTTGGGAATAAGTGGAAAATTTGATGTTCCACATCAAATTTAGGAGAAAAATGCTGCAGATTCAAGGGATGAACAATAATGGTGGAATAATTATCGGAATAAAGTGATATTTGGAGATAAGAGAGTGGTCATTTTGCTCTTGATGTTGAGGAATGACTGTTAATAAGGCATTTCTTCCCTTGGAATTGAGGTAATCAGAGTTGTGCAGTGAAAGTGTGGTGAGTGAATACGACGATTTGGTCAACGTTTGGTACGAAGAGGCATGTTTGGATGTATTTAAGTTGATCGAGTAGCAGTAGTTGGACAAGCTGTTAGAAGGAAGAGATAGTCAGAGAAGGGAATTGACGCGTAGTTTAGCGTTGGTTAAGTTATGAAGGTATTAAGTTAGGCAAATTTTGCAGATGAAATTTATATAAGGAGGGAGGAATGTAATACTCCGAATCTTTATATAGGAATTTATTAAGAATAATTGGAAATTAATTAGGGGTATTTGGATTTATCGGATAATTATCGGGATATTACCAAAGACGTATTCGTAAGATTATAAATTTTGGGGAAACTAAGGTAATTAGAATAAATATTAATTTAATCAAATGAATTATAATGTTTGGGATTACTTATAATTGTTTTGAATTAAGGATTTATTGAATAAATAAAGAGAGATATTTAAGAATTGAATCGGTTTGGTTCGGCTTGATCCAATAAATTTTGGATGGCTCGGTTTCTATTAATTAAAAGGAAGGAAATGAGATTTATGGGATAAATTAAACCACTTGGAATTAACAAGGTAATGGGGACCAAATAAATGTAATTAATTAGATTAAGGGAAAAATTAAAAGGGGTGATGAAGTAATGGGTTGGCTAAACCGGTTTGAGGATGAACCGGTCCAGCATTTTTAAGAGAGAAAAACATAATGGTTAAGCCATTCTGTTTGGGAGAAAAAAAGGGGGGGGGGGGGGGGGGAACTTGGCCTTTGGCCATCCCCGCGAAATAGACCAGACAAGAGCAGCGATCGCTCAGGCCCGACGAAGAGGAGAGACGGGAGGAGGAGCTCGGCTGAGGTGTTCGAGGGGGGTGGCTGGTGACACGGCGCGGTGGTCTCAGGTCTTCGCGGGATGAATCACGATCGAGGTGGATGTGGTCATCGATGCGTCGAGCTCCGACGACGCGTTGCCAGCTCTCGGCATGCGCGATGTCCAGCGAATGGCGAGGCGATGATGACAGTGAGGAAACAACAAACGGTGAGTTGGGGAGGCAGGGCTGGAGCTGAAAAAACTGGACCGGCCGAAGGCCACAGTCCAACGTGTGGTTCGGTTCCCTTCCCTGGTTCTGGCTCCAGGTGAAAATGATAGTGTGTCGAGCGTGCAGAGAATACTCTTGAATAGCTAGAAGATTTGTAGGATTTCTGTCGGGTGTGGAGAGGGAGAGAGCTTGTACTCTCTACCCTTTTATTTGGCAGAGAGTGTCTCTGAAGGAGCTGCGAACCAGAGGTGGCCGAGAGCTCCGGAGGCACTCTGAAGAAGTTGGAGCTGACTGCTGCTTCGGGTTTGCCCTAGTCCTCTGGTGGGATTCTTCCCTATAGATTAGATCTAGAGTTATAGATTTTTAATGCAGATAATGGTGATTAAGGTCCTCTGTTTTAGGTATCGTGATTCATGTTCCTCTAGCAGATTGTAAGGGATGGAAAGGAAGCACATGGTTTGTGGATATGAGAGAGAATGGACTGGAGCTGTGAAGATGGAGCAATGGCCGAGGGTTTCCCTGCTTGGTAAGTTATTCTCTGCTGTTATGGATAATTTTGAGAGTTTCCATTGATCAATTGGTTCTGTTGGGTGTTGGCTGCCAGTTGGATTGTGATCTATGTCTTGGCTTGTGTTATTTATAAGGATAGATGAGTGATGTGTTTAGTTGATTGATGGGAGTTGAAGATTGTAGTTAGTTATCTTATTGATGAATTGAAACTGTTTTGGTACAGTTTATTGATAAGAAGTGCTTGGGTTTCATTTGCTTTCTCTTTGATAAAAATTTCCAAGGAAAACATGGTATGTAGTTGTGCTCACTGTTTAAAGTAATATATTGAGGAGATGAGAATTTCATGGTGATTTTGAAGAATTGTTGAACTTGGTTAATTATTGATGAAAAGTTGTTTCCTTGTGGTGAGCCCTATAATCGATACTCTTGCTTAAATATATTTTTATAGGGATTGGCTTCGTATTGTGATATGGAATGTTGGGTACAGTGGTTCTATTTGGAAAGGGTGTTGTTATTGGTCTAAATCATGTTAATTGCACGTTATAAACGGATTTCGTGGGAAGTAAGAAATGTTAAACTGATGCTCTGAATCAAATGGTTGGATGATTATTGCTACTGTTCTTACATGTTCAATGTTGACGCACAGATATACTCTACAATTGGGTTGACTGTGGAAATTGTGAGATCTAAGTTAAGTATTGTACTTGATAAATTGATATCATGTTGATAGTTCAAATTGAGATGGGTTATATTCCATTTGGGCATCGAAGAAGATCTTAGAATTTGTACAAGTTAGAATACAATTCATTTATAGGTTGTAATGCTTTAATTGTAAAGGTACAGAAAGATGAGGAAGGATGGTGATTATGTGCGAATGTACGATAAGGATTTGAGGTAATGATTTTGGGTGTGTCTTGGCCAGTTGGAGGCCCTACACCACAAGTAGAGTGCGTGAGTTTTACTTTTAGTTCACTGTGAATTTCCTTAAGCTATACTACAATTGATAGTAGATAAATTGATAACGGAAATGCTTGTGTTAGTAGATAGATTTAGTTGATAATGCCTTATTTGATTCCCTGTGATTTCATTTATTGTGATTGCTTTACCTGGCTGTTAATTTTACTGTGATTTCATTAAGAATGATGAAATAAGTGATGAACCGAAGGAAAGAATGTAGGATGACAGTTAGGATGAATGGACAAGTTTCATTATGAGGATATTGTGAATATATTTACTTCCTTACTGCTATTAGTGCATTACTGTTATTTTACTGCTATCTGTAGTTTAATAATCCTTGTGTTAGTTATCAATTTGCAATGCATATGTATGTTGTCCTGCTACATATAGTTGAGCTTCTTGTTAATTAAGTGAAATCACTTGAGCATGTTAATCAAATTGATAAACTAAGCATGTTAACTAGACATTTAGTTTACTTACTTAATAGCTATTAATCACTTGTTGAGTATGTTAAATAAACACCAACATGTTATCTTTTATGTAACTTAATTGTGATTAGTAACTAGAATAAAAGCATCTAATCCAACTATAGCTTATTGATCAATTGAGCATGTTAATTGACTATGTATGTTTAATCTCGTTGTGTATGTTCGAAAAATTTAGTTATTGAGCACGTAAATTAACTAGTCAAGCATGTTTAACTAACTAGCTATGTATGTGAATCCACTTAACTATTAAAGGCATGTCTAATGAACTATAGAAAAATGCATGTTTAAATTATCTAAAGTAATAATTATAATCTTTCCTTGAGTGTGAAACCAACAAGAGCATGTTAATTTACTCAAATGGAGTAATTGATTGGACTTGCACTTGTTAGTTTATTAATTTACTATCTAGTTGTTGAATAATTAGTTCAAGCATGTTTAACTAGTTGTGTAATGAATAATCAATCCTTGAGCATATTTAGTTATTAGTATGTTGAATTAGTTGAGCATGTCCGTATGTTAATCAATTCAAGCATGTTTAATCAATGACTAAACCTTGAGTATGTTAACCAATTTGTTGAGCATGTAATTAACTAGGATGATAACTAGACTAGTAAATATAGTATGTTTGACTAATTAAAATAAAAGTATGTTTAACCAATTAGAATAAGGATTTCCAATTTATAAGTATGTTTCCGTTATTCGTTGCTTACAGCATGTTTCCATGTTTAACCTAGCTTAGTTCAATGAGCATGTTTAGTTAAATTGAAATTTGTCGTATGTTACCTTATTGTCTCATCTTGTTCAATTCGATATAAAAAATTGTTCCTTGTATCTATGTATGCTTTCGATTATTGTGATTCATTATATGCACAAGTTCAATTAGAGTACTTTTACTTCAATGCGCATACAATTTCCGTTAATGTACGTTATAATGCAATATGCTTCATGTTAATAAAAAACCGTAGGGAGTGCCACTTTGGGGTGGTATTCACGCATGCATGAGTGAGGAAAAATGCTAAGAACAAGAATGTTCGGGATGGGCGGGACACGCCTATCACCGAAGAAACCCTTCAGTGGGATACGCTGGCAGGGAAGAAACCTGGAAGGTGGGACACGTTGGAAGGGGAGGACCCTTGAAGGCGGGATACGCGGGAAAAGGGGACAAAAATGGGAGTTGGAGGGCAGATAGGTAGCAGAACTAGTTCATGGCTAGGCAAAGCCCCCAACCTTGACGGAGATGGGGACCTAGTTGCGAGTAAAGGGTTAGGTCCGGTCCACTATTCCATCCCCTAAGACCCCTCTAATCTCCAGCTCGATGTACGAGTAAAGAACGAACGAAGAATGAACGTAATGAAAAGAATTGGTTTGAGTGGCCCCTATTCCAAGAAGACTTAAAGAGAGAGATATGCATAATTATTTTCCCTCATTTCCTTACTAAGCCTTTAGGCTTACAGTTACTTGGGGTGTAGGTATAACGATGAACAGATAATAAATAGATGATGAACACATAATGAAGCTGGGATGAATGATTTCACACGTGCAAGACTCGGGGCTGGCCAGGCAAAGAAAAGAACGAGTAAACGGTTGTAATCATATTAAGTTTATTGTTTTGCACTTCATTGTTTAGTTTATCCTTTAAACGATTCATTTACGCTTCCGCAAGATTTTAAATGGATGGTTTCATTTTATTATTTACGCTTCCGCACCTTGTAATTTGTTTTCATAATGGGTTTAAAAGAGTCAGTAGCGATCTGGTTAGACGCACTCTAATACTTTTTTTTAAAGAGAAAGAAATTTCAAATTTTTATGCATTTTAATGATTTACGAAAATGGGTTAGAAACCTAAGAGGGGTAAATGGGTAATAGAGTATCGCAGCAGAAGCGTGGAAGAGTGAGTTCGATAGTTGGATCGACTTCAGTGAGAAGAGATGAGTTTGGACCTTGTCAACCATATCTATTAACTAGAATTAGGCGATTATCAATACGAGAGGGTTTAGTATTAAGTCGAAGCCTAGAGTAAACTAGTACACCAATTGGGTAGCGAGTAAAGGGTTGGACGGGTAGATAGAGATTGTTAAGGGGCAAATTTCGGGGACAAAATTTATTTTAAGGCGGGAAGTATGTAACACCCCGATATTTTTAATTATCGAGATATTACAGGGCATATTAGGAGCGTTAGGCTTACGAGTATTTTAGTGATAGAGAATAAATTGGATTCACTTTGCTAAATTAAATCAATTTTGGGCTATTTATGGGATAAATTAGAATTTAAAAATAGATGATTTAATTTAGCAATTAAGGTACATTATTTAGGGGAAAGAAGTTGGAATTGAGGGGTGAGTCAACCGGTTCAAGTGAACTGGTTGAATGGAAGAAAAGGAATAGCCGCTGGCCATTCCTTCCCTAGCGAATAGAGGGACGAGAGCGAGAAGGGAGAGACAGGGAGTGAGAGAGGAGACAGGGTCCATGACATCGACGACGATGGTGAGTGAGGTGACGGCAACGTGGGCGCTCTGGCGTGAGCGACGTCCAGGCACGACGAGGAGCGGTGGTTCGCGGTTAGGGCTCACGATTCGGGACTCCCGCTGGTCGCGAATTTTGGCGTCAGTTTGAGGTAAGGCAGCCGATATCCTTCTTCTCCTTCACGTTTTGATGACCGGTTGTTGGCTGGGGGTGTTGGCAGGAAAGAAATCGTTGGGATGCAGAGAGCATTTCGACGATCTTCTCGTCGGGCTGGGGGACTCGCGGTTCACGCTAGACCGATCGAAGGCCCTGGTCCAGCTTGAGGTTCAGTTTTCTTCCCTAGCCCTTGTTCTGCAGGAAAACGACAGTGTCAAGGGTATGGGAGACACTTCGTACAGATAGGGCAGCATCGGTCGGGTGTGCGGAAGGGCTCTAGGATGTTCTCTTCTGGAGGAGGATAAATGGCGGAGAGTTGGAAGCTCTCGGGTGTTTTCCCCTGAAGGCTGAGATAGAGAGAGGGAAGGCAGGGGATGGCTTGGAGCTGTGGAGTGAGCTATTGCTATCTAGGATTCGCACTGTGAGCTGCTATCCATGACTAGGAGGAGGAGCTGCCATCCGTGAGCCACCGTGGAATTGGATGTCCTGCTTGTGTCTTCGATAATGGTACACGCAGAAGAAGATAGCGTCAGATTAGAAGCAGTGGATGAGGGATTTGCACGCGCGAGCTTGCAGTTAGCCAAACTATGAAAAGTAAGAGACAATGAGATTGTAACTTAATTAAATCAACGTTTTCTGAATTGTAAATTAAGCATGTTTAAATTGTTTAGTATTTATTTCTCAAATGAAATTTATTTACGCTTCCGCAGTATTTTAAAATACATGATTTTAACGCTTTCGCATTTTCTATTAAATAAACGATTTTTCTAACGAGCTTTTATGAACGGTTGGTAGCGGTCCGGATTAGGCATGCTCTAACACTTGTTCTCCAATTTTCACGCATTTTCAAAAGGTGACGAAATCTGGGTAGTTAAAACATCCTCCAAAAAGCATCCTCTTGTACCAGAAAGTTGATCAAACCCTTGTATTCACTTCCCACACTTTTGCTGTACCACTCTGATTACATCGATTTCAGAGAAAAATGTCTCTATCACGACCATTCTTCTGTTTTCTCTAGGTCAATCACGAACACCAAGAGCAGAATGACAACTGTTTTATATCCAATTATTGCTTCAATCCAATAAATACTTCACCATTGTTGCTCAACTTCTGAATCTACAGTATTTTTCTCCTTAATTTGACGTTCCACATCAAACTTTTTCACTAATTCTCAAGTGATTCAACACCAAGAGAGGATCTCCACGATCTTCTTATCACCATTAGACTCACCACCTGATGTCGAACTCATCTTCCTTATACGTTTCTACCTTCAGATCCTCCTCACTTCATGACTTGAGACCTAACACTTACACCTTTCTTTTCTCACTCCATGACTCCGGCATGCTCGAACGTGCTTTCCACCATTCAATCCATCCATCCAAGCTTTTTTCGAGTTATGAACTACACCACTCCATGGCTGAGTTGGGAACATTCCATCTTACATCTCGTTTGATATCTATAATCGTTCCCGTTTCTGTTTTAGTTTCATTTTCTGTTTCTAGATTTATTCCCATTTCCTTATCTGTATCCGTTTTCATTTCGGTTTCCATTTTTGTATATGTTCTCGTATCCATGCCCGTTTCCGTTTCCATCCCTGTTTCCGTTTCTGTTTTCGTATCCCTATCTGTATCTATATCCTTTCCCAGAAGTTTATTTCTGGACATTCATTTCCATTTCCAATTCTATTTTCGTTTCCGTGTCTATCTCCATCTCTGTTTTTGTTTCCATTTCTGACTCTGTTTTCGTTTCCGTTTCTGTTTCCATATCTTTTTCTATATCCGTTTTCGTCTCTGATTCTGTATCAATTTTTGTTTCTATTACTTGTTCCCAAAGAAGTTCAACTGATTGCCTCCGCCCTTATCATGTAATTTGTGTAGTCATGTTCTTGGTTATCTTGATTGAGTTCGGACCGAGTTGGAGAACATAATCCAAGCCCAACATAAGCCCTATTATCCAGTCAAATACTTAAACCAATGTTACTCCACTTATGTCGAAACTCGCCATAAAATACAAGTTGGTCATACTAAAAGACTAGACCTTCCAAAAATTCTCCAACACTTCTCATTCGCACAAGGAACCTAACCTTATTCTCAGCTTCTCCCAAAAGCCAACAAGTTCCTCTTTCAACTACCCTTCATGAAAGCCCAAACCTTATCACCTTAATTCTCCCTCAAAGGTCAATACTAAGTGGATAATAAATTTGTTAGTCGAATCCTACTTTGGCTTAGTCCTTAATGTTCTTCCTTTCCTTCCCTCCTCAACTAATGTATCCTTCATCTAATCCGTTGTAACCTAGGTGACATTGTTTATTTATCTAGTTGATCTAGGCACTTGGGATTTTTCTTCCAAAACATTCCAAAAATTTGGTCAGAGTCTCCCCTGTTTCTACACTCCCCCAATCTATATAACCTACATAAAAATCCCAAACGGTTCCAGAATTTCACTTAACAACATTTACTTGTCGTCCTACGAACACATCCAGAATCCAAAATACATCAGGGTACATGCCAAAAATACAACAAAACACTTAGTCAGCGCTAGCCCACTAAGTCTACTAGTCCCCTACAAAAAATACATAGCCTCACAAAACCAACTCTTTACTCCTACCGATTACTATAAGGGGGAGCCCTCTCTAGTCTTACCTTCTCTCCTTCAGATAAGGCAAGGCACTGCCAGACTATATCCCTATACTGGTTGCACTTGAAGCATCACCCTGATCAGAACAAACAAATCCCACTATGACATTTGGCGCACTGAGGGCATGGTCTCCACTGTGTGCAACCCTAGTTTCCCCAATCGCCGTGATTTCTCGGAGACGCTTCAAATTCCCTTGTGGTTCAACCTCTTCCTGAGGCCTCTTATTCCTCCCATTGCTTGGCTCCCCACTCTCTCCCGGCGGTGGTTGTAGTCCTTCAATGAACCTTTTATTGAATGCCTTGAATCCTCCCACTAGTATCTCAATGAGTTGGAGTTGACTCTCCATATACTACATCAATTAGCTGACGATCTCATTCCCGGCTTCAACTTCTGCCTCCATGTTATCTCTCTCCTAACAATGCATTCACAAAATAATAGGATGAGAGAATCATGTTAAGTATTAAGGAGTGTGCTTATAGTGGATGAAGTATTTTTCACGTCAAGGCTTGTGCTGGCAGGAAGGCTACAATATTAGTTTGACTTTTACAAAATCGTTTTACTTAGGAAAATGTATCAGAGCTCAGTTTTAAAATGCAATAAAGAAAAAAAAATTTGCTCTGATACCAATTGTAACGACTATGTTTTTCTGTTTCCATTTAAAAATTCCCTAAAATTCAAAACTTTTATCCAACCACTAAACCTTCCTTAATATCTTTTTAAAAATAATATCAAAGTGCAAAACCATATTGTCAAAACCTTTTTCGTTAAAACCATAACATGTTTATTAAAACATAGCGGAAGCATAAATAATTAGTTTGAGAAATGAAAACTAAACAATTAAATACAACTTGAAATTTGAACAATAAAATACAATTTAATTACAACCGTTCTCTCTTTTACTCTCTTCAGCCTGGCCAGCCACGAGTCTCATGCGTACAAATCCTTCATCCATGTTGTTTGATCTATGCATAGTTTTTGCCTTTACTCCTAAGTCTGTGCATAAATTTCACATACAAGCACCTACACCTACACCACAAGTAAACTGTAAGCCCAAAGGCTTAGTAAGAAAAAGGGTTTATGCAATATGATATGCCTCTCTTTAGTCCTTTTTTGGAATGGAGGCCACCCAAGCAAATCTTTTCATTATGTTCGTTGATTCTTTTCTGCACTCGTACATCGAACAGGAGATTGGAGGAATCCGTGGTGGTAGGGTAGTCTTTGTTGACTTCAACCACCCAAAGTAGACAGTCTTACAGTCTCGAAAAGGGAAAGGTAAAGTTCCTTTAAATCATGTCTACTTGGCTGATTTGTACTTACCCTACTATCCCCCAACTCCTTTTTCTTCTTTTTTCTTCATTTTCTTCGTTTTACATCACATAATTCATGTGTGAGTACCACAACCAAGGTCGCACTCCCTATTGATTTCTATTCATATGATGCATGATGACACATTCTCCCTATAACATGAAGCATGATGTAGTATAACGTAAGATTAACAGTAATGGAAGTGCCTATTCATCGATAACATCATTTGTATTCTCGGTGTACCATATAGCATCGTCTCTTATCACAACCCTGGGTTCACATCCATGTTTTGGAGAGCCTTGCAAAAATCTCTTGGCATGGAGTTGAACCTTAGAATAATGCATCATCTTCAGATTGATGGACAGTCATAATGGACTATCCAGATTTTGTACGACATGTTGAAGGCTTGTATCCTAGACGTGGTCATAGTGGGATCAATGAACTACGGAAGCAAGGGCATCCATGGAAATGTGTGTCTGCAGGAAGAAAGCTCCTATGGTTAATATGTGTTTGCAAGGCTTCCATGACAACATAAGTGACACACGTGCCAGCGTATGTGACATTGAGAGTTGAGTCTCCGTAAGACTAATGTGTCCACTGGAGCACGGAACACTTGTCCTTCCATGGAAGCATAGACTTTTTGGAACAAAAGCGTACGGTTTCTGCAAGGGAAGCACATGCTTCCACAAAAGGGTGGAAGTTCTGCATAATGCAAAATCTTGCAAACTTTGTTTCTATGTCCCGACTGTGACTCAAATTCCTAGTAGAGTACTTACTGCCACGGCGCTGTGTGATCGTCGATGTTTCCAGCCATGATGTCCTTTTTCAATTCGGGTTTCCTAGCTCACTATAGGACGCATTCTCTGTAATTTTGGGTTGAATCTGCATAGGTTGGGATGACTTTGTAGATTGTGAATCACTGCCTGAAGTTGCTGCTCCTTTTGGGAAAAGGAGAAACCGTCAACGAGGTAAAGATTTTATACTTAGTTATATTCCATTTAGTATAAAAAGTTGTAACATCTCAATTATGTTTCACATTTCAATGAAGTTTTTCTCATTTAAAACTCATTCAAAAAAACTTGAAGGAAATTATCAAAGTAAATATATACGGAATAATTAAAACGTGAAACTGTTCTAAAAAAACAACATCGTCAACTAACAAGTTTAAAATATTTAAAAATCATAATATAAAGTCCTTGAATGTATTTTAAGTACTTTTATTCTTTCATGAGCCATAACACCTAAGGTTGTTTCGCACCTTGTAACACAAGTCTGTATCGCATCATATTTCTTCCAAGTTCACTTCACAAGGATTGCATTCAATACCTACATCACAGGAGGGATAATGAGCCTAGAGATATAAATGAAATGCAAATGTAAATGCCTATAACAATTCTATATGCACATGTCTGATAGAAGAGAACTTATTTCTTCTCTTTAATTAAAGTTTCACTTTTTTCCAGAACATTGGAGATATTTCCCACAAGGAGATAGATACATCCTTGGGATACAACTTGAGCAGCAACTCCCGAGCCATCCCTACGTGGGAGGAGGCAAGTTCTCTCAAGCAGATCCATCACTACACTCCCAAACCCCCAAATGTCTATTTACATATATTAAATCCATTATTTTCTCTTGCAATGCAAGATATGCAACCCTAACTCACATCTCTATATGATGCATGATATGAATGAATGTCACACAACAGTTCATATACTACAAGAAAACAATACAATCAATTAACAAACCATGATGCAAGAATCATGAATCAAATATGATTTAATACTATGCTTGCTGTCACTACATATTATCTAAGCATGAAATTAACCTATTCCTCAAACAACTAAAACAACCATTTACCACTCTCTATAGTCAACTACTTCTATCAATTCACATTCATATGGATTCAATATACTTTAATCCTTTTGTCTTTTACAGCTTCTCATCAACAGATTCATCACAGAATTATCTCTAATAAAGGGCAACCTTATCAACCATAATTATTCAGTACTAAGGTACTAACATAAAGCAACCATATTTTCACAACACACACCACATAACTTATGACGTAGTAAGAGAAATACAATTTACCAATCACGAACTATAATTAATAATTTAATAATGGAATAACACGCCTACTATGTTTCCGAGAATTACAGATTCGTATTCATAGAAAATAATTCCAATATGGTGACATAATTTTTCATCAATGCATCAATATATATTAACAAACATGTATCAACTCTAAATTCTTACAGGGGCATTTTATCTATTGAAAGATCGTTGTGTTAGCCTAGAGTGTTTGACATATTTATTTGGATGATGATTAATATTAATGAAGTTAATAATTTTTTTATTTGTTAAATTTATTTTATATGCAAAAGTATTGATTATATTGGAAATACCCTTAATTAGGTTATTAATGTTGTCAAGGGAGTTTATCTAAATCCATGTAGTGAGAAGATATCGTTGTGAGACTTAGAGAATTCGAGAAATGCGAGTTCAAAAGAAGCAGTGCGCTCTAGAGCATTTTAGATGCACTGCGATCGCAGTCCCCGTCGAGGAAGTCAACCAAAATACTTCACAGATTCGAGTTTTGTCTTTTGGACGAAGTGAGGACGCAAGGAAATGCGCCCGAATATATCAAGTCGTGCAATCTTAGGTTTTTGGTCGTGACGCAATCGAAGTTGCGGATGAGGAACTCGACCTAAAGTCCGAGGTTCGCTTTTGTAATATTTTGAATTTTTGTGGTCTTGATGCGGTTGTGGCACAGTCAAAGACCTCATCCAAAACATAACCCACTTTGAATCAGTAATATTTGGTACGAACAAGGCATGATCGAAGATATCGTTCCACGAATGCCACCGAAAGAGTAAATCTAGAGCTCTGAAGGATTTTGGACATGACGCGATCGAGACTTCGGTAGAGCTAGGCGACCAAAAATGCACAGAAAAGTGTAATGGCTGGTTTTCAACTGTCGGATGAGATCGAACCGAAAACATTAGGTCGATCGAAAGCAGAGAAACTTATAAATAGAAAGCACTTCGAGGATGGAGGTACCAACATGAAAAGCATCGAAACTCTGCCAAAATCTCGACACGATTTCTTGCTTTCAAAGAGTAAACGAAACGCAACTTTCACATAAGCCGATTGAGATTTGTTGTTTGTGAGTTTGTTTGTTAAAGCTTGAGAGGTTTATTTGTTAGAGTTTTGAGTTTGAAGAATTGTAATCAAATGAGAAGGGTGACGCCCAGAGAATTAGTTGGTATAATAGTTAGATTGACGCCCGTGAAGTTCAATCAAGTGTAACCCAAGCGGTTAAAGTGAATGGATCTTCAAGGGAGAACCTTTAAGTGCGGACGTAGGCGTGCTTTGCCGAACTACGTTAACAACTCGGTTTCGTATTCTCTAACATTTCTCTTCTTGCTCATTAATATTTCGTTAGATAAGTATTTAATTGTATTAAATCATTTATGGCTAGAGAAATCAATATAAAAAAGTTTAAAAACCTAATTCACCGGCCTCTTAGGTTATTACGATCTTTCACTTTGTTCACAATTTCTATCTATACAGAAGCATCAAAATTCAAAGGGGATAGTACAAAACTTATTTCTATCTATATTGGAGCATTTAATCTAATTGAAAACACCTTCACTCATAAACTTTATCAACACAGAAGTCGGTAAATCGAAATGGAATCACACAAAACCCATTTCTTCATGATCGACTATTAACAAGTTGGTTTATTAAAGAAACAAATTCATTTAAGGAGTTCATTCTCAAGGGACGAATAAGTTAGCAGTGAAAAGCAATTAACATAGATGCAGAGAACATATCGAGAAATCACACAAACAAGCAACCCTACTCTTGTGATGTAGGTCCTTTCAGATAAAGCACACACAAATCCCTTACCTCATTTTGTGATTCCCTCTCCTGTCGTAGATTAGTCTTGCACCAATCGACCATCAAATTTTCCCAGAATATTACTTCCTCCATCACTCAAACTGTACAGTTTGCACACTAGAAAGTTGTTCCCTTACAAAACACCAAATGACTCCTTACCCATTCTTTCTGGTCTCTATGTTTTCTTCTGCATAATATAACAATATATAGACGTATAATGTCTTAGAGATAATCGATGAGTCCCAACCTTCCACTAGCCACGAACCCCATCAAATTCCAGAATACAGAGAGAAACTCCAGAAATGAGGCGAAGAAGCAGAAGACTTTTCCTTTACCTTCAGCTATTCTCCCATCATATATACATTATAACGCTCAGAGGATGACAACGAGATGCGACTAAACAATTTCTAGGCGACTCTTCAAGCTTTCAGAAGTCAATTATCAAATTCTGGTCAATGGTCAACATCCTGGTTAATCATTTCTATGGCCATGATTGACCGCCGTCTCCCCATGATCAATAGCTAATTCAGTTGTCCAATTTATCGGTCGATCATCGTATTGTTGACATTCGACCACCACCCTTACAAATTACCATTTCTCACGGCCAAGATCGACTGAAGATTGTTCGCAAAATCACCTGATTAAATTTATTATTTATTCATGGAAACCAGTCACCCACTTTGATCAATCACTAATACTAACCAAATCACTTCCCCAAATTGATTTCCTAACTTACTTCATGGATTCCTTCATTATTTATCCATAGAAATTATCTCAAAATTTACTTCCCAATTCACATCATTCGGATGATTATCAACTCATGGATGAAATTAGTCGCTTAAGAATTCATGATTGATCACGACACTACTTAAATTCTCATTTCTCCAATAAGACACTCAGTGGTTGATCATATCCTTATTTATTCTTTTAAACTATGGGATTCCCTTAATTCACAAAATTAACCTATTATACTAGTATCATCAAATACTCATACCCAGGAAACTAACAGCAGTAAATCACCCAAGGATAGACTCAACTCACGCAGACACTTGCGGTGTAGGGCCTCCACATGGCCAAGACACCCTTATTTCCTTACCTCAAGTATTTATTGTGTACTCGCACTTAATTGATGTCCTTCTTCTCTTTTCAACACCTTTATAATCAAAACATTTACTCATTAATGAAAATCCTTTAACAACCATTATGTTCTAACCAAACATATTCCCTAAATTCCTAATTTACCTGTACAATCCACATTTATCTCAAAACTCTCCCGTAACAAAAATCAAAATATGGATATCCAATAATAATCATAAAATTGTACGGAGTACAAAATCTCACAGCAGAACCCAATCAAAGAACGTATTTCATTTAATAACTTAATCCACTAGCAATAGGAAAAAGTTTTAAGATTGACAACACATAATCCAATTGTGGCCGCAAACCAAACCAATCACAGAATATTAATCTTATCATGCTTCAGACTAACAACAACAAGAGACCAACAGCCAACACATAATCCAACATTTTCATGCTTCACATGAAACACAAAGGTCAATAGCTAAACCTAAAACAAGAAATCCACATTATCCATCACAGAGAGCATTTCATACATAATGAGCATCAATTTCCCATTTTCTACGCCCAACAATTTGACAAGAAACTTATCCCTGACATGCTTCAGACTAAAATTAGCAAAGGAGGTTGCCTAGAGGAAGAACCAAGCAGGATCAGGAAAGACCCGAAGACAGGAGTTCCAGACTCTCCATTGATTTATCCCCCACAATCTGCCCTTCTTAGCTTTCTTCCCTAAAGCTCCCCGCCACCTCTAGCTCTTGGCTCAACACCAGAAAGCACTTCCCCTTCTCCTCTGCAAGTCTTCTACCTCACGTTTCTTATTTTCTGCCTTCCCCTCGTCTTTCTCGTAGTTAAAACCTCAAGCAAATAAACACTCTGCCATTCAAAAAGGTAGAGTGTTGCACTCCGCATGCCAGACAATCCCTGCATCCAACCTGTCAATTGTT
The DNA here is from genome assembly GCA_022433065.1 of Begonia loranthoides. Taxonomy (NCBI): domain Eukaryota; kingdom Viridiplantae; phylum Streptophyta; class Magnoliopsida; order Cucurbitales; family Begoniaceae; genus Begonia; species Begonia loranthoides. Next base: position 11,732,577 of record CM039477.1, on the reverse strand, counting down.
GGCTTCATCAAAACAAAACCATAGGAGGAAGTACCTATTCAATCCAAACCACAAGCTGGACTGGCCTTCGGCCGGTCTAGCTTGAACCACCAGAGCCTCCTTCGACCAATCGAGGCCATCCCTCCGCCATCGCCTTCCAACGCCTGAATGCCAGAACGACGGCACACCAAGGGGAATATAGAAGTCATAGACTTACCTTGACCCGTTGCCAAAAATCGTAGCCGGAATCACGCTCATTCTCCTCGCCGTTCACTACCCTTCGTCGTCGCCAATCCGACGCTTGAAAGCCACGCATGCCGCCAGACAGCATTGCCCACGCACACCGCCACTCGCCCCACATCGGACTGTGCCTCACAGTCGCGAGGAGTCCGCCCGCGAGCTCTCCTGGTTTCTCCCTCTCCGTCGCCCTCTCCCTCTCCTCTCTGGTCTCCATCGCGGGAATGGCCAAAGGCCAAATTCCCTTCCCCCTCTTTAATTCCTAAACCAGCAATAAATGGGCGTGAACCAGTTATGTTGAACTGGTTTATAATTCCCATGACCTCTTTTAATCCTTTTTAATCAAATTAATTAAATCCCCCTACATTATTAATCCCAATTAATTTTATTTATCCCATAAATCTCATCCCCCTTATTTTGATTAAAGGAAAATTGAACCATTCAAAGCCTCTTGGACTGTGCCGAACAGACTCGGTTCAATACAGAATCCATCCTAAAAATCATGAATTCGGACTCTGGAATGTGTCCTCATGAAGCGTCTGCACCTCGTCCAAAGGAACAAAGCGAGCTTAGGACACGAGGGAATCATTCTGACTTTGTCCTAAAGTGTCGGGACACAACACAGAACACTTGTGGACGTCGTTCTTCATCCTCAAACCGTCTGCAGGCTTCCTAAACTGTCATGGACAGTTTTCTCTTAAGTTCTCCTTACTTAATTTCATCCCGTAACATTTTCCTACTTCCAATTAAATCTTAATTATGCCTTAATAAATTTCTTAAGTTATAGTCTACGATTACGTCCTTGGTAACACTCCGACAACTATCCAATAAATTCAATATTCCCAATTTCCTTCAATTTTACTTATTAATTTTTGACATATAAAAAGTTGAGGTGTTACAGAACTTAGCGTCCGTACTCGTCTGAAAGCACCCAAAATTGGTATAGATTCAATTCGGACGTACCCTGAACTCGTCTTCATTTGTTCTCAATTATTCTCACTTTGTCCTAATGTTACATTTGGATGTGAAACCTCGTCTGCATACATCATCCGAATGTACCCAGATTTTATATAGATTCAATTCGGACGAATCACAACCTCGTCCGCGATCGTCCGCCCAGAGACAGGGTTCATGATGCGAGGATTCGTCCCAACCTTCGTCCGTGAGTGGTTTGAGTTGGTGCAGACGCCGAATCTTGTCCTCATGGCTTTCGCATTTATCCGAAATGACCTTGGATAGTTTTTCTCCAATTTTTCTTAACAAAAATTTTGTCCCGTAAAATAATCCACAATTTATACGTCATAAAATAACACATATTGGCACGAAATGAACTACGTTAATTATTCTAAATTGATTACATCGCATGAACGGGAAAAACGATTATGGGGTGTTACATAAACTATAAGCCTAACACTCAGTAAGAGATATAAAAATATGTTATGCTCATGCTATGCAACCTTAGGAAACACATACAGTTTCTATATCAATTTCTTTCCTTTACTTTTACCTTTAACTTTACTTTCACTTAACCATTCAGGGTTTGGAGATATCACCGTATAAAAGAGAGTGACGCCTCTTGACCCACATGGGCAGCCATCCCAAGAACCCATACTTCACAATATCTATTTACGTTTGTTTCCATTTACTTTCATTTTCATTTAGTTTCACTTACCCATACAGGCGCTAGAGGTATCACCGTTCAAGGTAGAATGACACCTATTGACCCACACGGGCAACAAACTCAAGAACTCATACCTCTTGGCATCTATTTACGTTTCTTTACATACAACATCTTTTTCATTTTGAAACATATGCATGAAAAATTTTTGTACATTTTTATCAAAACTATGATGCATGAGAATGCATATGAACAATACAATGTATCATTTCAATTATACAATTTAGAACATAGCAACATGTTACATTTCTTTATTTATTTTAACATCAACAATCAACATTTTATTCTTTTGATCAATCCATACTAACATCATATATATTTTCTATAACTAATGACATGTGAGCATACAAATAATCACTCATATCATAATATTATCCTCATACATACACAACATATCAAACAATTTCCTAATTTCTTATGATGTAGGTTGATAGGCCAAAAACACACATATCTCTTACCTGTAGTTTTTGCCTTAGTTCCAATCACTTAGAAATATCTTCAAAACCTAAATACAATGAAACTTTTATCAATAATTACTTAGTTACATAACCCTCCAAGTATGCACACAACTAGAACTTCATTCAAATTCTCAATCACCAATAACTAACTTTCTCTATGATTAACCAAACTTCTCAATTCCAAGATTTATTTCTTCTTTAAACTGTCTTAGATAACATGCCTATACAGCTTTATTTCAAGATACCAAGAAGATAGACAACATGCTTCAAACATCTAAACTACTTGATTACATTATCTCATTCATCTTTTATCTTCTTCCTCTAACAAAACTATCAAACCTTCACATGGAATTCATAAGAAAACCTTAAAAGGAAACTCTGAATACCTAGATACTCCAAGAGAAAAGAGGGAGAGAAAACTTGAGGGTTTCTAGAGAAATTCTTTCCTTAGAAGAATCTACCTTCACAAGCCTTTAAATCCCAAAGCCACTCATTTCTCCAGCAACAAGCTGGAGGTGTAGGAATGCATGACAAGCCCTGGATTGTCCACCCTTAACCTCCTCCAATCAGAATACAACATCACATAAAATCTCATGTTCCCTTAAGTATTACTAGTCGATCGCCTATCATCAGATGATCGATCACAAAATCAATCCGAGACAAAACTCTGCATTTCTCCATTAAACTAGTCGATTGTCTTCCTTCAATTGATCAATCGCAAATCACCAACTTTACAATTTGTATAAATGTTGGTCGGTCACTGATCGTCTACAAAACTTCCTCATTTCAAATCTATAAAGAAGCTGATTGACCGCTAACATTTTGGTCAACCACCAGACAACTAGAAAGCCCAATTTCACATACTACGAAATCAGTGGTTGATCAAATTTCTAACGGACCGTTTTGCTTCTAAACCTACTAAAATATGGAAAAAATTCCCACTTCCAAAGGCCATAAATCATAAATAACTATAAAAATACTAATATTACCCAATATAACTATAATTATCATCAAACATCTTCATCCTCATCCTAGGCTTACTATGACAAAAACATTCCGGCGTATTACATTTATCTTTCTTAAATGCTAAACAATGTAAGTACGATAAACATCTAAACTATAGTCTAGCACATCCTCAAGTAAATCAGCATTTAACAGTAAGTATGGAAAATCATTTCAATTCTAATAGACAGCAACATTACTATACATCATGCTCTTAATGGAAACATAACTTATTGTCTATTAACACAAATAACAAAGCAACAATTCCTCAAATCATCTTGAGTAACAGTAGTAAACAAACCAATAGAGCAATATATCCTAGCATACAAAACAAAATATTACATCCATGAGACATTAAAGATAAATGCAACAAACAATTCATACAAAGTTTCCTAACACCTTGTGGTGTAGCATTTTAGGAGATAGTGTAATCAAGTAGTTTAGACAAAGTCTCCTAATAAACACATTCAGCATGTTAGCTGAGCCCTCATGCCCAATTTTTGTGAACTCAAGGGCGTTTTTATAATTTCCTTTTCTTTCTCATTGAGGAAGTATTTAATCTTCCCTAATGAAACCCTAATACTAGTTTAGAACTTATTTTTTGCTGTTGTAACCTCCATGAGAAGGATTCTCTCAAACCCTAGGTGTGCACAGTTTGCTTCATGGCATTCCCTATCACCAAAAAGTTCTTCCTCTTTGTTCGTCCACGATCTAGAAGAGGAAGATCATTGCTAGCTCTACCATCATCTTCTTTTAGGAGGTGGCCCTAGCGTATGGAGTTAGAAGATCATGGTAAAAGCCAAGGTGGAGAGGTACTCATCTAGTGACCGAACCAGTTGCAACTCTAGGTCGAGTGAGGGCTTGCGGACTAGCTTGATGCTCTCCTTTCTTTTCAGATTTCATTGAAGGTTCTGATGCAAAATGGTACCATTCTATTATTGATCATGTCTCAAAGAATATCATGAAGTTATCGAAGGTCAAGCATAGGTGGAAGTCAAGAGCAATGAAAAAGAAATGGAAAAACTTTCTAAAACTGTCTTCCTTTTGACCTATAAAAAGTATTTGATTATTTTTGCTTTCCAAACGACATCATTTCAAAACAAAATGCTTCATAAAGATTGTAGTTGACTTCCTAAGCTTTTAGGACAAGTTAGACCGGGCTATGTCAAAAGCCCACAGAACAGAGAGCAAAAGATTAAGGAAACTTTCCTAATCTGCTAAGAATCACAACAAGACGATCATGCAGGCGAAATTTAAGAAAGGGAAGTTATCAAAGATAACACCTCCCTTGAAGATAAAGCAAGCTAAAAGTTACTATATTCATGCTTTTGGAATGTTATTAAAATAGTTTATACTAATCGGCCAAATGTGGACCGAATATCTAGATTTGTTTAGATATCATTTTCTATTTTTTTAGTTTCCTATTTTATGCTTTGTAGAAGGCTATATAAAGTCTCTTAATGCTTATGTTTTAGATAGTTGAGAATTTAATACAAAATAGTTTTTGCTAATCTTGAAACTGGATTGATTCCTCTTTCAAAACCCCTTTGGTAAGTTATATTCACAGAACTCCTCGTGTGAGTCATATCACGGGAGAACTACCTTAAAGGTTACTTTCTAAAAGTAATCATTTTTCTTCATCCACATTCTTCTTTCTTTAAAGAAAGAAATCAAAAGATCATCGAACTTTCCTAAGTTCAATTCAAGGCGGATTCAACATAGCCAAGAAGAAGAAGACTTTCCTAATTTAATAAGGAAAGGACGTCTGAAATGGTCACCCCTCAGCGTTGATCAGCGCATTCCAAGTCAAGGGACGTCCATTCTCTTCAAGGGACATTGGTTATCTTCAAAGGTCGTCCATCCTCTTCAAAGGGACGTCTATTATTCAAAAAATACATGAAATTGCCTTCACTCGATTCTGAACGGACATCCGTTCCTTTTCCTGTGGACATCCATCACACGCGACCAAAAACAGAAGCTTAACTTATATCAACGAAGGATGCCCGTTTTACTTCAAAATACTCAACACTTGCCTGTTTCCCGATCTTTACAACGGACATCCGTCTACCTTTGTAATACCAGAACGATCATTACAACATATCCATCCAACTATAAAGGATGTCCATCGACTAGTGATCCTCATTCATTGTCATCATAATTACAGGTTAGATCTAAACCTCTTCTGTTTATGCATCAGGTTCTTGCAATGTTTTGTTATGAACTTCTTGACTCTTTTAATGTTGTGAAATATTGGTTGCTAATTGATTGATTTTGGAATCAAAATATTGGAAGTGTGCATGTTTCAGTGAAGTCCTCATTCTGTTGTTGAATCTGTAATTTTTCGAATAGCTTATTTTTCTGTCTGTAACTCTGTGGATGTTCTGAATTTGGATCTGAATTTTTAATGGAGTAATTCATTTTGGATTACAAAGATTTTGGTACAACTTTGACGTCGTTTTGATCTAAACTCATAATTTTGTGCATGTTTTATTGAAAGGCACCAATCTATCTTAGAAGGAATCTGTTTTAGGGCAGATCCATTTTCTGCGTATAACTCACGCTTCTTATTATTTTTAAATGCGATTTTTGAACTAGAATGCTATCTTGGATACTACTTGGAGCCCTGTAAATTTCGTGGCATTTAGCTTTTTGCTCTAAAATTTATACTCGTTCAAAGTCACTGCTTTGTGTTTTAGATCAGCCAAGTGTGCTCTTTTTGGGGAATTCATATTCTTGCATTTTGGAGCACATCATTTCGTATCAAAGCCTGCAATTCTTAGGTTCCCTATTTTTACACTTTGATTATTTAATGAAATTTACCATTCTTAAAAATGACAAGAGACCAAAGTTTTTCAAGAAGTTACCTTACAAAAGAAGAAGAGTTACAGGCTTCTATTCCTACCTTTAGTGGTTCAGAATGGATTGAAGATTATTTAGATTAAAAAGATGAGTTGGAAGAATTTTTTTTAACTCATGAGTTTTTAGATTGGGGAAAAGGAAGATTGCTTCATCGAAACTTAAAAGAAAAGCTTCCCTTTAATGTAGAAGGATAAATTCTTTGAGTAAAAATTGTGGAGAAAAAGCCATAAAATCGTGGACTCTAATGAAAAGAATTTTGAGAAACAAAGATGCTCTGAAGCTTACAAAGTTAGTCTCATCTTCTCCACAACCAATCCGATCCAAGAAAAGAGTTTTGAAAAGGCAGCAAGCCCAAGTGATAGACATCAAGGGCTCTTTGCAACATATAGCTCAACAACTTGACAAACTCTCAACTTCAATAAGGTCTGCAAATTCTCCACCCATGCAATCAATTGATCTTGGTGAAATTGTTGAAGAAAATTTTGAAGAAAGATGTTAGTGATGAAACCATGATGGTAGAGGTTATAATGCCAAAAGAAGGTCTGCTTCTTGAAATTGAATCTGGTATGGAAAAGGAAGTTAGTTTTGAAGAGTTGCTTAACCCGAGTTCCTCCAACCACACTTTTCTTGTTTTAAGAACAATTGAAGGACCACTTTATGAGGAGGAATGTAAAGATATCTCCTTGGTAGCCACTATTGAGAAAGAAGAAATTTCCATCTCTGAAATTGACTTCCCACATACTGGTCCACTATTCAAATTAAGTTCAGAATTACTAATAAACCCTCAAGGCATGAAAGAAGATTTATCTAAAGAGGAAGTACTTCTCAAATTAAGATGTCAGGATCCTCTGATTCTCTATGACCGCAAAGACAAATTTCCTGGGGAGCAAAAATTTTAACTTCGACATGCTCACCAAGAGAGGTACATGGTGTTAAATTCTTTAATTACATGGTTCTTTAAAGTTGGATGGGGCGAAGATATTGTTGTTATTGAACGTGTTATGCCACTACTGGATGATACTGTTCTTGATAACTCTCTTAATTCTAGACATTTAATTAGGGTTGACAACCTTAGCGGGTCGAGTGGAATAAGTATAGAAAAGTTGCCGATCCAAGAGCATTACGATCCTGAGCTTGTTGACCGTATTGGTCATGTTGATGTGAAGATTGAAGAATGTCTTAATGTTGTTTCATTTGGGCAACTTCACATGGAGATCATCACGTATGGTGTCAACAAAAATTTTCCATTTGATCAGAGTGGGAAGACTTTTAAAAGGTGAATAAGAAGAGGTTGTCAAGCCTTAGATTTGAGGTCAATCCTCAATTACCCGAGGAGGATGATGCACCCAAAAACCTACCACCGGTACCCGAGCCTTAGGCCTCATTGTTTTTCTAACCTATGTTTCATTTGCAGGGGAAATCAAACTAAATGACTTGAAGATGATACAATGAAAAATGATAAAGAGACTCCTAGACAAGTGTCACTTGGAGGCAAGACAATTCCCATCAGCTAGAACCTTTCTTGCACGAATTTGAAGAACACCCTTTAGCCGAGGACAATTAGGCCATCTGCAGGAAGATATGTTTAATTTCTAGTTTTTCATTTTGGTATTAATCTTTGTTGGACGTATTACTACTGGTTGAATTACATTTTGGTTAGTTTTTTTATCATTTGAAGTTGATTTGAATTGAGGTGCTTGGCTAGCATGCTAGTCGAGCCCTCATGCCAAATTTTTTTGAACTCAACGGCGTTTCTATAATTTCTTCTTTGTTTCTCATTGATGAAGTATTTAACCTTCCCTAATAAAATCCTAATAAAATTTTAGAACTCATTTTTGCTGCTACAACCTCCATGAGAAGGATTCTCTCAAACCCTAGGTGTGCGCGATTTGCTTCATCATATTCCCTATCACTAAAACGTTCTTCCTCTTTGTTCTTGCATGATCTAGGAGGGGAAGATCATTGCTATCTCTACCAGCATCTTCTTTTAGTAGGTGTCCCCAGCGTGTGGAGTTAGAAAATCATGAAAAAAGGCAAATGGAGAGGTACTCATCGACTGACCCAAACAAGTCGCAACTCTCAGTCGAGTGAGGGTTTGTGGACGAGCTTGGTGCTCTCTTTGCTTTTCCAATTTTATTAAAGGTTCTTGCTGTGTTTTGTTATAGATTTATTGACTCTTTTAAGGTTTTGAAATATTGGTTGCTGATTGATTGATTTTGGAATCGAAATATTGGAAATGTGCATGTTTTAGTGAAGTTTGCAATCTATTGTTGAATCTATAATTTTCCAAATAACTTGTTCCTCTATTCTTAACTCTGTGGATGTTTCGAATTTGGATATGATTTTTAATGGAGTAATTCCATTTTGATTACAAAGATTTTGGTACAACTTTGACATTGTTTCAATCTGAACTCATAATTTGTGCATGTTTTATTAAAAGTTGCAAGTCTGTCTTGGAAGGAATCTGTTTTATGGTAGATCCATTTTCCGTGCATAACTCACACTCCTTATCATTTTTTTAAAAAAAATTTGAATTGGAATGCTATCTTGGATACTACTTTGGGGCCCTGTATGTAACGACCCGATTTTTTAAATCCTTTTAAAAATACATAAAATTTAAAACTTTGAAAATCTTTACCAGAGTGCGCCTTAAAGTCGGATGCTACCAAACCTTTTCGTTAAATTCGTTGTATAAAATTCTTTATTTAATAAAAATGTGGAAGCATAAATAAATTTTTCTTTGAAACTTAGCGGAAGCATAAATGATTTGTTTAAAATAAATAATAACAATTAATAAAATATTACTTTAAAATTACAGCTCTTTCCTCTTTACTTTAATTTGCTAACAAGCCGCAAGTCTCGCTCGTGCAAATCCTTCTTCAACTGCTCCTTAATCTGTTCGTCATTTGTTCCTTCGTACTTGTACCTACATCGCAAGTACTATCCTATGAGCCCAAAGCTTAGTAAGTGATATTTACCTATCATGCTACTATATGCTCGTATTACGTATCTTTTAAATTATCGTTTCTTTTCTTTTCCTTATTTTCTTATCTTTTACATTTTCGTCATCATTTATGTCTTTTACATTATATTCATTGTCTTCGTTCCTTATGCTTTATTCATTATCTTCATCTATTATGTTTTACTCATTAGCTTTATTCATCGTTTTCGTCTTTTACCTCCGATATAGCAGCAATAGCATAATCCGAAAACCTGCTAATCATTGGTCGTTATGTCCTGGTAAATCCAAGGACCTTTGCAACCTCACATCATATTGTTGCCTTTTTCTTTTTCTTTCACTTATTTATAACTTATTATTCGTTTATTATATGATTCGTTTAGCGTTCGTTCTTTATCGTTGTCTTCGTTCGTTTAATACTTTTTGTGACTTAGGATTCGTATGTTATTCATATTGTTTCGTTTGTTGTTCGTGAATGCATACAAACTTCTGAAAGCATAAATAAACATCAAAACGTGCTATGAAAGCGGTAAACAACGAAACATACATTTCCTAAACTTGCGATGTAGGGTCCGACGACTAAAACACATGCATATCACTTACCTCGTTTGCTTAAGATGTTCACACTTAATCGTTATCTTTTCCTCTTCTTTCAGTACCAATATTCGTTTCACCAAGAAAACCATTTCCAGACTCATAATCCAAGCATACAGAGCATCTCCGTATCGAATGGATAGGACAAACCCGAAGCAGCTCACCCGAGGAGGCAGTTCTCCTGAAGTTTTCCCAACTTTCTGTTCTCCCACACACAACTCTTGTATTTAAACACCGATGACCTAATTTGAATGCTGTGACAATTATCCAAGCTATCTCGGGATCTTCGGCAGTAACAGGTCCTGATTTTTCGGCTAAATCTTCTGCCAGAATTGATCATTCAAATCCTTGAAACAGAAATACGTTCAATCATCCTGCTGCAACATATGGTCTGGGCTCCTTTTCATTCGGACTCCACAATGGGCTTGACTGATATCCCATTGTTCTGTCACAAAATTACAGCCTAAAGATCGACCCTGCCGATTCGTCCAAGCTTCCGATCGCAAATCGACAATATCGATCGTTCCTGCCATCATACGAACACCAGAACATGAAGGGGAAGGAGAAGTAACTCGTACTTACCTCCAATCGTCGCCAGAAAGTTCGCCCACGGGAGAGGTCCGCTTCGTCACTTCTTGCCCGAGCGTCCCACCGATGCAACCCACTTCGCCGATCGCCGCACGCACGCTCGCTGGACGGCGTCTCCCCTCGCGAAGCCCCCCCGGCCGAGCTCCGATCGCCGTCGCCTCGCGCTCGTCATTCGCTCGCCCGATCTAGACCTCATCTCTCTCTATTTTCTCTTCAGTCAATCTCTCCCTCTCTCTCTATCAATTTTGTTTTCAATTTAATTAATTATTTATTTATTTATTTTTCTTTTAATTCTTTAATTCCAATTAATTCATTATATTGTTACTACACTAATTTAAATCCCGTTTTCACTCAATTAAAGTCCTCTTTAATAATTTAATTAAATCTTTCATTTAATTAAATTATTCTCAATCTAAGTCTAATTCTCTATTTATTCCAAATATCGTTTGATGACGATTGACGATTACGTCCTTGATAATACCCCGATAATTTTTCAATTAAATCCGAATATTCCAATTCACTTTCTAATTATCCTCATTAAATTCTGATATAAAAGTTTGGGGTATTACATTGTAAATTTCATGGCATTCGGGTTTTTGCACTAAAAGTGATACTCGTTGAAAGTCACTGCTTTGTTTTTTAGATAAGCCAAGTGTGCTCTTTTGGGGAATTAATATTCTTGCATTTTGGGGCACATCACATTCACTACCTTAGATACGTTCCTTATCTTTACATTTACTTAACATTTTTTCGTACAACATCTTTCCCTTCCGCGAAAGAATCTTTCTTTAGATCTAATGGTCCTCCTCTCTCGTGCTACAAAATCTTTCTCTCTCGTAGGAGCATCATTTCCTTCCGCCTTCTAATCTAACGGTGCTTGTTTCATAAGGATTTTAGATCCAACAATTGTCGTTTTCTCTACATAACCGTTTTATAATTACTTAATGAAACAATTTCTATCTCCTTTTTTGTGGATAGATTGGCTTCTATCGACGCTCTTCTTTTTACGGGAACTTAACTTTTCTGTGACAGTGAACGCCACTTTGTTCGATATGACGTCGCCTCATTTACGGATACTTGCCTTGACAAATTCTTAACAGCAAACAATTCTTCCAAAGCAGTGTTGTCTATTAAGCCACTGAGTATTTCCAATTTCACTGTGTCACTCTAAAATTTGCTTATCCCCAGATTTTCACTTGCATCCTATCTCCAAACTTAATTTATTATTATTATTTTTATTAATATCCATTATATATATATATATATATATATATATATATATATATATATATATGTATATATATCCTCCTAATATATATCCAATTTGATCCCTCACCATTCCAATTTTCCGCTTAACCTTTAAACACTTCAAATTTCAAAAAAAGAAAAATCTCTGAGAGGTTACAAAATGTAGGTGAATATGAAAATGCTGCAGAACCTAAGGATATGAACAAATGATGGTTGTAGTTGATGGAAAATTCTCATGGGAAAGACTAAAGCATTGTTGGAGCAAAATTGACCCTTGGATGAAGATTTGAGAAAAAACATAAGTAAAGAGAAAGACTCTTTATTTATAATTATTCTTTTTAACTATTTGGATTTAAATTAAGATTTTTTGACAGTGATTTATGTTTTAATTACGTTCGGATTTTTTTAGCTAGACGTTTATAAAATACTTTTGCTGTTTTTACCTTTAAAGGTAAGATGTATTCGTTTTATTTTCAAAAGGTATGAAGTGATATTCTTTTATTTAAAAATAGAATGCAAAAGGATTTACGCTACGGGGCATTACAGAAGTATTCTTTGTGATGGCCATTAAAAATTAAAGGTTGATAACCACCTTGTAAAATAGTAATGAATCTACATCATGATGTTGGTACTTGTAACACCCCCGACTTTTTAAGTTGGATATTTATTGGGGTATTACCAAGGATGCTCTCGAACATTAAGTCTAGTGGTATTTCCATTACGTTTTCCCCGTATACTCAACGTGATTGAAGGATTGGGTTAATTGGAACATTACATAGTGTATTTATACGTGTCATGTTATGACATGTGTTTATGGGGAAATTGTTACGGGACAGGAGTTAAGTGAGGACTAAGAGATGAAAGGCTGTCCAAGGTGTTTTCGGACGCCTACAAAAGACATTGCGGATGTGTTATGTTGTCCGTAAGTGCATTGCATAACGTCCCGGATGCTTAGGAGGCCTCAAGGACAAGGATTCCCGTCCTATTGGGCCTGGAAATCGACTTTCGGACGCATGCAGATTACCATGCGGACGAGAAGTATCATCCGCAAGAGCATTGCACGTCACCCTTAGCCTGGGAATGAATCGGGACATGATTTTGTGTCCTAATTTCACTGTACTGTGAAGTTGTGGATGACGTCCGGACGATGCGGACGAGAGCAACCATGTCCGCATCGAATCTGTTCTAAACATGGACAATTTCGGATGAGTAAGGACGCTGCGGACGAGTTATAGCCTTGTGCAATTTGCCTCTGTCCGATATTAGGACACCTTCGGACGCCCGCAGATGATATGTGCAGACGCCATAACGTGTCCAAATATCATCTGTGAACGGTATGGATAGGACGAGGATGCTAGTTCTCGTCCGAAGTCACGATTTAGCCTGTGAGATTTTAGCCTAGCGGACGATTGTTGACGAGACCATCACGTCCGTACGCTTCTGAATCATTGCAGAACTGTGACAGCAGAGATTTAAAATAAGAAAAATGCGACGCCCAACCAATAAAATCGCCACCTCATGACACAAAATCCCACTTCCCACGTCCCGAACAGGAGGACTGTCGGATGCATCCCCTGCCTCCAGCCAGGAATTTTCCCCTTTAGGTATAAACCCCCCTTCCTCTCCCTTCATCACAACATTTTTCTTCCTTCTGCGTGAGAGGTTCCAGAGAGCAAGAGGGAGAGCTGCATGAGAGGAGGAGTTCCATAGCGTGAGAGGGAGAAGTTTATGAGAAGGAGAGCTTAACTAGTGGTGGACGTAAGTGAGGGAGCTACTATGAGCTGGGTGAGGAAACGTGAGCCGTGAAGGGGAAGCTTTGGAATCCCACTTTCCCAGAGTTAGTTCATCATTTTGGTAAGGAATTTGGGTGTCTTGGCCATTTGGAGGTCGTACACCACAAATATGGGTGTGTGAGTTGCATAAATTTCCATTGTTATGTTGTGTAGATAATGCCGTTATTGCTTGTTCTATTTCCTAGACATTTTTCTTATTTAACAACTCTGTGATTTATACCCCATAAATATTCCTTGGATAATACTCTGTTGCTAAATTTCCTGTGACTTTGTTATAGTGCTTCCTTATTGCCTTGATAGAGATCATGTGCCTTGATAGAGATAATGTTATGAAGAAGGCCTAACGAACGATAAATGAGCTAATGAATGACGAATGACTGAAGGGTCCCTTTGATCTTATACTACTACATGAATTTTCTACCTTATTTCTAATTAATATATTGCTCGTGCCATATACTTTTTTTTGTCATTCAGCCTCTTAAATGTCTCTACGATAGTTAGATGGTTTTCCTTAGTTAATCAAACCTATCAATTTGAGCATGTTCATCCTGTAATAAGCCCTTGAAGCACATTTAATAATATGTTCATCACCTAGGTTATCTCATTAGCATATTTAATTTACAAAAGCATGTTTAATTAATGACATAGTCAACTAACTAACAGTTGTTAATCACTTCATTGAGCACATTGATTAAGTAAGACAGTAATTGATTTACAAGTTGAGCATGTTTAATAATTTTGATTACGTCTTGATACATGTCAAATAATTAGAATTATCAACTGACTAGAGTAATTAAACTAGATATGAGTATATACAATTAACTAGTTTGATAGTCGTAGCATGTTTAATTAAGAGCATGTTTAATTTGCTAGCATGTCTAAATCATTAAGCACGATTAATTAACCAGAACTGAGCGCGTAATTGACTACATGAGCATGTAATCACTTAGAGTAATTAAATAGGATCACTAACTTGATTAATAATTGCATGTTAAATATTCCCTTGCTAATATTCTGTATATTACTCGGTTACGATAATTTCCTTTAATGTATGTACATTGTCTCTCACTGCGATTTTTCTTACTATGCTTTACCTTATTCAAAGATAATAAAGATGCTTTCCGTTGATAGAAAATAACGAAAAGGAGGAAATGCGAATGGATGAAATGTAAACGAATTATAGGTTTCGTTGACTATGTGAATAGACGTTTTTACATTACCTTTGTTATTGTCTTCTTGTTATTGCTTATGACTTTGTCATTAGCATGCTATTTTCTACTAAACCTAAGTACGATTAGTTAACTAGAATAAAAAGATGTAATCAACTCTTGAATATGTTAATTAACTAACTAGATGAGCATGTTAATATTAACTAGAGAAGCATGTTTGAGTGACTTAATCATTTCTTGATGTATGACAAATAATCATAGTAAAAGGCATGTTTAAATCATCTAGAGTAATATTTGTAACCCTTCATTGAGCATGTAATTAATTAGGGTAATAATTAGACTATTAATTATAGCATGTTCAATTAGTTAGAAATAAAGCATGTTTAATCAACTAGAATAAGAAATTACCAATTTACAAGCATATTTTCATTATTTGTTGTTTAAAGCACGTTTTTATGTTCAGTTTAGCTTAGTTTAATGAGCATGCTTAGTTGATTGTAATTTGTTGCACGTTACTTTATCGTCTTATATTGTTTATGCACCGTTTCAATTCGATACAAATGTTCCTTGTTGTGCGCTTTTAATTTCTATTATTCTTTATATGTGCCTTCAATTTCAGCTGCTTTTTACTTTCAATCCAACTGTTGTTTACTTTTGTTACATGCGCAATTATTGTTAGTGTTATGATATACGCATCATGTATCGTGTTAGGTTTAGAATGTATGGTCATGCATCATGATAATAGAAACTCGTAGGGAGTGTCGCTTTGGGGCAGTACTCATACATACATGAGTGAGGAAAAATGTTAAGTAATAATGAAGTAGAAAAGAATATTCAGAATAGGCAGGACAAAGCCTATCACTGACAATAAGCCTCGAGGGCAGGATACGCCTGAAGGGGAAAGAAAATGAAATCTTAGGGGTGGGATATGCCTGAAAGGAAAAGAAAACAAAAGGGAGTTGGGGTAGATTGGTAGTTCAGATCTAGCCTGACAGCTGGGATACACCCTCACAAGGTAAGGAAAGGGACTAGTGTGCACACAGAAGGTTAGAAGCCGATCAAACTGAGTCATCTCAAAAGACAACCTCCAATCTCCAGCTCGATGTACGAGTAACGAACGAACGAACAAATGTAATGAAAAAATTGGTTTGGATGACCCCATTCCAAAAGAACTAAAGAGATTCATAAACATAATTGTGTTAACCATTTTCCTTACTGTGCCATTGGGCTCACATATTATTTGTGGTGTAGGTATAAAATATGAATAGATAATAAGTGGATAATAAACAAATAACGGAGCAGGGATGAAAGATTTGCACGGGCAAGGATTGGGGCAGGCCAGGCTAATTGAATTTATATTTAATTGAATTTATATGTAATTGAATTTATATGTAATTGAATTTATATTTAATTGTTTAGTTTCTTTTATTAAGTTTCTCTCATTAAATTATTTACGCTTCTCCAACGTTTTAAAAAAATGATTTTGTAACGCTTCCGCACTTTATTAATTGGATTGTTATAATGAGTTTAACGCAAGGTTAGTAGTAGTCCGGTTTAGCGTCGCACTCTGATTTGTTTTAAAAGATATTTCAACAGTTTCAAAAAAAGTTCAAATTTTCACACATTTTAAACAATTTACGAAAAACCGAGTCATTACCGTTGGTATCAAAGCAGTAGTTTTAAAAACAATTTCTGTTAGCTGCTCTGATGATCGTTTTTAAAACTAAGTCTGTAGCTTGCTTGTTTTGTTTTACTGTGTTTTAAAAGAGATCTGGTACAAAACGATTTTTGTAAAAGTCAAACTAAGTAAAGTAGTCTGCCTGCCAGCACAAGCCTCAATGTGGGAAGTCCTCCATCCATTGTAAGTATACTTCCTAACATTTTATCCTAATGCTTTACTAATACATGATTTCTTATTCTAAATTGATAGATGAATTGTTAGGGTAGTTGACCTAGAATGCTCTTAAGTTAGATTTCTTACAAGGACGAGAGGTTGAGGTTCAGGGTAGTGTGACTAACTTGAATTTGATGACGGTTTTCAACACGAGGTGCTCCATGTTCATTTGTAGGACTTAGGGTAAGTATTTAACATGAGTATTAGATTATGTGTATACTCGAAGGAGTTGAATATGTTGGACTTGGATTGTGTTCTTCATCTCGGTTTGAACCCATTCAAGGTAACCAAGTATGTGAGACTACACAAACTATATGGCAAGAGCGGATTCAATCAGTTAAGCTTCTCTGGAAACGAGTACAAAAACAAACACGGGAGCAGAAACTGGAACAACAATGGAAACAAAGATTGAAACGGAAATGGAGACGGAGATGGAAACGGAGAAGGAAACGGAAACGGGAACAGAGACGGAAACGGAGACGGAAACGCAAACGGAAACGGGAACGTAGACAGAAATGTAAACGAAGTTTCCATAAATAAATTCTGAAGATGCATATGAAAATGGAGACGAATACAGGAACGGAGACAGAAACGGGAACAAAAAGGGGACGAGAACAGACACATAAATGGAAACAGATACGAGAACGAAAACTGAACCCGAACAGAAACGAGTACAGATACAAAAGAGAAGCAAGACGGAACGCATCCTACTTAGCCATGTAGCAATGTAGTTCATAACTTGAGAAAGCTTGGATGGACGGATTTGATGGTGGAGTGTACGTTTGAGTATGCCAAGTCGCAAAGTGAGAATTATTTGAGGGGTAGAGCCGTATAGTAAAGGGGTGTTTGACATCAAGATGTGGGTCTTTTGGAGGAAGAAACGATGTGAAGGCTCCTTCTTGGCATTGAATTCACGTAGATAGGTGGGAAAATTTGACGTGGAATGTCAAATTTAGGAGATAAATGCTGCATATTCAAGAGTTGAGTGGCAACTATGAAGTAACTATAGGAATGAAGCAATAATTTTGATATAAGAAAGTTTTCATTTTTATGTTAATGTTGGAGAATGGCTATGATTAAAGAATTTCTTTCCTTGGAATCAAGTTAATCAGAGTGTCGCAACGGAAGTGTGGTGAATGAATACGAAGGTTGAATCAAAATTTGGTACAAGAGATGCGATTGGACTAAGGTAACCGGACAGTTATAAGCAAGGAGGGAGTAAATGGTCTAGATAAAATGAAGTATTAGGGCCGTTAGAGGGAACTACGTCATCAAACGGAGTAGCTAAGGTAGCTAAGGAGAGATTTGATTCGTAGATTAGCTTTTGTGAGAGTACTAGGTAGGGCAAATTTTGAAGAAGAAATTTATTTTAAGGGGGTAAGTATGTAACACCTCGACTTTTTAAGTTGGAAAATTATCGGGGTATTATCAAGGACACTCTCAAACATTAAGTCTAGGGGTATTTCCATTACGTTTTGCCCATATACGCGACGTGATTGAAAGATTAGGTTAATTGGTACATTACGTTGTGTATTTATGCGTGTCATGTTATGACATGTGTTTATGGGGAAATTGTTATGGGATAGGAGTTAAGTGAGGACTGAGCGATAAAAGGTTGTCTAGGGTGTTTTCAAACGGATACGAACGATACTGCGGACATGTTATGTCATCCGCAAGTGCATTGCATAATGTCCCCGACACTTGGGACACCTCAAGGATGAGGATTCGCTTCCTGATGTGTCTGGAAATCGACTTCTGGACGCATGCGAATGACCTTGCGGATGAGAAGTGTCGTCCACAAGAGCATTGCACATCACCCTCAACCTCGGGACGTGATTATGCATCCAGACTTCAGTGTGGTGTGAAGTTGCATATGAGGTTCGAATGAGAGGAACGACGTCCGTATTGAATCTATTCTAAACATGGACACTTTCGGACGAGTCAGGACGGTTGTAGACGAGTAGTATCCTCATCCAATTTGCCTCTATCTGATTTTAGGACATCTTCGGACGTCGGCGGACGATACGTGCAGACGCCATAACGCGTCTAAATATCAGTTACAGACGGTATGGACAGGACAAGGATGCTAGTTCTCGTCCGAAGCCACAATTTAGCCTGTGAGATTTTAGCCTTACAGACGACTGTGGACGAGACCATCACGTCTGTACGCGTCCGAATCATCACTAAACTACGACAACAGAGATTTAAAATCAGAAGAAAGCAACCCCAACCAATAAAATTGCCATTTCTCGACACAAAATCCCACTTCACACGTCTTGACCAGCTGGACTGTCGTGTGCATCCCTTGCCTCCAGCCAAGAATTTTCCCCTCCAGGTATAAACCTCCCTTCCTCTCACTTCATCAAAACATTTTTCTTCCTTCTGCGTGAAAGGTTCCAGAGAGTGAGAGGGAGGGTCCAGCGTGAGGAGAAAGTTTATGAGAAGGAGAGCTTAACTAGTGTGTGAACGTAAGTGTTGGAGCTGCTTTGAGCTGGGTGAGGAAACGTGAGCCGTGAATGGTAAGTTGTAGAATCCTAGTTTCCCTGAGTTAGTTCATCATTTTGGTAAGAAATTTGGGTGCGTCTTGGCCATTTGGATGCCCTAAACCACAAGTATGGGTGTGTGAATTGCGTAAATTTCCATTGTTATGTTGTGTAGATACTGCCTTGATTGCTAGTTCTATTTCCTAGATATTTTCCTTCTTGAACTGCTCTGTGATTTATACCCCATAAATATTCCTTGGATGATACTCTGTTGCTAAATTTCTTGTGACTTTGTTATGGTGTTTCCTTATTGCCTTGATAGAGATAATGTGCCTTTATAGAGATAATGTTGTGATGAAGGCCTAACGAACGATAAATGAGCTAATGAATGACGAATGACCGAAGGGTCCCTTTGATCTTATATTGCTACATGAATTTTCTGCCTTATTTCTAATTAATATATTGCTCATGCCATAGACGTTGTTTTTTCATTCAACCTCTTAAATGTCTATATGATAGTTAGATGGTTTTCCTTAGTTAATCAAACCTGTCAAATTGAGCATGTTAATCCTGTAATAAGTCCTTGAAGCACATTTAATAATATGTTCATCAACTAGGTCATCTAATTAGCATATTTAATTTACATAAGCATGTTTAATTAACGACATAGTCAACTAATTAACAATTGTTAATCACTTCATTGAGCACATTAATTAAGTAAGACAATAATTGATTTACAAGTTGAGCATGTTTAATAATTTTGATTAAGTCTTGATGAATGTCAACTAATTAGAATGATTAACTAAATAGAGTAATTAAACTAGACCTTAGTATGTATAATTAACTACTTTGATAACCGTAGCATGTTTAATTAAGAGCATGTTTAATTTGCTAGCATGCCTAAATCCTTAAGCATGTTTAATTAACCATAATTGAGCATGTAATTGATGACTTGAGCATGTCATCACTTATAGTAATTAAATAGGATCACTAACTAGATTATTAATTGCATGTTAAATGTTCCCTTGCTAATATTTTGTATATTACTTGGTTACGGTAATTTCCTTTAATGTGTTTACATTGTCTCTCGTTGCAATTTCCCTTACTATGCTTTACCTTATTCAAAGATAATAAAGATGCTCTACGTTGATAGAAGAGAACGAAAAGGAGGAAAGGTGAACAGATGAAACGTAAATGAATTATGGGTTTCGTTGACTATGTGAATAGACGTTTTTACATTACCTTTGTTAATGTCTTCTTGGTATTGCTTATGACTTTGTCCTTAGCATGCTATTTTCTACTAGACCTAAGCACGATTAGTTAACTATGATGAAAACATGTAATCAACTCTTGAATATATTAATTAACTAACTAGATGAGCATGTTAATATTAACTAGTGGAGCATGTATGAGTGACTTAATCATTTCTTGATGTAGGACAAATAATCATAGTAAAAGGCATGTTTGAATCATCTAGAGTAATATTTGTAACCCTTTCTTACGCATGTAATCAACTTGAGCATGTAATTAATTAGGGTAATAATTAGACTATTAATTATAGCATGTTTAATTAGTTAAAAATAAAGCATGTTTAATCAACTAGAATAAGACATTAACAATTTACAAGCATATTTCCGTTATTTGTTGTTTAAAGCACGTTTTTATGTTCTGTTTAACTTAGTTTATGAGCATGTTTAGTTGATTATAATTCGTCGCTCGTTACTTTATCATCTTATATTGTTCATGCGTCATTTCAATTCGATACAAATGTTCCCTGTTCTGCGCTTTTACTTTCTGTTATTCTTTATATGTGCCTACAATTTCAACTGCTTTATTTTCAATCCAATTGTTGTTTACTTTTATTACATGCATAATTATTGTTATTGTTAGGATATAAGAATCATGCATCGTGTTAGGTTGAGAATGTGTGGTCAAGCATCATGATAATAGAAGCACGTAGTTAGTGCCGCTATGGGGTGGTACTCATACATTCAAGAGTGAGGAAAAATGTTAAATAATAAGGAAGTAGAAAAGAATATTCAAGATAGGCAGGACACGCCTATCACTGAGAATAAGCCTCGATGGCGGGATACGCCTGAAGGGGAAAGAAAACGAAATCTCGAGGGTGGGATACGCTTGAAGGGAAAAGAAAACAAAAGGGAGTTAGGGTAGATGGGTATTTCGGATCTAGCTTGGAAGCTAGGATACACCCTCACCAGGTCAGGAAAGAGACTATGCGTGCACACAAGAGGTTAGAAGCCGATCAAACAAAGTCATCTCAAAGGAAAACCTCCAATCTCCAGCTCGATGTACGAGTAATGAACGAACGAACGAACGTAATGAAAGAATTGGTTTGGATGACCCCCATTCTGAAAGAACTAAAGAGATTCATAAGCATAATTGTGTTAACCCTTTTCCTTACTGGGCCATTAGGCTCACGTATTACTTGTGGTGTAGGTACAAAAGATGAACATATAATAAGCGGATAATAAACAAATAACGGAGCAGGGATGAAGGATTTGCACGCTCAAAGATTAGGGATGGCCAGGCTAAGAAAGTAGAAAAGAGAAAATGGTTGTAATTGAATTTATATTTAATTGTTTAGTTCCTTTTATGAAGTTTGTCTCATTAAATTATTTACGCTTCCGCAACATTTTAAACAAATGATTTTGTAACGCTTCCGCACTTTATTAATTGGATTGTTATAATGAGTTTAATGCAAGGTTAGTAGCGGTCCTGTTTAGCGTCGCACTCTAATTTGTTTCAAAATAGATTTCAACGCTTTCACAAAAGTTTAAATTTTCACGCATTTTAAAGAATTTACAACAAACTGGGTCATTACAGTACTGAACGCCATTTAAAAAATGAAATTACTGCTTAATTGAAGCCTAATGGTTTGGTTCACATATTCAAGAAAAGATTTGAAAGATGGGTACAAAATGAAATCTTCATGTGGTTGATTTTACTGATCTCTAAGTATGTGTTCATTGGATTAAAAGAAAACATACCAAAGAAAAAAGCCATAAAAGCACACAACTCCTTGAGATTGTACACACTATCATATGCAAAACATTTGAAGTTTCATCATCGAGTGAAGAAAGATATTTATGATATTTATCGATCACTATTTAGGTTATGGTTATGTCTACTTATTATAAAAAAAAAGTCTCACTCTATAGATGCTCTAAGAGTCATTGCTGAGTTTGAGAGACAATTGGACTGAAACGTGAAAAACATCATATCTAACAGGGGTGGTGAATTCTATGGTAGAGATAATGAAAGTATATAACATTCTAGTCCATTTCTTATACTCTTAGAAAGACATGATCTTTGTGCTCCATACACAATGCAAGGTATATCACAACAAAAAGGCATTGCAAAAAGGCATAACCACACATTTATGGATATGGTTATAAGTATGTTGAGTAACTCATATTTATCATTATAATTGTAGTGCAAGCATTAAAGACCACCATGTACTTATTGAATAGGGTTCCAAGAAAGGCAATTCTAAAGACCACTTTGAACTGTGGACAGGAAGGAAACCCAATTTATGACAACTCCATATCTAGAGATGCTCATCGGATGTAAGAATATATAGTCAATAAAAAAGAAGTTTGACTCACAAAAAATCAGTGGTTTCTTCATTGGCTATCTAAAAAAATCTAAAGGGCATAGATTTTGTTTCTTAACCAGTACAAGAATAGTTAAAACTAGAAATGTGAGGTTTATTGACAATGGCGAGTATAGTGGGAGTATGGAGCCATGAAAGTAGACATACACAAAGTTAGGGTGCAAGTTCCTTCCCCATAACCTCTTTTAAAGTTGTTGAATGATCTTATAATTCTCAAGAACAACAAGTAAAGTAACAAATACCTCACGACGAAGTTACTTACAATAAACCGATTACAATTGAACCACATGAAATAGTATTAAAAAGATCTCATGGAGAAAGAAGATCAATTATTTCTAATTATTATGTGGTTTATTTATAGTATGACTTCAAAATGGATGATGATCCAATTTAATTCTTACATGCCTTGTAAAGTAAATATTCTTCTAAATGGTTAGACGTTATGAAAGATGAGAAAAGTCTATTGATTGCTATGAATTTTGAGATTTTGTTAATTTTCTTGAAGGATAGAAAAGAATTAGGTGTAAATGGGTGTTTAAGACCAAATATGAATTAAAGGATAATATTGAAAGACAAAACCAGATTAGTAGCCAAAAGTTTTACTCAGAAAGATGATGTTAATTAAAATAGACTTTCTCTCTTGTTTGAAAAAAGGACTCTTACAAGTATTATGGCATTAGTGGCTTATTATGAGTTAGAGATATATAAGATGTATGTGAAAACTACTTTTTCATAAGGGTTTTTGGTTGATGGAAAAGAACATATGCTGTAAAAACTCAAAAAAAAAATCAATATAGGGACATAAACAAGTTTCCAAGCAATGGTATATGAAATTTAAAGGTACCATTACATTTGAATTTAATGACAATGCCATTGATTGGTGTAGATATATCTAAAGATCTGAGAGTCAGTTTAAAATATTGATACTGTATGTTGGTGACATCTTGCTCGCAATTAATGATCTTGGATTATAGTTTGAAATAATGAAATTTATGTAAGAACTTTGAAATGAAATATATGGGTGAGAAATCATGTGTTAGGAATTGAAATATTATGCAACAGATTTCAAGTAATGTTAACATCACCTAAGAAAACATAAATTAATAAAGTATTAGAGAGATTTAGAATTAAAATATGCTCTACAAGTATTGTATCGATTCAGAAAGGAGACTAATTGTAACACCTCGACTTTTTAAATTGGATAATTATTAGGGTATTATCAAGGACGCAATCGTTAGATTATAATTTAAGAGAGTTCATTAAAAGTTTAATTGATAGAAATAAATTTAGGAAATAGAATTAAGAAATTTAAATTAGCACTCTAATAATTTTTAAACAATATTTGTAATAAGTCGGAAGTTAAAAATTGGGTCGGTTAATATTCGATACGAATATTTAACACTTAAATATATTTCAATATAAATTAATTAGAATTAAAAAGGGGAAATTAAAAGAGAAATTAAGTGAAGAAAAGAGGGAGAGTTGAATCGGTCCGCTGCTGAACCGATTTAGTGATTGTGTGTTGGTCCGGTTCAAGAAGCAGTTGAGAGGGAGAGATTTTTGGCCATTTCGCGATTTCAAATGCTGTAACAAAAGAGAAATGAGAGAAAGATAGTGAGAGAGATCCGAAGGAGAAGGGAAGACTGGCAAACTCAGGACAGGCAATCGGGAGAGAGGCCACAACGATCGACGACTATGACTGCTACTGCGACGCTGTCCGAGGTCCAGGCGAACGGCGGTTGCCACTGCGGTGATGCGGGTCACAGCCCAGAGCTCGGGATGCCACTAGCGGCATTTTGCGCATTGGTCGGGCTACAAATGGGGGACAATGAGGGCTAGGGCTAGGGTGTGAGCTCCTGCAGGCTGTCTTCTTCACGATTTTGTTGCGGTTTTTGGGTTAGAGGTTGTTGTTGGTTCTGGAAGCAATCTTTGCCAGGTAAGGTTTCTAATTTTGGATTCTCGACCTCCATTGACGAGCTGTATGAATTGGTTGAATTCTGATGCGTTCTTCTGTCTATTTTTTCGTTGATGTGAGTTGCTTCCTGTTTGGACAATTTCGCATTTTGTGTTGCAATGTGAATGGCCTAGAAGAAGACGTTGGATGCAGGGGTGTTTTGTGTTGCTTCCTCTCGGGTGTTTTGGGTAAGGTATTCCTTCACTTCCTTTATAGATTTTGGGAGATAATACGTAGGGGATAAGTAAGTGAAGGATATGTTGGATGTTGGTTTGTTTTGTGTTGCTTGCCGATGATGATGGAGTGTTGTATGTGGTGTTACAGTTTGGTGAATGGAATGATGGTTAGTCGTTGTCGTTAAGGAATAATTTTTTTAGCTACTATTAGATTGATTGATAATGAAGCATGAATATAGCTCTCTGCTAATGTTTTGTGCTAAAAAATATATGTGAATTGTGCTCTATAAATGTGGGGTGATTTATGCTCTGTACTGCCGATTTCTATGATAGCCTTTGGGTTGATTTTGGAACTGTGGGTACTGTTGAGTGTTAGTAATGTCCTTTGCGTATTTTACTGTAGGTTGTGATAATTGCGAAATGCCTCTGTCGTTATTAATGGATGATTTAACTGCTGCTACGTTGATTTTGTTATTCTTGATAGAACTTAGTGGGTTCATATATTCTGTTAATAGAAGCATTGAAGGGATTGATTGTCTATTGCTAGATCTTTGTTTGGAAAATAAGGCTAAGGATAAAGTACGTTTTGGTTATATGCTCTTATTGGTTTGATCGTAGTGTTCTATTATGGAACGAGTGAGATAACGATATCTATTATTGGTATAGATTAATGATTAAGTGTTTCTAATTATGAAGGTTGATACACGTTAAAGAATCGAGGTAAGGATTGGGTAGAGTCTTGGCCGTCAAAGCCCTACCCACAAGTATTGTGTGAATTGTATTGCTTTTCCTTGAGCTCATTGCTTGCTTATAATATGCGTTGAATTCGACTTGTCGTGTGTTTAATTTTGGTGAACTACTCTACTGCAATTGTTGAAATGTGATTCATGATGATCCTGTTCTGTACATTTATTTTGAAATATTTACTTTACATATCGTCTCTCATATTAATTGTTTTTCTTGGTTCTGGTTAGGAGCGATCAATGCTCTATATTTAATTGATATAGTTTCGTTTAGTATATTTTTTAGTAAATCAAATTGTCCTGCTTTTTTAGTTAATTTAATGAACTAGCATGTTAATTTCGAATGTATAAGTTCAGTTAGTGTAAATGAGCATGCGTAATTAGTTTAGTTTAACACTTTATAATTATAATTCAAACATGTTTTAATTTGTTGTTAAGTACATGTTTCCGTTTAATTAGCAGCATGTTCAGTAGGTACTAATAATTTGTTGTCATTAACTTCAATTTCTATTATTGTTCTCGTGGACGTGTAATCAAGTAGGTTATTCACTATATTGAATATTCGTTATTATTGTCTTCTTTAATTGATCATAAATGTAGTTATTCATTATATGTGTTGTATGTATAGTTCACTATTTTAATTTCTTTCAATTAAATATATTCACTATCCATTTTTGCTGCTTTTAGTTTATCATATTGTTATGTCTCATGCATCATGTTAATAGAAACAAGTAGGGAGTGCCTCTCGAGGTGGTACTCACATGCATGAGTGAGGAAAATAAAATGAACGAATCCAAATAAACGATGATGAATGATGCAATAGGAGGTTGAAGGGCGGATGGGTAATTCGAATCTAGTCCAATTAGAGCTAGAACCCGGTCGACTATACCATCTAGTACGTGTTCCTTCAATTTTCAACTCAAAGTACAAGTAATGAACGAATGAATGTAACATAATGAAAATATTTGGTTTGAGACGAACCCATTCCAAGTGAACTAAAGAAAGGTATGTCATATGCATTTTCCCTTTCCTTACTAAGTCTTTTAGACTCACAGTTTACTTGTGGTGTAGGTACAAGTGTATGCATGAGAAGAACGATGAACATAACACAAAGCAGTTGATGAAGAATTTACACGGGCTGAACTTGTGGTGGCTAGGCTACGAGGAGTTGAATTGTAAAATTCATTAAGTTCATTCCAAAAAGGTGTTCTAAATTTTAATTGTAACGGTTTGCTTATTTAGTTAAAATCTTTATGTTTCCGAAAAATGTTTTATTTTTGAAATGTTCTAAAATAAATAATTTGTAACGCTTCCGCATATTTATCAAATAAATAATTTTTTATAACGAGTTTTTTTATGAACGGTGGTAGCAGTTCGGATTAGGAGCACTCTGACATGTTTTTCTCACAATTTAATGCATTTTTAAATGTATAAAAATTCGGGTCGTTACACTAATTCAATGGTTTCCAATGCCTAAATATTAAACTAGAAATAAAACAGATGAAGACAATCTTGCATGCGTCTATTGTGGGAAGTATGATGTACGCTCAGACTTGTACTAAACCAGACATAAGTTTTATCATTGGAATGCATGGTAGATATTTGTATACTCTTGGATTGGATCATTGGAAAGTTATAAGAAAGTAATGAGGTACTTCTAAGGAACTAAAGATTATATTGCAGGAGATCTAATCATCTTGATTAAGATTGTATGATGTATGAATACTTGAAAATCAACATTTGGATCCTTGTTCCTATTAGCTAGGGAGTAATCTCATAGAAAAAGTCCAAAGCAGTCTATCATAGTTGTGCTCAGCATGGAAGCCAAATTTGTGGCGTGCTTTGAGATCACATTTTATGGTTCATGGCTATGGAACTTTATTTCATAACTTGGAGTTGTCAAATGTATTGAAAAGCCACTAAGATTTTACTGACAGTTCTACTGAATGAAAAATATTCCTAAGTTGCTAAACAAGGAATTGAAATACTTTGTCGTAAAAATAAATAGTGACTACTGAACTCATAAGTAGCAACCTTATGGTAGCAGATCCATAAACTACAAGATTGTAGATAGACATTTGAAGAACATGTCAAAAGAATGAGCATTATAAGGAATGCTAGTTAAAGTTTATTTAAAGTGTTCAAACACTTTGAGGTCCAGCATATTTTTTTTTCGACAAATGGTTGAAATCAGGTTTTCATCGCCATTACATGTACACATAACTAACTTAAGTGAATATAATGAATTATGTTTTTCATCACTATTGCATGTGTACATAACTAACATAAGTGAGTAATAGAATTAGTCTTATATAAAGACATTATATGTCACGCCTCAAAGGGGACCCGAGACAGAACGGGAAACAATCTAGTCCAAATGGACTGAATCGTCCAACCCTCACTTAAGTCCATAATTAGCAGCGGAAGAATTAAACATTCACATTACAAATCAAGCCCAAATTAAAAGTCCAAAAGTGACAATAATATAATCCAATTTAATAGAGTCTAAAATTATACGGAAATAACATAAGATAAAACTAGGGTACAAACCTCACTAAATTATCTCTAATCTCTTAAACAAAGTAGAAAAATAACTAAATTTGGGGAAACTACAAATTTTTTTTTTTGAGGTAGCAACAGGGAACTACTCTGATTATTTCCTAAAAAACAAAGTCAAATTTGGAGTGAGTTGACAAAACTTAGTAGGGATTATTTTATATTCAATTTTTATTTTAAACGAATCATGTTTGAGGTTTCAATTTCTTAATATCCATAATGTCATATAAGAAATAACAAAATGAACAATGAAATAATGAACAAAAATTCACAAAGGCGATATTCAGGCAATCGCAATAGCCAAACAAACCATAATCAAGTTTAGAGTTTTGCACCAGGGACACAACACATACAGATGTCCCATCATTCTAGTTAACAATAACAATATAACATGTAAATAAACACAACAAAATAAAGAGTAAATCAATATGTTTAAATTTGACAATGTTAAACATTTTATATTTTAATGTACGTTAAATATAAAATAACCTCTATCTTGAAATTGAGCATACCAATACCAAGCCCAAAGAAACCACACGGCTGATAAATCTAAAAACTCTCTCAGTCTCGGGACCTAACCTTAATAATTTCTAACAATTAAGATTTCAAAATTTATAATTTATTATTTAAATTTTTATATCAAAACAGGGTTCAATCCAAGTGAAATTTATCAAACTAAATTGTTCCAACATTCTAATCCCAGCAGTACTGGCAGAACAGATTTGGCCTGTCAAATTTTGCCCAACATAAATGTGGCCTAACAACAAGAGTATGGACCAAGCCCAACAGTTTATACAGTCCACGGGCAGAAGGCCAATGAGCCATTCAGCCCACAGATGCACTTCTATCCATGGAAAAAATTCTTCACTGTCCATGGATAGAGTTTGATTGCTTCCAACGCGGTCATTTACGGCGACGTCCGACGTAAACAAAAGGATAGGTGTTTCAATCGAAACTCTTTCCTGAAGTCCTCAAGCCAAAGAAAAATCCTAGGCAATTTGACAGAATTGATGGTGGTTAGGAAGCCTTCAACAATTCTGTTGAATCACAGTTTGGCCGATAGGCAGAGGCTTGTAGTCGGAAATTCTTCTCGACCTCTAAAATATATCACAACAACTTCAAGAATTAACAGAAACGATCTAACCTCAAAATTATATTCAGATTTCATACCCAATCAAAAAAAATTCTAAAATTCAACAAACTCCAGAGAAAAACTTACAAGTGATGGACCTCACAGCCAACCGAGCCTTAACGCAGATGGTTTTCCAAATCGACAATCAAACTTCAACCTTTGGAACAATTTCATCCATTAGAATTTGTTTCGAGAAGAAACAGACCAGAATTTTAAGAAAAGATTTGAACTTACTCATTGCAGAACAGATCCTAAATAGCTGAAAAATCCCAAACCATGTGGTCACTAAAAGGGTCGACTAAGACCGATACTACGTCCTC
This sequence comes from Begonia loranthoides, assembly GCA_022433065.1. Taxonomy (NCBI): domain Eukaryota; kingdom Viridiplantae; phylum Streptophyta; class Magnoliopsida; order Cucurbitales; family Begoniaceae; genus Begonia; species Begonia loranthoides. The sequence continues at coordinate 11,703,121 of CM039477.1, read as the reverse complement.
AAACCTTTGAGAAGAATCTTCCATTAACAGGTTACACTGAGGAGAGCAAAAAAATCAAAGATTGAGAATGACCTACCTCGACTCGGATGATCTGCAAACCGAGAGAATTCCTTATGCCCATGTGGCTTGGCAGAGAAGAGATGAAGGAGATGAAGAAGGAATCTCACAATGGAGGAAGTGGGGATCAACTTCCCTTGTCCACTCTCTGATATAGGGGAAGTTTGCCCTGTAAAATCGGCAACAACTCCCCTAAAAGGGGAGTTTTCAAAAAAATCATATGATATCCCTTTTTCCCATCTGGGCTGGGCCGAAAAGCCAAGATATCACATTCCTCCCCATTTCAAGAATTTCATCCCTGAAATTCAGAACAAACTCAATCGTACATTGAATAAGTGAAGATACTTTGCCATCATTTTTTATTCAATTTAACAGGTCACTTCTATTTCATTATGATTCTTTCATTACAATTGAACCAACAATATATCACAATAAAGAAGAATTCTTCTTTCACAAACGGTTATTTTATCAAGCTCTTCCTCGTAAGAAACATCATCCTAGATAGGCACGGTAGTCTAGGAGATCACAAGTGATTGGTAAAATATACACTTCTACAGCATAGAAACATAAAAGACTTTATGAACATGACTTAACTGCGAAAATAAGTTCTATTGATAGACCATTGCTTCAACAGTCTTAATAATTCAAAAAAACCCAATATGCATATGAGAACTAACTTATCCATCACAACAAAAAATAACCAATACTGCAACACGTTCAAACTTCCAAACTTAGAAAATTGTCACCTTGAAACTTTTATAATGACCAATAGCCGTTTAAAAGCTATTTCATGATCACTTGAACTTTCCAAATTGTTACATGAACTCAAACAGAGCCAAAGTTTTCCTGCACCTTGCCCTCCGCTAAACATAGCGGAAGTTTGCACTGTCTCCCACAAAGAATCTCATAAGCTTAAATTCCAACAACAATTTAAGAACTTATCATATTTGAGGCTAAATAGCTCACCATGAACCCCATAAATCCAAAACTTTAACTATTTCTATAGGGGGAACTACAAATCACCCAAGTTTAACTTAGTGGTCAATATCTTTGTAGAACTAAAATTAATCAAAACACTTAGATATTAATGAGATGTAACACTAAAAGAGTGCATCAGATTGCACGATAACCTCCGTACTTATTCAACTCAACTAAAACCCATGGTAGTCCATTTTCACTAAAAATGTAAGAACCAAGCAGAAAGATCAATTGTATGTGACAACTCAACATCACCGTACATCTAACATATTCTCGATAATTGGATTCTAAAACCAATAGTTTTCATACCTTGTTTCTTACACTTTAAGGATAAGAGCTTAACAACTTAGCATGTTTCAAGTGTTCAATTTCTAATTTGTTAATGATTAAAAATCCAGTCACACATCATCCACACTTAACTCCAAATTAGCCATCTTATACTATTGGTTCAACACTTCAAATATTTGATATTATCCGCACAAATAACAAAATTTGGTTTATAAACTTCTACTAATTTCTTTGTCTAAATCTAAATTCTAGGTTCTATGAATAAATCCAATGAGAAGTCATAATCTCGTTAGAACTAATTTCCACATAGTTATATTATTCATCTTCCTTCAGCTTGTCCAATCTCTTTTCAAACTCTTCATTAAGATTCTACAATTTTCAAATACGTTGTAGAAATTGAAAGTTGTTACCAAGTTACATACCTCAATTACGAAATCAACCCCACAAATCAAATATTTCTTACAATCCTTTAACATTTGATTCAGAATTAAAGGTTTGAGGATAATGACACAAAATTTTAATCACCAAAGTGACCTAGCGTGATTGTACTCTAGCACAATTTCTTAACTCTTCACATTCCTCACATATTAGTATATCATGATATTTACTTAAAATATTTCAACCTCTAAAATCCAAAAGAATATCGAACTTCATGCTATAAATAACTTTAATTTTTTCCAGTATAAACTCATGAGTTAGGCTCATCTGTCTTGACTAACAGAGCTTACATATATAATTTCATCTCTCTACTACAACAATCATTTAAATCTAACTATTGATGCATCAACACAATCTTCATATAGTGAACATGCACATATTACCACTAACAACAGTGTAGTAGCCACTTGAATTTTTAGTTCCTCATAAATCAACCAACATTTTTCCTTTCTAATCAAAGATAATGTTTCTTTTCATAATGTCACTCAACGATACCAATAATAAATGGAATCCTTGAAATTGAATGACATCACGATAATCCAAATTTAGAAAAATTTAAATCTCTGTGATACACTTTATTAGTTCCAAACTAACTTGATTGCAATCCAAATAGAGATCAATGAGATATTGACTCAGAATCCCCGTATCGAAAAATTTACTCATCATTTAAAAGTTGTATCCAAGCATATCTAACTTACAACTGGTACTCTTTAAAAGTTTACAACAACAAAGTTCTTAGACGTTCCATTAACTTATCACGAGTATTCCAATACCCAATCACTTAGAGGATATTTAACCAAAATACTTCACAAGAATCTGAAAATCCACTTCCCTATACTTATAACCTTAACATGTTAAACCAACGTCAAAATTTCAAACTCAAATTATGCATAATAAACTCAAAAAGTTGATCATGTGTACATCTCATTAGCAATTTATTGATGGTATTCCAACTTGAAATCATTTATGAAAAAATATATTGATCATTCCAATTTATCAATAAGTACATTCCTTCATTTTTAATAGTTCCTTAATATTGATCGCCACTTGATCGAATTTCAAACACGAAATGAACAAAATTGGAAACAACCACTTTGTTTCCGAACAAACATTAAAACTGACGTATCTCTTATGACAAATTAAACACGTGCAACTCATTCCTCAACAAATCAATCTGTTGCAATCAAAGTTTATTCACCTCACCTAAACCATCCAATATGAAGCAACAAAAACTAGAGTATTGTTGGGACAAAATAAATACATAATTCAAGCTCACAATAGGGTGATAACCCTGACAGATTGTCAAGAAGAATGTCAGGACCCATTCATACTTGACAAAAACTAAATTATTCCAAGTAACTCACAATCACCAGTAACAAGACACATACCCTCATAATGCTCTAGTATTCCCTACCTCACAGACAAACATGTGAAAAGAAACATCCCGCGAAGCAACAACTTGGTCGCTCACAACAGAAATGTCAGACCATTTGCGTAACAATTAAATATGAACTTAAACACTTAATCAAGTAAAATTCTAGGTTACATCTAATCAAACAATAAGAAAAATCAAATGTTTACTGTTTACTTGTGTCCAAAAATTTATGACATCATATTGTACCAAATATTAAACACTTCATCATCAACTCTTAACGCACTTCAACAAAAGTGACGATTAAATTTTCTTACTATTAATCTTCAAAAAGATTGTTTTGCCAGTCAAATCACAAACATTAAATCCTCCAACTATATAAACATGCCTCAAAGACTTCTCTTAAACTCATTTTTTGCATCCATATTTAATTTCATCACTGCATTTCTATTATTTATCATCTTCACTCAAATATTTAACGAAATATGCTCCAACATTTCAAATAACACCCAAACCCACATTCATATAACTAAACTTTTAAGTCTAAGGATAATCTTGGTCTTGAAATGATCTCATTCATACAACTTCATCAGTCATAATCTAAAATTCTAATGTAACATGTCATCTCCCCAACTAAACTTTATATTCCAAAAATTTAGAGTTTTATTTATTCTAAATTACGATCTATCTTCAATCCACCTCACGCACTCAATATTGTCTAAATTTTCATTAACCATATAGCTTGAACTAGGCATTAATCCTTAAAATTTTCCATCATTAACTCAACATGAATTATAGCAAAACAATTCATATGTTCCACAGAAATAATAATGGTTTTGAAATTCTTCACTATCAATTAAGCATTTCAATATAAACTTCAACCAGATAAATTTTCGTTGCAGTCATTCCTCAAGAAATACCCACTTGAACAACTTCAAACCTCAGATCAAATATTTCCAACAACTTACCCTGAATTCGACTCTAATATGGAAATGCTTCAAATAAAATCTATTCAGAACCTTTCTTTAGTAGTTTTTGAAGTAAAGTCTACAACTGAATGCTCCAACTTTGATTAACGAATTCCAAATAGGACGGAATAAATATTGAACGTTTGAAGGAAACTAACACTTTGAATTTCCATAAAAAATGAGTTTCTTAAGTTTAAATTTCACAGACCCACACTTATAACCCAAAAGAGTTCACAGACTCATATTTTCAAAAAGTTGTTTCTAATCATTTAAAAGAGTACTCCTCATCATTTCTAACTAAATCATGTCAACTTCAAATTCCTCATGTTCGATTAGAGAAATACTTTCATCCACCAACGGATAACCTCGAGATATTTTTCTAGTAGTATCTAAACACAAATCAATTTTTGTACTTTTTTCTTTGTCCTAAAGTACAATAATTTAATTTTTTGTATAACACTATCTCTTTTATTAATATCATTCTTCAGGATGTCAACCTGGCTCTGATACCGAAAATTCTGTCACGCCCCAAAGGAGACCTGAGCCAGAATGGGGAATGATCTGGCCGAAAAGGACTTAATCGTCCAACCCTCACTTAAATCCATAATTAGCAGCAGAAGACTTAAACAATCACGTTACAGATGAAACTCAAATTGAAGGTCCATAAGTGACAATAATATAATCCAATTTAACAGAATCTAAAATTATGCGGAAATAACATAAGATGAAACTAGGTACAAACCTCACTAAATTATCTCCTGTCTCTTCAACAAAGTAGGAAAATAACTAAATTTAGGGAAACTCCAAATTTTTATCTTGAGGTAGCAATAGGGAACTATTCTGATTATTTCCTAAAAAATATAGTCAAATTTGGGGTGAGTGGACAAAACTCAGTAGGGATTACTTTATATTCATTTTTTATTTTATACGAATCATGTTTGAGCTTTCAATTTCTTAATATGCATAATTTGATATAAGAAATAACAAAATGAACAATGAACTAATGAACATAAATTCACAACGGCGATATTCAGGCAATCGCAATAGCAAAACTAACCATGATCAGTTTTAGGGTTTTGCGCCCAGGGACACAACACATAAAGCTGTCTCATCATTTTAGTTAACAATAACAATATAAGATCTAAATAAACACAACGAAATAAAGAATGAATCAATATGTTTAAATTTAATAATATTCAATATTTTATATTTTAATGTGCATTAAATATAAAGAAACTTTTACCTCGAAATTGAGCATACCAATACGAAGCCCAAAGAACCCGTATGGCTGATAAATCTAAAAACTCTCTAAGGCTCAGGACCTAACCATAATAATTTCTAACAATTAAGATTTGAAAATTTATAATTTATTATTTAAAATTTTATAGTCAAAACAAGGTTCAGTCGAAGTGAAATTTATCCAACTAAATTGTTCCAACATTCCAAGCCCAATAGTACTGGCCCAATAGATTTGGCCCAACAAATTTAGCCCAACATTAATGTGGCCTAACAACAAGAGTAAAAACCAACCCCAACAGTTCATACAATCCACAGACAGAAGGCCCATGAGCCATTCGGCCTGCAAACGCACTTCTGTCCATGGACAAAATTCTTTTCTATCCGTGGATAGAGTGTGATCGCTTCCAACGCAAACATTTACGGCGACGTTCGACGTAAGCAAAAGGATAGGTGTTTCAATCAAAAATCTTTCTCGAAGTCCTCAAAGCAAAGAACAATCCTAGGCAATTTGACGGAATCGATGGTGTTCATGAAGCCTTCAATGATTCTGTTGAATCATTGTTTGGCTGATAGGCTGAGACTTTTAGTTGGAAATCTTTCCCGACCTCTAAAATATATCACAACAACGTCAAGAATCAACAAAAACGATCTAACCTCAAAATTATATTCAGATTTCAGACCCAATCAAAAAAAAATTTGAAATTCAACAAACTCCGGAAGAAAACTTACCAGCGATGGACCTCACAGCCAATCGAGTCTTAACGGAGATGGTCGGCAAAATCAACAATCAAACTTCAACCTTTGGAACAATTTCATCCATTAGAATCTGTTTTGAGAAGAAATAGAAAAGAATTTTAAGAAAAGATTTGAACTTACTTGTTGTAGAACAGATCCTAAACTGTTGAAAAATCCCAAACCTTGTGCTTGCTGAAAGGGTCAACTAAGACCGTTAGTACGCCCTCAAACCTTTGAGAAAAATCTTCGATTAACAAGTTACACCAAGGAGTGCAAAAAAAATCAAAGATTGAGAATGACCTACCTCGACTCAAATGATCTGCAAACCGAGAGAATTCATTACACCCTTGCGGCTTGGCAGAGAAGAGATGAAGGAGAGGAAGAAAGAATTTCACATTGGAGGAATTGGGGATCAACTTCCCTTGCCCACTCTCTAATATAGGGGAAGTTTCCCTTGTAAAATCGGCTACAACTCTCCTGAAAGAAGAGTTTTCAAAAAAAACATTTGGTATCCCTTTTTTTCCATTTGGGCTAGGCCGAAAAGCCTGACATAATAGTTAGACCATTATAATATATTTCAGTACCGTGGATGTTGCTGCAATAATTCTTATTATTTTTATACTAATGATAGATACATATCCAACCAATAGAAAGATGGATTTGACATAAATTTTGTAAATTAAAGTTTTATCATTAAACTTTAATACGAGTATTAAATGATAGTAGCCAAGTTGGAGAATGTTAAATATAATTTATAAATAATATCTTATTATGTGGCTTAAATGACTTAATTAATAAATATACAAAATATGTTTACTTAATTAATATGCCTAGTCTGTATTGATTTTAACCTAAGCTTATAAATATAACATTGAAGCTATTTTTTTATGTTAAATGAGAATTATAACACAACAAAATAGATACTACTTCTCTTTCTACTCTAAGCTTAAGTTTCTTCACATCAACAAATTATGTTACCATCAGGGTCATTGGAGAGAAATCGATAATATATTGTCTATTATTATGTACAAGAGTTTTTGAATTTACAACAATTAAAGCTAAACTAGGAAGGTATATTTTTTAAATCTAATTGGAGTAAGTGATAATTTATATTATTTCATGATCTCAACAATTGATAGTCTAGGCATAATCGTTATTGGATTTTAATTTGCATAACAAATTATAGTTTTCTGAATTAACGTTTACAATGCATTATCATTGAAACATGTTAGTTTTGAGATCCAACTTTGAGATACTAAATTGAATACAAATCAATGGCATTATCTGACATTAAAAGATGCAAACCGAAGCAAACCATAAAACCAACAAATTGTGCTATTAAAAGAAGATCTTCATGTAAGGAGACGTCAAATAGGATTGTACAAATTCTAGTATCTACTTTGAATTTGGAGAAGGGAATTATTGGGACTTCAATTGAATTTATGAATTGTTTTCCCACTTGGTTTGAGGTTTGGTTGGTGGAGTAGAAAAGGTAACTAGATCTGTATGCTCTGGGGGCTTTGGTTGGTGGTTTTGGCTGTAGAATTGTCGGTTTCTATGGTCCATCTTTGGTAGAAAGGTGTCGGTTGTTTGAGTAAAAAGGAGAAGAAATAAAGTGGTGACAAAATGGAATGAACATGTCTAACAAAACCAAACAAAATAAGTTTGGCAAGATTCCATTGACTTTCCTAATGGAATTTAGTTCATTTGATTCCAATATCAAACAACCGAGTATATCAATTTTGTTCTGAGTTTACATGTTAAAAATTGAAAGACGTAATGAAACCAAGTAAAAAGAAATAATTTTTACTCAAAGAAATAGTTACGGGCTACCTTGAATAAGATTGACTAGGAAAAGAGGGCAAAAGCGTTGGTTCAATTCATTTGTTCGTCAATAAAATCAAATATCAAACTGAGGTAGTCGATTCTTTCATTTTGTAGATTGAACCTCCCACACAAATTATGTCAAAAATCAAACCAAACCAAAGAAAATGGTCAGTTTTGGTGCAATAATTACTCCATTTTCTTCATGATTAAATGTAGATGAATCATCCTACAACATATGTATTTGGTGATTTTATATTTAACTTCAAAGATTAGGTTGATCAAGTTTAATTTCATAACACTTATAATATCACTTGATTTCTCAAAACTTCTGCCTAATATTATTACTTTGCACCCAACTTTCAATTCATTCAATTATGGATTGTGTATTCTTATTTTTGGATTCAAACGCATACTTCATCAACCGAGTTAAAATTAGCATTTCAGGTCTAACTCTTGAAATCTTTAAACATTTCTTAAAATTTCTTGGGAGATTTCACGTACTATGGTTAAACGCTTAAACTTCATCTCATCTTCAACTTACCTTCGAAGAGGGTGTCATTGAGCTTGGATCACGTGAGAAATAATCATGATGTGCGTTTCAACGAGGTTGATATGTGGAGGGATAAAATATTATTTTTTAGTATTTATTTACCTAATTTTGTTTTCTACAAATTAAAATATAAAGCATATGTCAAATCAAATGGAGACATGGAGTTACAAGGAATTTTTTGCGCTTTTTTTTGAACTGCCAGGATTGTTTTCCTTCAACAAGAATCAATACTGACTACTCAATATTTGACTTCCATGTGGGTACAAGTAGACTTTTACTTCTAACCATTGGCCTCGTGTCCCGCTTTGACACTTTTTTTTTTTCAAATTTTCATTAGTCTTACCAAAACAAAACTAGTAGGTTTAGAATAAAAGAGTAATTTATCATATGACAATTTTAAGAGAATAGGGAAAAGAAATGATGAAAGAAAAGATGATTTCTCCCTCAAAAGTTATGGTAATTATGTGACGACCCGTTTTTTCGTAACTTTAAAAAAAATGTGCGAAATTTAAAACTTTTCTTTTTATCTTGTAAACAGCGAAAAATTTCTTTAAAATATAATCAGAGTTCTTTCTAAAAGTCAGACCATCAAAACCCTTTTGTTATTTTCTTTATGAAAATTGTTATAAGCGATAGAAACTATAGTTATAAAAATCTTTTCTAGAAAACGTAACAGAAGCGTAAGCGTAAGTAACTAATTGCGGAATGATAAGCAACTTATTACATTTACATTTACATTTACGAAATCATTTTTCTCTTTATGTCTTTAGTCTGGCTAACCACAATGTTCGCACGTGCAAATCCTTCATCAACTGCTTTTTGATCCGTTTATCATTTTCTCGTGTGCATATACATGTACCTACACCATTAGCAAATGTGAGCTTGATGCCCAGTAAGAAATGAGCTATCCATTATGATGTATGCCCCTCTTTAGTTCTTTTGAAATGGGGGTCACCTAAACAAATATTTTCTTACTTACTTTCTTTTGTTTGTTCATTCTTTACTCGTACTTCGAGTTGGAGAGTGGAGGGTTCTTAGGGGATGGAATAGTTGATCGGACCTAACCCTTTACTTGCAATTAAGTCCCCATTCCTATCAAGGTAGGGGGCTTCGCCTAGCTGCAAACTAGAACCGCTACCCATCCGCGCCCCAACTCCCTTTCATTCATTCATTCATTCAGTCATTCATTTCGTTCGTTTATTTTTCTCACATCATGCATGTGAGTACAACCCCAAGATGGCACTCCCTACTTGTTTCTATTATCTTGATGCATGTACATAAGAAACGTTATCGTGATGCATGTCATTGGAAAGCAGTAATAGCCATGATATAAAGGCATGAAATAGGAAGCTGAAATCACAAATATATATAAAAGTAAGAGACATAAGAGAAAGCTACTAATACCCTAAACGTGGCAATACATTCTAACATGCTTGGTAATTTAGAAGAAATAATAACAATTAAACATGCTTGGAAAAATTTAAGGAAAACGGTAACAATACAAACATGCTTGATAGTTTAAACGAAACAATAATCACATGCTAATATTCTAAACATGCTCAGAAATTAAAATATAACGTGCGATCCTAAACATGCTACAATTAAACTAATAACGTGCGATTTGCATAGGCATGATATATATAAAGCAACATAGTGAAATGTAAACAAACAATTACAGTAAACAACTCGGATAATGGTGTAGGGTCTCCACTGGCTAACAACTCTACTCAATTTCTTACCTCGAAGCTTTAACGTGCATTAGCGTTTAGCCGTTATTCTTCTTCGTCTTTCTGATACCTTCACAAATTAGTAACATTTATCATTAATAATTATGACTCACTAATCTCATTGTCTTCTCCCTATCCTAATTTGTATAATCATTCTAGGGACTGTTAACACTTAAAACGAAACATATCTTATCCCAATATGATTTTACCCCACCTAACAGGTATTTGAATAACCAACGCAATCATAGTTAAAATCGTCCAATCGTACAGAGCCTATATCTAACGTGCGTAACACTTGACTTTAATCTCACAACGCATGATATTAATTCATCATGTATGTATGATATCACCATAATCAAAACTAATTTAAACATATTAACGTTCAAATGCTAAAATGCAGCAACCATATTCATTTCCAAATTATTGCTTCCGACAGATCATCCAACAGATAACAAAACAATCTATACATAACAACCATTTTCCAGTGCATAACTTCACTTTTCAGATTGAAACACAACATCACAAACAATGCAGAATCAAACTCCATGAACAGATTAATCCTTCTAACTCATTACGCAGTTGCCAATTAACAACATGCTTCACATAACAATTCATAGATTATTATCTTAGCCAAACAAACACAGCAAGGGCATCACATACAGCAATAGTTAAATCTATACATCTTCGAAAACTAACAAAACTTGCTAATTAAATTCTAACTAACAGATAAGCTCCCAATTACTAAGCAACCTATTAACATTGAGCAACCAATATCCATTTCCAAAACTAACATATTATTGCTTCCAACAAGTTATCCAACAGACAACAGAAAGCAATACCCAATTATTGTCCAAATAAAAAAAAGAGGCAGTAATTAAAGCATTATCTTTTACCAGAATACAAATCTATCAATAGCAAAGTAGTCCATAACCAACAGGGAATTAAATCCAACTACATAGCATCAATTTAACATTTTCTACGTCCAACATATATTCATGCTTGAGGAAAATAACCAACAGAGTGCCATATGCACAATCAACTTCATAGAATATACATCCAAATCCACATAGCAAAACCAACCAAGAGACTAACACAACAGAGATAACCGAGTGTATTTATCTACCTATAAACTAATAACAGAGCATAAATATCCACAAAAATCCAGGATAGAGTTGAGGGAATACCTCACCGCGATCAACACCCAAGAGGACCCTCCGATCATTCTTCCTTTTCTGCCTTCACTCTATTTCTCACTCTTTGTTTTCTCTCTTCTCACGGCTGTGCATCCAGAGGACATTTCCCCCCAAACACTCTCCTCCTTCAACTCTCAGCTCAAGCTCTGCAGAGAGCTCTCCCCTCTCTGCCTCCATCTCTCTTCTTTTTAACTCAGCAACAGACCTCTAGCACACACTCTACTCACTGCCTATTTATTTCCCTTATTTTTGCTCAATAATTTCAACCCACTAGACAACACAATTCGACAGCCCCCCTTAATGCCATAACTCTCCAGCCACTGACAGAGTTCCCCACTCTGTATTTTCAGTGCGATTCCAGGATGGAAAAGGAGCATGGGTTGTCTGCATTGCTGACAACGGTTTGACACGAATCGAGTCCAACCAAATTGGACCACACTTGCGTCGAAGCACCCATTGCAGCCCGACCCGATGCCCAACCAGATGCCGGAATTCCTTGCAATGCTGACGCCAAGCCGTCCCTGCCAGCGTCCGACCATCAGAACACAAAGGAGAAGAAAACTCGACCAAACATACCGCAATTCGTCCCAGGAAATCGCCACGGCAGAAGCTTCGATCTCGAGCCCTAGTCGTGACCCACGTCACTGTTCCTTCTCGCTCGCAGTCGCTCGTCCTCACGTCGCATGGCATCTCCCCAAGTCTCATCGTCATCGTTTCTTCCTCGCGCCCGATCTCCTTCCTTCTCCTTCGTCTTTCTCTTCGCGTCTCCCTTCTCCCCTTCTCATCGTGTCTCCCTTCTCCCCTTCTCATCGTGTCTCTCTTTCTCACTGAAGGAATTGGCAGATGGCCAAATAAAAAAACCAAACCTATCTTTCAATTGATTCTTGAACCCGACCAAAATCAATTGGTCTGAACCAGTTCATACTCCTTATCCCATTCAATCATCATTAATCAAATTGATTTAATTATTTAATCCCCTTACATTTATAATTCCACTTACTCCAATTTATTTAATCCCTCAATTAATCTTTACTTAATATACTCTCATATTTAAATCCTAATTAATTATAATTTAATCTTTCACTAATACTTTCCTTATTTAAAATAAATCGAATTAATCCCCATCTATAATCCCTTTTTAATTATTCTCTCTATATAATTTGCCCCCAACTTAATAATTTACTTCATTAAATTAATATCAATTCATCCCCTTTTCTTAATTAAAAGTAAAACCAAACCAAACTTAACCTTTCAGACCGAGCCGAACCAATCTGGTTTGATCCATTATTTTCCTTCAGAAATGCAATTTCGGACGATAGAACGCATCCTCATCTTCGTCCGCATTCGTCCGAACAAGTAAGGACGAGAAACCCCGTCCTTGTCTCATCTGAAGTGTTACTGAGCTCCACAGTGCACGTGCGGATGAGATCACATCTGCAGGTTGCGTCCGCTATCGTCCGCAAATGCGTAGGGGATACGTGGGACGCAAGATCACGTTCTTAGGCATCCCAACCCCCAATTTCTACCATTCCTACTTAACTTTTCTCATATAAATTACACCCAACTAACTCCCAATTATTTATGTGGTATAATTTCGATACATATTGTCCTGTAATATAACGTATTAATTTTTACGAAATTCATAATATTAATAACGACGGGAAAATATCGGGGTACATCCTTACTAATATCCCGATAATTATCCAAATAATCTGAATACTGTCAATTATTTTTCAATTAGCCTTATTAAATTATATGACGAAAAATCAGGATATTACAAATTCACTCTTCGTTGAAATTACGTATTCAAAGTCTTTACAAAAACTTTGTAAACATTATTTTGAGCACTGTTCTATCAATGATCACATTACAAATATTGTCACCAATGGTGCATCATGTTTAGAAAATCTTGTGTTCAGAGTTGTATAGTTTTGTTAAGGTAAGTAAAAGTCTTTCAAGAGTGCACACTATTTCATCTCCCATATCTCCTTTTCCAAATTCACCAGCTGCATAAAATTCACCTTTAAGTGTGTATTTATAGTATTCTGAATTTTGTTGAGCTAAGCACAAGGCTTAGGTGATGATTTTGGGATATTAAGAGTTTAATTGGACTATTTAGAAATATTGGTCAAGAGAGATACATTTAAAATAAGTGAATTATGATACTCCGTTATATTCATAATTAGTTTAAGAAAATGATTAAGGTTATTTGTGAATGGGTTGGTGATACTGAGATTTAGAAAAAGTGATATCTTGACTGACTTAGTGATTGACAGTCAGTGGATTAGTAAGAGAAAAAAACACTTGGATGTAATAAGGTTGAAGTTATAAGGTTTATTGTATTTTTGAGTGTATTGGATTTAATAAAAGAATAAGGTGAAAGAGGAATTATAGAATATATACTTTGATTATTAAAGAATAAATTATGGATAGTTGGATTGTCCAAGTGTTGACCTAAGAGAAAATGGATTTGAACGTAAGTGGACGTATTTGGAAGTTTGGATATACTTGGACGTGGAAATGTGGAAGTAGATATATATGTATTTGGTTTTGGTGCATAAGGATTTGGAGAAGACGAAGTGGTTTGGAGGATATTTCAATTATATGTAAGACATTAGGTGAGGGTTAGATTTATATTATGTTTATGCATTGCATGCATGTGTCACGTTATAGGAAATAATGTGAATAATCTTAGTCTGGTGAAGATTTAATATATTGCGTAGTAGGAAACTACGGTCGATCGCGATGGTCGATCAACGAATGTCGATCAACCAGCGTCAATCAACCGGCATCAATCGACCGGCAGTAAAACATAATGTTTTTTGAATGAAATATGCGGACGTTTGGATGAAGGACGGTCAATCGTCCATCATAAAAATCGATCAGCCACCATTAAAAGTTGTCGTCTAGAATGCATAACAGACGTGATGCTTCGTCGTCCGAATGCTTAGATATTTATGAGTGATTATGGTTGCATACAATGGCTTTCCATCTTCAAGAGGATGATGGAGAGTCATTTTTGGAAGTCTATAAATGGAGGAACGATGGACGAGAGGGGGAGAGAGAATGCCATGCGAAAGCTCTATCAATGTTTGGAAAGAGAGAAAGAGAGAAATGATGAAAGTCTTCTTCTTCTTTGGAGTTTTTGTTCTAGAATATGGTGAAGCTTTTGTAATCTTCGTAGGATGCACTGTGAAAGAGGAGATTGAGAAAGAGAGTTTGCAACTGTGAATGAGAGTTGAGAGAAAGCAATGATCCTATGATGTTGTGTTTTAGAATGTTTGAAGGTTTAAAAAGAAGTTGAGGCAGTGAGGAGATGTAACACATGTAATCTTGTGTGCATGGTGAGGTGAAGAATTGGTGTGGAGTTTCTATGTTTATGAAGGAAGACAGTTACAAGGTTTGAAGGATGAGAGAGAGAAGCAGATGGATTGCATGGTTTTGTTCTACTCAGAAAGGGATGCTACGCCTATTGGATGATAACAAAATGTGATGGAATTGTTTGTGAAGAAAAGTGGAGTTAAGTATCTGAATTGTTATGGTGCTTCGAGTAATGAGGAGAAAGAGATTTTAAAGCTATCATGGTAAAGCTAAGGACACAAGGTAAGGAATAATGCTTGTGTTTTGTCCAAAAGGACCTACATCGCAGGAGTAGGGTTTTTGCGTAAATTGATATGTTAGTTTTATTGATGGTTATCTGGTTAGGTTATATTCCTACGTTAGATTAATAACGGTTATGATGAAAATAGTTTTCTAAGATGATAGTCTACGATATAAGAACATTAGATTAAATCTAATATAGTTAATTAGTATAGAACCCCAATTAATATTCATGTGGTGGATACCATAGGATGATGCTTATATTGTTTAAGACTAAGTTAGAAATAATATGTCAAGGATAGAAGATTAGAAGTATAACGTTATAGTGTAATATGGACATGCTTAATGTTAATGTTATAGTTGAAGGATGGTATTGTTGTTAATTGTTTGCAATATATGAATTGTTGTATGTGACATTTATGTATATATGTTAGTAGAATGTACGTTATGTATTTCATGGGCTAATAATGAAGATAAGAATGGTGTTTCTACATGGGTTCAGAAATTGAAGAGGCTGTTCACACGTAGAAGTATCTCGTTTGAGTAAGTTTGGAGACTGAAGAGGTTGCTCTTACTCAACGAGTGGTGAGTTCGGAAACTGAATAGTTTGCTCTCACCTAAAAGAATAATGGTAAACGGTAACGCAATGTAAATGTAGGTGGGTCTGTTTTACTGAGTTCAGAAACTAAAGAGGTTGCTCTCACGTAAAAACGAATCCAAGTAGTGAGTTCGGAGACTGAAGAGATTGCTCTCACTCAGCTTACAACGGTATATAAAACTAAAGCATATAGAATGGTCATAGAGATTATAGTTGCATGTCATGATTATATTCCTTACTAGGCAATAGGCTCATTATTCCTCTTGTGATGTAGGTATACAAAGGATCAAAGATAATAGCAGTTAATGACGCATTTATGCGCTGCGGGCTTGTAGGCTAGTTAGGCTAAAAGGTTTAAAGAAGAAATGTAATGTTTGAAAAGGAAGACTTTGTTATGGTGTTTTGTTATATTTTTTAAGTATTGAAAATACAAGTCTTCCGCTGTTGCAATATTTTAAGGTTTTACAGTACAAAATATTTTAAGTGATAAATGGTTTAACGAAAAGGAATTTATTCATACAATTCTTATTTAAGTTAGTTTTTAAATGGAAAGTCTTCTGCTGTGATTTTAAAAGAAAAAGTTTTCAAAAATTGTGAGTTTTAAATTGGAAGAATAACTGGGATGTTACAGTATTCACCACCACCACCACCACCTTCGTTTAGAATGTCTGCTTGGACAATTATTTCAAAGATGGTGTATTTTGTTGCACTGAAAATACTTTTTGAGATTAGGACCCACATTATGGTTGTTATTGACTAGTTGCAAGTGACAAATTTGTATTTAAGTATCAGCTAAACAATAGTCAAAGAATTTTCACTATGATTCTACTCTGAGTTCTTATTCAAAGAAGCATCTGTATGACTAATGTCATTGTCATCTATAATTGTAGATCCCTTGGGAATAAGTGAACTATCTGAAGTTTGTCGGCGGTGGTAGATCTATTGATCTAAATTTCTACCTCATTGTAAAATTTACAACGTCTTCCAAATTCACACATTCTGAAGACCTATTCAATCTTAGATAGTAAGTTTTAACCCTCTAATATATATTGCTATCAACTTATCTTTTGTCTAAGAAAAATTACAAAAGCATTTAATCAATAAAACTCCTTTGAATAGTGATTTATTGTATGATTGGATTGTTGACAATTTAGGTATTACTAATAGAAAAATTGCTTATATGTAGAAGGAATCACCTTTGCAACAAACTTTTCATTTTTGGCCAAGCTCTTACACATAATTTTCACTGCCATTTGCAAATACACTGAAGTTGTTTTCATCATGTAGAAGCTCCACCATTTAACTTATACGGCACAAGTTTGACCTACCTTTCCTCTACAATATCTAAATAGTCCAAAAAAAAATTCAATTGTGTGAACTCAATCAAGAAAATCTTTAATATTTAAACGACAATCTAAATATGGTAAATCCATCTTCATCTTAAATTCACAAATATTTGGCCATCAATTAAAACCTTTATCAATACAAAAATAATCTCCTTTGCAAACAAATAATTCATTCTATTTTCCTACTTCCATTGTGAATATCCTCACTGCCAATGATAGAGATAATTACTAAATCGATCTAACATGAAAAATATTTCGTTCATCTAGATTTGTAATTGTGTTGTTCAAAATCCTAACTGTATCACTAGAAAACTCATCATCATAGTTGGTGCTGATTTTGTCATTGGTCCAAAGGCCTTGTCTATCATAAATAATTGTGGATTGGCTACTAATCAACAGGTTCTTGTGCTATTAGGCAAGAAATTAGTAGATTTCACTAGTTGAAGATTCGAAAATCAAACAGCCATGATTTCTTTCCAATTTTACTCTAGTTATCATTTTCGAAGCATGATTCACCGATGGTTGGCCATGTTCTGGGTCAATGAGGTGTCGCTAGCAATCATCAAAGTGTGTTGGAAATATTGTATCACAATTTGGCTCTATGCGCATGATTCTTGTCTCTGCTTAGCCATGTTCTAGTTAAAGACTCACCAGTGGTCACCGAAATTGTAATAATCCTCATTTTATTAATAATAAATTTCATGTGTAAATATTTCAGCTTAATATTCGGTCAAGGTATTAAGAGTTGACTCATTTTGTCATGTAGCGACCACATGTACATTTTTGGTCAAATGATCAAATCATTTAGTTTGCTTATCACATCGTAGTAAAATTTCATTTGATAAATTTTAAGTTACCTTGGATTGGATTTTGGATGACGGTTAAATGTTTAGAGAAATCACAAATTAAAGAAAATGTATATAATATATATTATGTTAAATACAAATTTAAAACTTAATTATTAAAAAATAAATAAATAAAATGTAAACTCTCATTCTCTGATACAACCACCATGGTAATGAGAAACGAGGGAGAAAGGGACGAGAGACTAAATCGTGTGAGAGGGATTTTTGACACTTCATTAACGTTCTTGGTGACCCCAACTTAGAATTTTATGAAAAGATTTTGAGGGTTAGTCGTTCTCCTCTCTATTTTCGTGTTTAGAGTTTTGTTGAAAGTCAAAAATTGGGTTTGATCTTGGAAACTCAAATTTGTTGGTTGTTGTTGTAATATATTGGTAAATGTAAGGTTTATGCAGGAGATTTAACTGGTTAGAGGTGAAAAAATGGAGAAATTAATAGTTTGCATTGCAAAAATCACATTGGAAGGTCGCCCTTGTTGATATCTAGTCATGCCAATTAACCGCAAAAAAGTCTGAGAGGTTTGATGAATTGGGGTTGGTTCGCGATCAACCACGACTAGAGATGGGTCAACCATGTTGGTTGGAGGTTGACTGCAGCCAGAACCGGTCAATCGTGCCAATGCCGAGTCGACCACTACAATGTGTTGTCGACTGCTATAGAGCCCTGGTCTACCGCGTAGTTTAATTTTATGCATTTTTAGTTTGTTCACGTGTCGGTTTCGGTTTCTAATCCCACTATAGGACCCATTCCCATTCGCACTTGATTTATTGATGTGAATTATTGATCTTTGACATGTTTTTAGGGTCAGACAAGTTTGAGGATTATGAGCTCGTGCTTGAGGTTTCACTCCTATTAGCAAGAAGAACGATCATCAACAAGGTAGAGATTTTATACTTTTTGCACTGCATTGCATAGTTTTCTAAACTTTATTTTGTAGGTTGCCATGCATGAAAACCCGATGAGAACTATTTGACAATACATCAGTTTGTATGTATATGTATATATGTTTTACATGTTTACTTTACTTATGCATGGTTTATTTCTTTATTATCTGTTCTATACTTGAGGATGAATTTTCTTGATGTTTTGGACGATCTCAGTATCAAAACATCATAAGGCTATCCCAAATCACATTCTGTTGCATGAAGTTATTTATTTCTACTTTACGAAATGGGGTATTTGGGCTTTGATAACCCGCTCTTTGGGTTTCGAATTCCTAAACCTGATCCGAGTGTATTTGTTGTTAATTTTATAGGAGGTCTTCAGATCGCTGACCACTCATGTGACATGATGTACCACGAAAGAAGTAATACCCCGATTTTCTGTAATGAAATTAAGTAAGAATAATTGAGAAATTAATTAGGGTAAATAGGATTATTTAGAGAATTTTTATTATGGAATGTATTACCCCGAAAATAAGTTTAGAAAAATAATAAGTTGGGGTATAATTATATCGATTAATCAGATAATTATTGAGGATTTAATAAAAGACAATTATTAGTAGTGGTAAAGTAGGAAATTTGATTAAGATTTATTGGGGGTAATTAAATAAGGAGTAATTAAATAAAAGTGGTAATTGAAATAAAATAAAATAAGTAAAAAAATAATTTATTTTTAATGGAACGACAATGTTTGGTGAAGATGAAAATAGGTGTCGTGGCATTTCGGTCGAAGAATATGATCAAAATGCATTTTGGATTACATTTTGTGGTTTTCAGATGCAACGTGGTCGAGGGTACAGAGTGATGTGCAACCGAAAAACAACAGGTTTGAATCTGTCAAATTCATCGATTTTACGATCAAGTCATCGTCGGGTCGCGGTCGTAATGTTTCACCGAAAACACAAAGTAAAGGAGAAATTGGGTATTCGGTCGATGGTTCGGTCGGCTTACTCGACCGGAAAGCCTATTTTAAACGCAAAATTTGTTTTTGTCAGCCATTTCTTTTCACCTCCAATGAAAGTTTCTCTCCTCTCCCGAGACGATGACGAGCTTTCCACGTGCCCGACCTACATTGAACAACCCTCCCTTGAAGTGAGTGATTTTCCATCAACATTGCATCCCCATATAGTCTTCTTCTGTCTATAAACCAATGGTAGTGGGTGAGTATATTGGGGAGGAACTCTTCATTTTCTACTAGGCGAGTTGTGACAGAGTGGGTAAGTGTGAGACATTCTGTTGTTCTTCTTCCTGTGATCGAGTGCTCGAGTGAGAGTGCAAAGGAGCAGGTTACTGCTTGGTTTTATGGAGTGAGACATTCTTTCATCGTGGTTTTAGACTGTTATTATTGTGAAGTGGTGCGCAGAGAATATTCATGAGGTAAGAAGTGTGGATGCAAAGTTAGCCAGTGAAGGCCCTACAACATGGGACTTGTTGTTGTTAATTTCTAATTGTGTTTGGTGTTGGTTTCTGCATCGGTTGCTTACTGCTAATCGTCAATATGTTGCTAGGTTGGTTTCTGTTTTTGGTTACTTGCTGTTGTTAAAGGAATAAAAGTTGGATGAAAGAAATTAGATGTTCTGCTTGTTGGGTGATTTGTTACTGCCTGTCATTGCTTGTTTGAATAATCTTTAGTTAAATACGGTGAAGTTGCTAGCATGTTAAATGGTTTAAGTCACTATCTTTTATTGGATAAAGAAACGAGATAGCTACTGTCTTTCATGGCTGATATTGCTCTATGAATTGTTGAGTTGTTATCCGTTGTTGTTAGATAAGTTTAACCTCTGTTAACTGTAGTATGATGAAGAAATAGGAATTGTACTACGAAATTGAATGTTATTTCCTTCACATCGAACTCGGCTTTGACTACCTATTGCATTTTGTTAATATGCTGTGAACCAAACATTGTCATGAATAATTTCTATAAGATGGTTATGTGCTGAAGAAAGAAGTTGATTATTGTTAACCAAAGGGGGATGGAGAAACTGGACTATAATCTGTCACTTTTGTCAAAAATGTTCACTGTGATATAAGCTAGAGTTTTTGTAGATTAACTCAGTACAATTGCTTCTTGAAACTACAACATAATTTACTCCCTTTGAACCCAAAATAGGAAGTGCTCCTTGAACATCAGGATGTGATATTTTGTTGAATAACCTATAAACTGCCTTTGGTTAATTAATAGACAATTTCTTTGTAGAACTGTTAATTTCCATTAGTCGACAAATGTTTAGTTTATTGATCCTTATAAATTATTGATATATTCTGTATACTACTGTGGATGGAATATCGTGATGAACTACTTTAATTTCGTCGATATACTAAACTATTGAATTGAATATGAACTAGCATTCATGCATCACGATAAGGCTTATGAAAATGTTACATATGCATGGCATGATAAATGAAATGAACAAATAAATGTAAATGGTTGTGAAGGGGTTCGAGAGAGAGGGTAATCGTGCTTGGTTGTGAGACCCATGATGGAAATCTCCACTCATGAAGAGGTTGGAGTCAGTTAAGTCACAAGACCAATAGATGTATCCCTGCTCTTAGTCCCTAAACGTTTAAAAAGATAGAGGTTGGTGGCGGTGGTGGTGACACCCCTTATGGAAATCTTCTCCCATGTAGAGATGGAGTCAGTTAAGCCACACTGACCTATAGATGTATCCTTTATCTTGTAACGAAATGTAAAGGCAGAAAAGACAGGTTCTTTTCTGGAGACAGACATGATAAATGAAATAAATGAATGAATGTTGTAAAGGGGCATGTGAGAGTTCAGGTGAGAGGGTGATGGTGCTTGATGGTGACACCTCTAATGGAAATCTCCACCCATGTAGGGTTTGGAGTCAATTAAGCCATAAGACCAACAAATGTATCCCTGCTCTAAGTCTTCAACGTCAGAAAAGACAGAGATTGGTGATGGTTGTGGTGACACCCCTGATGGAAATCTCCACTCATGTAGAGGTTAGAGTCGGTTAAGCCACACAAACCAACAGATGTATCCATTCTCTAGTAATAAAATGAAAAGGAATAACGAAATGAAAATACATAAAAGATAGGTTCTTTTCTGTGACAGAATGCATAAGCATGAGCATGAGCATGAACATTACATTCATCCTATTTCTTTCTGCGCGTTCGGCATATTGTTTTATCCCGTGGTTTAGGTATGCACGAGAAACAAGAGAACAGGTCAAGAACAGTTGGTGAGGAATTTGCACGGGCGGATCTTGTGGTTGGCTAGGCTAATGGTTTGTAAAGAATTTTGTAACGGGTAGTAAAATATTTAAATTATAAAAGAAGAGAATGATATTTCTTTAATATTTTGTTTTAATTATATTCCACTGCGTTTCATTTAAGAAAAAAAGTTTTATTATTGTCTTTTAATTGGTTTACGAAAGAAAAGTCTTCTGCTATTTCACAAAAGAAAAGAAAAAGTTTTAAATTTTACGCGATTTTAAACAAAAGAAAAACCAAGTCGTTATAGTTGGTATCAGAGTGCCTGAGTTTTAAAACTGATTCTTTATACTGCCTACCAGTACAAGCTTCGACATGGAAATGCTTCATGGAATGTAAGTATATTTACGATCATATAATTTAAATTGTTAAATTATTTTGTAAGAAATTTCATTAGGACTTTTATTATAACAGGAAGGTATGCTATTTTTGTCTTCTTTGAAGCATATGATAAATGCGTATGAAAAATTGTCAATCATTTAAAGATTTTCCTAGAAACTGGATTTAATATAAGGCTGTGAGCTGTGTTATGTGAGTGATAAAGAATCTGCTTAGGAATGTAAGCGACATCTCTTTTGTGTTTATAACATGTAACTACAATTATAACTGGAAGTAGATACTTGCGTTTCTTTGGATCAAGTTGAATGGTTGATATCATAAAAGATAGATACTACTGGAACTGTTTGGGTTTTGAGTGCAAGATGTACAAAATATAGCTTTGGGGGAGTAAAGAAACAGGGGAGACTCTGTCCAAATTTTTATGGAAAAGGGGATAGGTAAAAAGCGAATCCCACATGAATTAAATCAAGTAGACAAATAGGCGAGATTACCTAGGTCGTAAAGGGCTAGATTATAATATCCTAAATCATTCGTGATATTTTACATTAAAATCCTTTTGTGGATAGTTGAAGATATTTGGAAATTATAGAGACGATGATGAATATTGGAATATAATACCCCGAGTTTAATGCCACTAAGTGTATGAATATTAATGGTAATTGTGTGATAGGTTAATCTTACAAATTAAGGGATTTCCAATGGATACTTTATTGGAGAATTGGAAATTAAATGGCGTTGAGAACAGACGTGAAGTCTTGCAAGACTAATCTTATTCCTTGGTTGATTATCATCGAAATAATATGAATTTAAAGAGTTAAGATTGAATCACCTATGGATAAATATCAAAAATCAACAAACGTAATTTAGTTAGTGTTAAAAAGTGATTATAGGAGTGTGAATATTTTCGTAAATAAATAATTGTGAGATAAATAATGTTGGCGGTAGATCGTGGTGGACGATCGCCCTGGTCAACAAGCGTCCGGCCAATCGACAAGTAGAATTTTTAGTGGAATTCAAGGCTGATCGGGAAGTTGGCAGTCGATTATAAGTATTAAATCAATCGCCCGGCATGTTCACTGACTGCCTGAAAACTCATAACTGATATTCGGGAGTTTGACAAGTCGATGAAAAACAATACGTCATGTCTCCTTGTTGCCCTTGGAGTGTTACAAAGTGTATTTAGGAGAGGTTAAATGGAGAATCGGGTAAACGACTGAGAAAAACTCTCTCAACATTCTCTACTTCTTTTTGGGTTCTGTGAGTTTTGGAGAGACATGGCAAAGATGATAGAGGAAATGATTTTCTAGGAGACCCTGATGATGATGGGTTGGTGCAAACCAGATCTACTTCATGAAGGGAAATCACAACGTGAGGTAAGGAATAACGTCTGTGCTTGGTCCGTAAGGACTTACATCACACGAATAGGAATTGGTTGTGCTTCTCTGTAAATTTCATGGCTATTTCATGAAAAATATTGTTCTTCCATGGTTTACTGCTTGCATTCTTTACTACTTAATTTTTAGAAATGTTCTCTGTGAGCTTATGTCTTCGTTAATGGTTCCATATTTATGTTGATTCTCTGTCATTGGGTTGCTAAGGATATGAATGTTAATAAATTGGAGTCAGTAGCGTAAAGATGAGTTTTGCATGATAGTTGTTATTTCTTGTGAATATGCTTAGTGACAAATCTCTTCTTAGGTTCTTCTTTGTATGATTGGTCGTTCTCCTCTGCATGAATTGTTCCTATAATCTAAACATGAATTAACTTCTATTGATGAACTATCAATTCTGTTGTTCCCTTTAGAGTAGTTTGTTCTTTGTAGTTTTCATACCTCTGTGAATGAATTTAGATCATGGGTTTCATGTTGTTGATTTGTCCAATCTGTTGATTAGTCAGTTGTGTAGAGATAATGCTTTGCATGTTAACGCGACTCCTGAAATGGCTCTCAGCAAGAATAGGCTGTTGGTAATTGTTTCTCCCTGTTATTGAACTTACTCCTTGAAAATAAGACCTTCAAATAAATTGTTTCTAAATAAATGAATTTGTTATGAAGAAGTGGGTTTGTGCGTAATTCTTCTAAAGTTAGTATACTTATATGATGAATTAGGTTTGAAGTAAAATGTTTCTCGTGGAATCCTCTATAAGATATAGTATGACTTAAAATCTGGTTGTATAAATATATGAATTAGTGGTAACAGATACACAATCGGGATATATTTCTAAATGAAGTTTACAACATGTTTCCTTTGATATATCTTTAATGCATAGTAGATTTAACTGTCACTTTATATTAGCATGCTTAGTGTTAAGTTATAATTGACACATGATTCATGCTCACTGTTTTGTTAGTTTTTGTAATATTGTTTACAATATATAAACTGCTATGTGACATTCATATATGCATGTCATTAGAGTTGCATATCATACAATGCACGGAATTATTAATGAAAATAATAAATGGTGTTTTCTACGTGGGTTCGAAGACTTAACAGATTGATCACATGTAGAAAACAACCTGTTTGGGTAAGTTCGGAGACCTAAGAGGTTGCTCTTACTCAACGGGTAGATGAGTTTGGAGACTGAGGAGGTTACTCTCACATAAAATTTAATAAACATAAATGTATGTGGACTCATTTTTAGTGAGTTCGGAGACTGAAGAGGTTGCTATTGTGTAAAAACGAATTACAGTGGTGAGTTCGGAGACTAAGAGATTGCTCTCACCCAACTTACGGATATATCAGGCTAATGCATGTAGAGTTGTTAATAGATATGGCATCTGCATTTCATTTATATTCCTTACTGGGCAATAGGCTCATTATTACTCCTGTTATGTAGGTATTGATTGTAATCTAAATGAAATGAACGTGGAAGAAGTGTGATGCAATACAAGCATGTGTTATCATGCGTGGATCGACCTCATGGGATTATGGCTCAAAAGAATAAAAAATGTTTAAATTGCATAAAGACTCTATTTATGGTTTTAAGTATTTTAAATTGTGTTATTTTAGCAAAAAAATTTAAATATTTTTTTATTCCGCGTAATGTACTCTGATATTTTTCTTTAAGTATATTTTAAATGGATTTTAAAATGTTCAAAATTTTTATGAAAATACATAAACGAAAATGAGATATTACAATTATGGTATCAGAGCATAACTGTGTCTAACATAGTTTTGTAGACTGCTTGTAACAAAAGATTGGTCGCGACATGCTTCTTCAATAGTAAGTGCCTCGTTACATTGTTTTATTGCACTACTAATATGAATATTTCTATTAGTGTAAAATTGATGTGTTTGTGTAAATTGCATCATTACATTCCGTTGTTAAATTTCTTGTTAGCTTAAGTGTTTTGTTTCAATTCTTTAAATAAATAATAATAATAATAATAATAAGTTACGCCCTAATAAAATCCCCAAAGAGCCTAACATTTCCTAATATACATTCTTGTAGGATAACAAGTTTTATCTTTTATAATAAATTAATACTAAACAATACTTCCTAATATATATTCCTATAAGATAATAAATTTAATCTAAAAATATATATATATAAAATAATAATAATAATAATAAATAAAATAAAATAATAATTATTAAATGGGGTAGTATAATGGTGAGAGGGATTTAAAGAAAGTGAACCAATAAATAATGGGAGGATTGAAACCAAAACTATTAGAATTATTACTGTCAATTAGTCACTGAATTTACTCCTTGCCAAAAAACCCTTGTGGAAAAGGACTTAAGGAAGCATATCTAGGAAAAGGAATAAGATAATCTTCAGCTATTTGCTATTGTTGAGCAACTATTCCAAAGTATAAAATTGTTGAAGAAATATGCTGAAGAGGTTGAGTCGGTTGAGAGTAAAGAAGATATGAATAACTGTACTCTTATTCAATTTATGGATGGAGAACGAAGCTCTCGTGGGATGAAGAGGCCATTAATGGAAGGGAAACAACGGAGGAAAGAAAAGATGATTCGTGTGAAGAGTGCATTCAGTCAATGCAAGAAGTGTGGACAGAATCATCTCAGACCATGTTTGGCGGGCTCTGGAAAATGTTACAAGTGTGGAAAAGAGGGACGCATTGTTAGACTTGCCTAGTAGTGTGTAAGAAAGGAAAGATGCCTATTGAGTGATCTTCCTTTTAGTGGTATTAGTGATGCGAAGAGTAGTGATGTTAGGAATAAAAACTATAATTATATTGGAATAAAGTCAGAAATCTTAAAACATTTGTGAAATTGTCAAATTGTACTCCAATAAACTATGATAAAATAAATAAAACGAAATCTAAATATAGGACCCAGAATACTGACCGTGAAACCATTTGGGATGAGCGGTAGAGTAAAATCTTTTTAAGTCGATTGACTGGTAAATCGGTTCGAACGACCAGTAAATCGGGTCGATTGACCACGATTAATTGAAACTTAAAAATGGGAGAAGATGGGAAATTAGGGCATAAGCAGAAGAGAAATGGACGATTTGCGAGGGTGAATACACAGCGATATTAGGGAGAAGTCGATTCCTACTTACGACTTTCGATTTTGGAGCTTCAATCTCTGAAACTTTAAGTCAAATCACAAACTTGAGAGAAAGGGATTATTCATAAGTAATTTGGTCGAAGTATAGTATTAGAGAAAATATACTCTGCTGAAATTAGTCTGGTTCTTTATTGAAATCTCGTCTGGACAGTGAGTGTGGGCCATTGCTTATGTTAGATAATTGTGGATTTTTTTTTGCTGGAAAATTTTGTTGAAAGAGATTTTCTTGGAACGTGTTTTGACTGCACTGTTATTGTGGGACTACTGTTTTGTTTGAGGAGTTTTGCTAGAAGTCTCAATTGTTATGGGTCCTGTGTCGTGCTGCCTTGGAGAATTTGATTACTGTCACCACGTGAGAATTATTGTTTAAACTTTTCCTATGAAATTAATAATGGCTCCTAGAACCATAAGAGTAAAAAATAAGGGAAAAGAAATTTCTAGGTCGAGTGGTTCATTACAACCGGGACCACTTATTTTTCTGAGGAGTTCAGAAGTAAGAGTGACAAGAACTTATTTGACAATGATTTCAAAGAGAGGTTCTTAATATATTTGCGTCGGGTGTTGTTCCATAGTTTCCAATCTCTGATGTTTGGGGAAACTTTTTGAACACAGAGGGTTGATGGGACTATGCACAGTTGAGGGGATGTCATATGAATGACTTGTCAGGATGTTTTATACCAATTGGACATTTAGGTTTGACCCATTGACTATAAATACCTATATCTTGGGAAGGAAGATTGAGTTCACTGTAGAGCTAATGTTCGTTCAAACAGACAGAGGGAGTCGGAGCTAGAGCTGTTATACCAGAGGTGTCGGGTTGTTGTGTATTGTTGAGCATGGAAACAGATAAACAAAACATAAAATTGAATACGAATTTTAAAAGCTACATAGCATGTGTATTGCATATTTAATTATATCGCTTATTGAGCATTAGGCTCATAGTTTAAGTCTTGTGATGTAAGTACATGTTAGATCAGGATAGGAGCAGCTGACGGAGCAATTGTGCATTGAGGACTTAGTGGCTGACTAGGATAAAGGATTCAGGGAAAATGATTTGTAAAGGGTTTTGTTAAGTGTAAATGGTTTAGTAAATGTTTTAATTTGTAAAGGTTTACTTATTGTATTCTCAACTATTTTGTTTTATTCATCAAAGTCTTCCGTTGTGTTTTCTAAAACGAGTTTTCCAAATTGTAAAGGTTTTTAAATAAAAAGATTTTATTTATCATCTTTAAATGGTTTTTATAATGAAAAGTCTTCTGCTACGAAAAAATTTTAATTTTAAGCGATTTTCAAAGATAAATGCTGTTAAAAAATGTCACGTTTTAAGAAAGCAAAGTTGGGACAACGAGGCTCTAATACCAAATGATGCACCACCAAAAAGGAAAGTTTGCAGGTTGTTTCAGATATATAACTTCTCGGCAAATTTTCTTGGTAAACTTGAGGGTGCAATAACTCCGTCAATTGAAATATTCTTCACATGAATTTTGGATAGCTACACTTGTTATATGTGAGGAAAAATAACTCAACATACTAGGGCAAAATTTGTTCGGACAGGAAAGATATTAATGCAAAGATGGCAATTCCTTGGATGTAGGCGCCCACTCGGCCAAGAATCAGGTCAAACATCATACAAGTGTATCTCTGTTGATACGAGACTTCATAATATGATTCTGGGACCAATTCTTACCCTGTGCGTGAAGAAGACCCCCTCTAAAAATCAAGATCAAAAGTGATGGCATGAGTGAGATTTTATGGAAGAGCTGCAAGTTGATCCGAATAGACACTACTTCTGCCCCTTTTGACTTTAATGACCTCCCTTTGTTGGAAAACACTCTAACTTGAGTTTCTTGCAAGTTTTTTCACCTTTGCCAGATGTTCTTCATTGACGGGACAAGGAAGGAAAACTGGTAGTAGTAAGAGATATCACCTAAACTTACAAAAGATGAATCAATGGACAACACGCAAGCTTGGTCGGACAAAACTCACCGAAAAAGATACAGCTATAGAGAAATCTTCACAATTTCAAAGAAGTGTTCTATCATATTGATCAACTACATAGGATAGTCCTTAGAGAGAGCTTAAGTACACCCTCCAAAATAGGGTTATCACTAAAGACAAAATTACAATTTATTCCAACACAAATAAACCACACTCGACTAGTATAGCTTACCTGAGTGTCACAACATGCCATAACAAAGTTCCACATCCAAATGTTCCAATTTAAGTAACACAAAAATAAATAAAGTTTCCTAACTTGAAATGATAGTCCATCTCCAATGAACATTCTTTGGTAGAAGCAAAAACTCCATTAAGCGATAGTAGTTATCTCCGAGTGAACAAGGGAATCAGGTGTTTGTTTTAGCTCTCATCTTAATAAGTGTTTTTGTAACGACTCGAATTCTTACTTGTCTTAAAAGTATGTTAAAGTTTTAAGTTTTTACTAAACGATTAAAACTTTATTTTTATAAAAACTTCCAACATTTAAAATTAATCAGAGTGCCAAAATCTAATCGTTACCAGCTTACTTAAAATAGTCACTTAAATCGGGAAAAGTGTGATTAATAAATTTAGCAGAAACGTAACTTAAGCATCATTTAAAAATACTAACTTGAAATCCAAGGTTTGAGTTTTCAAAGTGAAACTTACATAATATTTCGAATAAAATACTCAAAAAAGGGTTAAAAATGGTAATTTAACGTTCGTAAAACAACTTGACGTTAGCCCTTACAAAATTACTCCTTCCTTTGTCACTTGATGCCGTACTACTACTCGGGTTGCATCTCCTCCAGATACGCCACAAGTTCCATGGGAATGGCCCCTTCCACTGCTCCTGATACAACCATCTCATTACCTACATCACAAGTAAGGACGTGAGCTTACGCTAAGTAAAGAAATGGGTTAGTACAATTATGTTTATGCCTCACTTTAGTTCTTTTGGAATGGGGGCCACCCAAACCAATCTTTTCTTACGTTCCTTCTTCGTTCGTTCTTTACTCGTACTTCGAGCTGGAGATTGGAGGATGTCCTTTGAGATGACCTAGTTTGACCGGCTTCTAACCTCCTGGGTGCACACTAGTCCCTTTCCCGACTAGGTGAAGGTGTATCCTAGCTACCAGGATAGATCCAAACTAACCATCCACCCCAACTCCCTATCCCTTTCCGGCATATCCCACCTTCAAGGTTTCTTTCTTTCTGGCGTATCTCACCTTCTGGGTTTCTTTCACTAATAGGCGTATCCCGCCCATCTTGAAACATTTCTCTTTTTAACATTTTTCCCTCACTCACGCGCATTAGTACCACCCCGAGGGGGCACTCCCTACTTGGTTTCTATTAACGTGAATGTAAGGGGATGCTAAAAACCTAGGTAACGCATTCATAGGAACTAAGCAACAGAAATTCCAATCCAATAATAAAGGGCGGACATTTAACGGAACAACAAGAGAAACATGTGACAACAACATCCAGAGTATGATATTAGGCAACGTTATTAAGTAGAACAGGTATTGCAAAATTAGAGTATCATGTTCAAGGAGCAACAATAGTCAATTCGATATGGAAAAGCACAAGAGACATTAAATTAGTTGATGGGCATGCTTGAAGACTAATTAATGTGCGGAAATCGTAAAAAGGAAGTTGACATGCTTCACAACAAATAATCAGAAATTGCAGATTATACATGTGATAGATTAACATGCTCGAGATTAAGAAAATTGGTTAATTTACATGCTAGTTAATGGGGACAAATACAAATCAACATCCTTCATACCCATGTTTAATGCTAATGGCAAAATAGATAACATGCTAAAAGACTTAACGAAACTAGTCATGCACATCAGTTTAACTATATACGTTTGCAGGATTAAGTGATAGTGAGTTACATACTTTACAAGATATGGCAGCAGAGAATTTACATATAGTAGCAGGAAATGTGAACTTCTGATCAAGCTTTTTAATCAACTGTAATAGTAGAAACTTAGAACATCAAACATGCTTTTTGATCGATTATTACAGTAGGGGAAATAATTACTAATCAAGTGTTCGATCGTCAGTTAAAGCAGCGTTAATATATAACTATATAAAATTACCGATCATGCTTTTAAATGCCTACAAACAACGGTATTAATAACGAGTAGAACAGTGAGTTATGCTTACAAATCCTGCTTTGAATGACTAAAATAACAACTAGAGATATCCAAAAATGGAACAACGGAGACATGCTTCTTAACAATATTATCAGCAGTGAAATGAATATACAAGCTACAACATTAACAGCAGGGAAATGAATATACATGCTTTGAGGTTTAGCAGCAAAATTAACAGCAAGGAATTTGTATGAACATGCTTCAATATAACAGCAGACATACTTTAAGTTATATTAGCAGTTTTATATGGCTGAACAAGATTTACGGCAAAATTACATTCATAATTTCTATGGAAACAACATCGAGTTTTATAGCAGCAACGATATCACAGCAGTAGCAACAATCTATCATGCTTAGCAATGAAGTAACAACGGAGGATAATATGCAGTATAATAATAGTGAACCATTTACAGCAGCAACAAGGTATATGAACAAAGTGATATGAAGTGTAGTGAAAACAACAGAGAAATATCACATAATAAAACAACAGAAAATACTACTTTTAGTTCAGTTCATCTCTTCATAATAGTTGTTAGACATTCTTCATGTCCCGTAACTTTCCTCTACTAAGCTTGATAGTTTAACTATGAAATATAACTATAGAGAACTCAAGGCTTAACATTCAGAACACATGTAACCAAGTAACAATCACTCCTGAAGATAAATAAGCATTTAAAGACGATAAACGAACAACAAGAAACCTAACGGAGATGAATATCCTCACAAAAATATTAAGGAAATCACAGTTAACACACACATGCGATTACTTGGGTGTAGGGCCTCCAAATGGCCAAGACTACACCATTCCCTTACCCTCGTTGATGAACCAACTCACGGACAAGTACCTCATGCTCCCAGTCACACACCTCACGTAGGGAAATTGTTCTAGGAGGAAAATGCCGAACCAAAAATACAGGGATGTAGGAATCGCGAGGGAAGAGACTGAAGATAAAGAGGGGAGGAAAAGCTTACCTGGGATACCAACCGTACTCTTTGTTGGGGAAGCAGCGGACAAATCTCTGTTATTCGGCCACAAATGTGTGATTTTGTGTCGAGAAGCCGTATTTTTATTGGTTGGCGTCACTCTCTTCTGATTTTAAAATCAGTTATGTTGCTGTTCTGGGAGGACTTGGACGAGAGGGTGCGTCCGAATTTTTCCTGTATCGTTCGAATTCAGGATTCGGACGCAAAAATGACATCTGAGATGTCATCTGCGTCATCCAAATTCATCCAGAATTTGGACAGATTCAAACTCACAACGTCCGCCTGTGTCCGGATCGTCCGAAATCGTTTGAAGTTGTCCGAATTCACCCAGAACTCAGACAGATTCAAACGCACAATGTCCGCCTGCATCCGCATTGTCTGAAATCATTCGGAGTTGTCCGAATTCAACCAAAATTCAGGCAGATTCAAACGCACAACGTCCGCCGCGCCCGCTGTCGTTTGAAATAGTTCAAAGTCGTCCAAAAAGACCAAAATTCCATTTCCTTCACATTTTCAGCTATACTTCCATCCGAATTAATTTCCACGAAATTACAAGTCACCACTTAACGCGTATAGAGATGAGTTGTATCATGAAATTTTAACTCCAAAGTTTGATTACATCGCTTAATGGGAAAAGTTAGTATTGGGTTGTTATAGTTTTGACTCCTCTTTATCCTTTGATGTAGGTGCTTCCTCCTGGTTATAAAAGGAGTAACCTTCAAAATAAAATGAAACATAAAGGTTAGTGTGCCTCTTGGCTCGAGACCTTGTGATGGTTCCTTGAGGCGTATCAGATGGGCAGTCAAAACTAACTATCTAGATTTTTTTGTGACAGTTGGATCAATCATTTTTCGTTGGTCGAGTTTGTGTACAACAACAATTATCAGACCAGCATTGGTGTCCTCTCATTTGAGGTGTTGTATGGGAGACTATGTCATTCGCTATTTTGTTTGGCTGAGGTAGAGAAGAGGGTTTCCCTTGAGCCTGAGATTATCCAAGGGACTCAAGACTATACATAATAGGCAGAAGAGTTATGCTGATTTAAAGAGGTATGAGATTGAATTTGATGTGAGAGAGTTTGTTTTTCTCAAGGTTTGATCGTGGCATGGTATCAGTTGGTTTGGGGTAAATGAGAAAAGCCCCAACGTACATTTGCCTATTCTGGATTATTTGATCTACCTCTCCGGCTTGGATGCATCCATAATGTTTTCCACATATCCCATTTGAGGAAGTACAAGCTTGGTCCATCCCATGTCATCTCTTGGATTAATATTCCCATATAGGAAGATGCATCCAATAAGGAGGAGCATCAACGAATTTTGGTTAGAGAGATTAGAGTTTTTCGTCGCAAGACATTCTATTAGTTTTGTAAATTTTAAGTTATCTCGAATTGAACTTCGGATTAGGGTTAAGTGTTCGGAGAAATTAGAAATTAAACGTAGTGAATTTAATATATATATATATATATATATAAAATATAAATTTAAAATTTAATTATTGAAAAAATAATAAATAAAATGTAAGGAATGAGGGAATCTGAAGATCCAGTCTGTCACATGAGTAAAAAAGAAAGGACTGGTTGAAGACTAGTGAACGTGGATCGATCTTATAAACAAACACCCCAAGTGAGTTTAGCGCTTCAAAACCAAGGACACATTATCACTATCTCATTACCCAATCACATTGTACAAACAAAATACCTTCACGTAGCAAAAGGTGTAAGGAAATTGCCTCCACTTGCGTTGGCTATGGGGACCAAATACAACCCAAAACAATCGAAGTTCCATCCAATATATTCATATATCAA
Source organism: Begonia loranthoides (assembly GCA_022433065.1). NCBI lineage: Eukaryota > Viridiplantae > Streptophyta > Magnoliopsida > Cucurbitales > Begoniaceae > Begonia > Begonia loranthoides. The sequence continues at coordinate 11,669,359 of CM039477.1, read as the reverse complement.
TATGACGAAAAACCATGCATGTGTAAAGTAAATATATAAAACTAGCACACATGTAATATAAAAACATGTGTGTTGTTGACTAAGACACGCTGGTTTTCGTGTGATATAGCTCACAATTTATTTATTTTTTAAAAAACCATGTTGTAATACAATAGAGTATAAAATACCTACCTCAATGACGACGAAAGCTTTACCAACCAATCAGAATCTGCTATCGGGGACAAATTTTGAAATATAAAACATCATCAGAACCTAAAATGAAACCAATGTCAAAACAAAAACCAAAATGCTAAGGAAACAGTATGAGTCCTAAATCGAAACTAGGAACCCAAACCAAAGGAAATGATAAATGGCTATAGCCATCTAAAAATTTGTAGTAGCTGCCCGCAATAGGAGTTTAGCTTGCTCCTACAAAAGCCTGCAGTGGAAGCCTAGTCTGTTGCTATGGATGCCCATAGCGAACGTTCAAACCCCTACTATGGTCGCCCGCAGCAAACGTTTGAATCATAACCCCAGACTCCTACAACGGAAAACCATTGAAGGGCTATAGCACCCATGTGAAAAGAAGATATAGTTAATTTTTTAGCATCATCAACATCATGGTAGTCAACAAATCACTCAGCTTTAAAATTCCATTCGTGAGCATCTTCTCCATCAAACCTTGGTACGTCTAGCTTAATGGAACATAATGTTTTCTCAATTCCTTCACTTACATTTTCAGTTTGCTTTGCTCTTTTTCTTCTTGAAGCTAACTGAGTTTGTATTGGATTTCATATGTTTTATTCCATTCGACCTTCTATGGCTGTCAATTTCAAGCTAATTTCCTTGAGAAGAATCCCAAATTTATAAAAGTTGTTTTTCCTGCATTATAATGAGAACTCTACATTACTCTAAACATTGCGCCACATGCGATCTAGTACCATCAGCCATAAGCAAAAAATTGTGAGCTCAAATTCTCAAGTGCGAAAAATTCAATATTCAATATTTACTTCTCTATTTAATATTCAGCTCGTTTATACTCAAAGTGACTCTCTAAAATTTTTCTTTCGTGCCTTTTCTTCATCTTATTTTGCTTTCAAGTCAAAGTTTAGCTTTTTTATTACCCAAATATGCATTGTACTCCAATTCCACTAGAAGATGATAAGGCTTTCCAAAGACTAACTAGTATGAAGACATTCAAATTAGAGTTTTGTAAGTGAATCCATAGGTTAATAATGCATCATCCTAACTCTTAGACCAATCATTTCTGTCAAGGTTCACCTTCTCTTTGGGAATTTCCAAGATTTCCCTATTTTAAACTTTCACTTGCCACTTGATTTATGGGTAATAAGCAGTGCCCATCTTGTACTTTTCTAGACGAGCAGTACAATATTTATTATAGAAATGAGTGCCTTCATCGTTAATGATTGCCTGAGGTGTTTCAAAATGAGTAAGTATGTGCTTCTTTAGAAAGTTGACAGTCACCTTTGAGTTGTTAGTGGTTACGGCAACTGCTTCTACCAATTTGGAAACATAATCCATTACCATCAAATTGTACAGATTGTTTTAAAAAGATATGAACGACCTCATAAAATTGATATCTCATACGTGAAATAATTCCACTTTAATATTGCTGTAGCGGAGCATTTCATGCGTTTAGGGAAATATTGATAGCTCTCTTACAACGATCGCATCTTGAAACAAAGTTGTTACCATCTTTCAATATTGTCAGCCAATAAACACAAAATTGTAGAACTTTTCTTGTCCTTCAATCACCTCTAAAATGTCCTCCATAATCTCAAGAGTGGCAACCATGCAAGATATCTTAAATTTCCTTTCTTCGAAAGCATCGTCTCAAAATTTCATGGTTCACTTGCTTAAAAAGAAATTGTTCATCCCAGTAATAATGCCTTTCATCATCCATGATTTTCTTTCTTCTCATGGGATATCAAATTTGGAGGAAGTAGATTACTTATCTTACTGTATGATCCCCACACCCTAATCCCGACTCTTAGATTCCAAAAATAAGAAGAATCATGATTATATTCATGATATAGATCGTTACACATAACTATTGAACTGTATTAGCTCATAAATTCAAGATGGGATCTAATATTAATAAAATGTAATTGTATTGCATAACTAGCAATTTACGACCATTTTTTTTTAATTATTCATTAAAATTATTAGGCAAACGAGTTTATTTATTTATTAATTTGTTTATTTACATGTACAACCTATATGTGTGTGTGAGCGCGGGCGTGCCTACATCACGCTCACACATACATGATATTAAGATTGTTATAGGTTATAGATACTTAACAAAATAATTACAATAGAAGTGATCCTCTGAATCTCTAATAAAATGAACTTTCATAACCACCAGTAGGTAGATCCTTATACAAAATACTTCCCAAATGCCAATAAAGATATATGATCTAGTTAAAAATGTGACTGATGATACATCCCACATTTCACACATCATGCCATATTAAATGTAATATGCATGATAATATAATATAATATAAATGATCATTGCATATACTAACATGACGATGTAAATGCTAATATAAGCTATAAACTCCCACATTAGCTGCTACATTCCGGGGGCTTTCACCAGCTAGATGTAGTTGCCAACACCATTTTCCTTGTGATGTTTCAAGAGTCGCACAATACACAGGACAAAAAGTTTCTTCTCCTTTTTCTAATTCTCATGCTAGATGTGTCCCATACGTCAATAAACTATATACAATTGGGATCTAATGTGAACCAACCATATAATCTGTATCCAACATACAATGATATCCATATGAACATCAACTTAACCTCCCCATGCATTTTAATTTACTAAGGTAATGTCACTCTCGTTGTCATAGATTGACATGTAATTAACTTGTTAATTATGATTTGATTATGTTTTATGTCATTGTTATTATTATGATACTGTATAATTAGGTATATTGACCTCGATATTGAACATCTATGTATTGTTTCTTATTTTTGGGGATGTCTAATAAATAAATGAGAGCATGCCCAAAATTGCTTTCAAATAGTAAAAAATACAAAAAAGAGAAAATAAGGAACTAAATGACTACAAAATTAAGAAAATTGAGTCAATAATGAAAAAGTTATGAAAATTCAATGGTTAATACTTGGATTAAGAGAAAATTGTGGTAAGTAATAACTTTGGTAAGTTATTAAATGACTTTGGAACGCTAATTGAGAAGTGTAAAACAAGTCAAAATGACTTGCGTGAAGATGGTTTAACTATTAGCGAGAAAAAGATATCTGGCCATTGAAAAATCAACATGTATCATCTGCTTAATTAAACATTAATAGTGAATCAAATATAATTAAACTCAGTAACTTTGTAGTTTTTCTACAAAATTTAATGTTAAATTTGTAATATTTTGAAAGATAAATTAAACAAAAAAAAGTTAGTAATTTAATTAAAATTTAAATATATGGATAAAATAAAAATAAAAATAAATATTCTCCCTTGAGAGAGAGAGAAGTTGATTGATGGAGATTGAGAATAGATTTTGGCAACATGGCTTCAACACGAAAGTTATGCATTGAGCTTAAATTAGTCGATTGGTAATGCGAAATTAGTAAGGTAAGTGAGCATTTTAAATTTGAACACATATATTTAATTTGCATTAGGAAGTCTTTTGATTGATAAAATTGGTATCAAATGAAAGAGAATTTGATTTTGCGTATATTGGTGTAATTGTTTTCCACAAAATTGTGATTTTGGTAAGAAAGTGGCAACAAACAGTGGAAGAGCGACGACGGTAGCGAAATGCAACTAATAACATGGTCTTTTTAAACAATGACACCACAGTTATGATGGTGTATCATTGCAAATGTGAAGTTGACATGTGGATGCTTAAGCATTCAAGTGATAAATGCCCCAACATTTTGAGGACAAAAATAACATTGTGTGTTTAGGTAACGCTTGTTTTTCTACATTTGAAGTATGTCATGAATCCTTAAATGGATGCCACACGTTTTTTTATGCCACGACATTCCAAGAGAAATGTCACGATATTGATCGTGCCATGGCATTTTTTAGATTATGCCTTGACTTTTTAATAGTTCCATGTTTTTATAAATAAATGCCAATTACACTATTTTCTTAATATATTTTAGTGTTGTACTATTACACTATGACAAGATATCCTATTATTGTGTGAATAAACTAATTAAATAATGAAATAAATTATCATTGAGACATGCATCATTTGTACGATACAGAGTGTGTTGATCTATGGAGTTGACAAGATATCAACTAAATGTTCTCCATAGGTGGGAAACCTCAAAACCTTATGTGAAAGTAGAGTGTGGTAGCTACGGCCAAAATTGTGAAACTTTGAGAAGCCTAGCATTGTGTGATAGATAATATACTAGTGTGATAATATATTTTATATCACATTGAGTATATTGGCATAGACATAAGAATGTTAATAATAATGGTAATTAATATCACTATGCCAGCCCGCCCTGCAAAGACAACTGTGACCAAATTGATGGTATGACCCATATTAGTAGGGGTGCACAATCTCACATCTCTTGGCTGAATGGAAAACACATGATTTATGTCACACCCCAAAGGGGACTCAAGACAAAATAAGGAACAACTTGACACGATAACGAGTCGAATCACCCGACCGTTTAATTTATTTATTTAACAAGCAATGGAAGACTTAAGTAAGAGAATAAAGAGAGGGCTCAAATGGACTGGTCTAAAACCGTGATCCATTAGTAAAATCAAAGATAGTGTACTAACAGAAATCCATAATAACATAAAGCCATACTTGCTCTTGCAACTAAGTATCCTCCACACTAAATATTGAATAGATAAGGAGTCATATAGGTTGAGTTGACTAACTAGTGGGGATGAACATTATATTCAACAATATAATAAAAAAAATATGTGAGCATGCAAAGTTAAAATAGGTTATAAGCATTGTACAAAACATTATAGGGTAAGTTTTTAAAACAATTCACTATAGTATAGTATGTAACATAAAATAACCCTACTACGATAAATTAAAGTTAAAATAGAGTCACTCATGGACTCTGAGCATACCATGTCATCAACCATAACAATAACAATAATACTCGACAATAGCAACTGTAATATCCCAAAGTTTTGTATTACTAAGCATACGACTTAAGTAATAATTCTGGGGGTATTAGGAGTTGAAATGGACAATTAAAATGTTGGCTAAGAGAAACATATATGGAAGAAGTGAATTATAGTACCCCAAATTATGTTCATATTGAGCTTAGGGAGATGATTTAGGATTTATTGGAATTAACTTGGATAATTCAATATATCAGTCAAGTGAAACATATTTGGATAAAGTAAACTATGATAGCCAAATTATATTCATATATAGTTTGGTTGAAAAGATTAAGATTATGGGAGAATTATTTGACAATATTTGGAGTTAGATAGGATGATATAAACTAGATTAATGATTGACAGTCAGTGAAATTGGTAAGAGAAAATATACTTTGTTATAATAAGGTTGAAAGTATAAGATCTATAATATTTAAGAGTATTTTGAATTTAGCGTTGGTTTTGGAAGTAGGGCTTGTTTATGTGATACAAGGACAAATTGGAGATTTAGTAGATGATAGTTAGAGTTAAGGGAAAATACATTTGGAAATAGTAAACTATAGGTACCCGAGTTGTTGTGGGTTGATAATATTCATGGATATATTAGGTTTAGAAAAAAGTGATGGAGGAAATATGAATTATACACAAAATATATATATATATATATATATGAATGAGAAGTTTCATCAAGACTTTATATATAAATATATATACATATATATTGATCTAGAATGGCAAATGATCAAAGGAATGTGGTCGTTGATCACCCATAGATTACCAGTCTATCGATAAGTTAGAAGAAAGAGTTAGCGGATGATCGAAGGAATTTGGCGATCGATCGTGGTCAAGGAATCGATCGACTGGTAATAAAAAATGTCACCAGAAATGGAAATGGCGTCCCCTGGAAGCTTCTAAATTAGACGTTGGTCACGTCTGGATGATGAATGGTTGCCTCCCTTGGCTCTCCACCTTCCTTGGATGCTGAATGGTTGTATGTCGTGGGGTTGTATGTCGTGGACTATAAATGGAGAAGTGAGGGAGTGGAGATTTTACAGAGAAGAAAAACCATAGGGAAACTCTGGAGAAATTTTGAGAGAAATGGTAGTGAGATTCTGGAGCTTTTACTGAGTGAGATGCTTTTGTGATTTTGAGGAAACAATTGTAAGAAAGTTCTTGAGTTTGAGTGAAGATCAGGTTAAAGAAGAAAAGCGTGAGGTTTTGCGAGAGTGGGGGAGCTACTGGCTGGGTTTAGTTGAAACTGTGAAGAACGAAGTCTCTTAAAAAAATTATTCTTTTGCTTCTGTGTTTATTTTTCAGTTCACTAGTTCTTCAGGTATGAACCTCTCTCTTTTGAATACAAGATATTGGTTTTGATTGATGGTTGATATTATGATAATCATGCTAGTTACCAATAACGATGCTCTCATTTTTAGTCAGATGATAGGTTTTGGATTTCCTATTATTAACTGCATGTTGAGAGTATTCATGCCTATGAGTTTACTATTGAGTGATTATCTGATTCTAGATTTTATGTTGATTAATTATTCTGGAATAAATTTTTGTTCACCATTTGGATTGACGTTATTAAGGGCTAGTGCTTGAATGTGAGATTTTATAATGTTGAATATCCTGCTATATTAGGCTTTGAGTGTTAAGAGATTTAACCTAGAAATTGCACGTTGTTGCTATGTTAATGAATGCTAATGAATGGGGTAGAATAAGCATGTCCTGTTATTAGATTATATTGTTATCTTGGTCGCTGTTGAGATTTTGGATAATATCCCTTGAGGTGTTATGGATATGTAACCTTATGATAGATGATAGTTTTGGAGATCTATTATTAATAAGTAAATATGTATCAGATTTGAATAGGTTTTTGGAAAAGGACAACTTTAATTGCCAACTCTTTAAAGCTAAGGACTCCAAGTAAGTGGTAGTACATGTGTTTTGTCTGAAATGACCTACATTACAGGAATTGGGGTTTGTTTGATGCTTATGTTTATTTGATGTATTGTGGATTGTATTGTATGAATTGTATGTTTATTAGACTTAAGTTTAGTTACTTAGTTAAGAATGGATAATGTTTTAAGGATACAGAAGATAGATATGTTAAATAGAATTGTATGCTTGCATCATTATTTTCCTAATGTATATGAAAATAAATAAACATAATTGAACCTAAAGTATACGAGAAGAAATAAACGTAAATAGGTGTATAGAGATATGGGTTCTTGAGTTGGTCGCCTAGGTGTTTGCCACGAGATGGGTGTCTTGTGCATATGTCGTTCTACCTTGTCAAGTTGACATCTCTAACACTTGGATGGATAACTAAAACTATATGAAAATGGAACTGAAATAGAATAAAATGGAATTAAAAGGAACAACGTAAATAGTAGTATTTGTGGTCCGGTTTTTTACGCCCAGCATAGAACAGAAACCAAAGATAAGTAAATAGTTGTTTTGTGGTCCGATTGGTTACGCCCAGCACAGAACAGCTATTGGAAATTACAGTAACAGGCTAAAGAAACTAATATGTAATAGAAAAACAAAAACTAAAAAGAAAACAAAGAACTTTATACGAACTTTAAAAGTTGCATGTTTATGTCTTATTTTATGTTTATACCGCTTACTGGTCTTTAGGCTCATAGTTAGGTCCTGTGATATAGGTAAGGAGCCAATGATTGGATAAAGCATACAAAGAACGTAGCGAATGGAGTATTGCCGGGTTGGACATTTGTGTTGTTGGCAATGTTGACCTTGGAGGTTATGGCTTACAGAAATGGAATAAACGTAATTAAATAATTTGAAATGTTTATTGACTGCAAATCATTTTAAGTTAATGTTTTACATATATTTATTTAAATAGCTTTTAAACTGCTAGTTTGTGGTATTTGGATGTAAAAGACTTCCGCATTTTTTTTTACTCTGAGTTTTATATGGTAAAGACTTTCACTTTCTTTTACTCTTGTATTCCCTCATGTAAGTGTTTTAAAAGAAAGAAAATTTTTATACGGAAAAAGATTATGAGATGTTACAAATGGTATTAGAGCACAACCGGGTCAAAATCATTTATGTAGACTACCAATAGTGTAAAACTTAATGCGGGGATGCTTCATCAACTGTAAGTATTAAGTACACTAGTTTATTAAGAACAATGTTTTAATTTCTAGAATTAAATAATTGGCAAATATAATGGTGAGGGGAAGAAGGGGTTGTGCCCGTAACAATAATATTGGAAGGGGTGAACCTGTTGGTCGGGGAAATGATGTACCCATTAATCTGGAGAATAACGGACCTGCCAATAATGTTGAAGGAAACAATGTACCCATTAATCCTGAACTTGCTGTACAAGAAAATAATGTACCTGGTAATAATGTTAGAATGAATGAACCTACTTGTCGGCAGAATAATGATGGACCCGCTGATCGAAGAATTGATGGACCTGTTGGCCAAGGAGTTGAGGAGAATCAGACTATGCAGGGAGACACAATAAGTCGCATTACTAGTATGGTAAAGCATCAGTTCCGCTATATTGAACGTCTTATGGAAAGGGAGGAGAATGGAAATCCTTACCCATGGGTGGCATGTGAGGAAGCCGGATGGGAAAGGTTCAGATGATTAAAGCCACCAATGTTTGATGGGAAGGTATCAAATTGATCCTTAGTCTAAGAATGGGTTAGATCCCATGAGAACATGTTCGAGTATACAAGGATAGATGAAGCTGAGAAGGTTCCATGCGTCGTTTACCTTTTGGTTCATGATGCATGATAGTGGTGGGACACTATTAAGTTAGCTCATGACATAAGAGAAATGAATTGGACACAATTTAAAAAGAGTTTCTTCGATAAGTATTTTAACTGAATGGCTAGGACTCAGAAGTTTGTCGAGTTTATGAGTGTTCGCCAAACTACCTTTGTAGCTGAGTACATAAGGAAGTTGGAGATGCTATCTCGATTTACAACTCACCTAGTGGCTACCAATGATCTTAAGGTATACCAGATTGTTCGAGGACTAAAGGCTAAGATATATTGAGGAATTAAGATATATGGTACTGCAGATGTATCATACTCTAGGATATTAACAAAAGCTTTGTAGATCGAGGAGGCTGAGATGTAAGTTTTTAAACAGAGAGAAATGGATTAGAAGCTGAAGAAGAATAGTGAAACTCAACCACCAGTGGAAGGACTGATAATTGAAAAAGGACCAAAGCGGACATTCGACGTTGAGGATAAGTCTGCAAAGGATAAACGTGCGCGAAACAAGCTAGATGCAACTTCTGTTAGGAATTCTCAAGTTGAGCCATGTCATAAGTGTAATATCCCGATACTAATTTTCTCATGTACGCAATGTAATCGAACTTTGGAGATAAATTACATATTACAATTCGTCCGTATACGTGTTAAATTGTGACTTGTAATTATGGGAAATTATTCCGGGATAAAAAGTTAGTAGAAAACTACGAAGAAAATGGATATCTGGCAAATTTGGACTCCTACGAACGCCATGGGGACGAGGGTTGGCTTCCGCACCATCAGATTTTACTTGGGGGCGACTGCAGGATGGATCCTCGCATTTTGAAATGACTCGTCCCTTTGTGGACGAAGTGCGGATGATGTGGACGAGGACAAGAAGCATCCGCATCGAATCTGTCAAAATTTTTGTGACATTCTGATGCTCACGGACGAGTGTGGACGACGTGAGTCCTCGTCCAATTTGCCTCTATCTGATTTTTGAACATATGTGGACGCTACGTGCGTATGGACAACGGTGCGAGATTTACACAAGAAGTTATTTATCCAACTCATGATTTGGAGGTAGCCGCAGTTGTTTTCACTTTCAAGATCTGTAGACATTATTTGTATGGACAACGATGCGAGATTTACACCAACCATAAGAGCTTGAAGTACATTTCCACACAAAAGGAGTTAAATATGAGGCAATGGCACTGGTTGGAATTCGTCAAAGACTATGACTGCGAGATCAAATACCATCCCGATAAAGCCAATGTTGTTGCTGACGCTCTAAGTAGAAAGCTTATTGTTATGAGTATCATATGTGAAAAAATGTCTGAGGGACTCTAGAAAGATGTTCGGGAATTGGATGTACATTTAGTGCCTACTCAGTTGGATATCATTTTGTCAGCATTAACATTGAAGCCTTCCATTTTAGAACAGATTGAAAAGGCCAAACAAGATGATAACTTATGCAAGGAATATAAGATGAATCAATTTGTCAATTTATATATCAAAGAGATCGTTCGACAACATGGTGTACCAGTTTCCATTGTTTCTGATCGAGATTCATGTTTCACCTCAGCATTTTGGAAGAGATTAAATAAGGCCATGGGTACCGAATTAAAATTTAGTACAGCCTTTCATCCCTAAACCGATGGTCAGAGTGAAAGGACAATCCAAACACTTGAAGATATGTTGCGAGCATGTGTATTAGATTTTCAAATTGGATATGGAAAGATATTACCGTTGGTGGAATTCGTATACAACAATAGTTTTCATGCTACAATTAGAATGGCACCGTATGAGGCATTATATGGTAGGAAGTGTAAATCTCTGTTATATTGGGGCGAAGCAGGAGAAGTTAAATTTTTCAACCCTGATATCATTAAGCAAACTACCAAATCTGTTGCCCTAATCCGACAATATATGGTTTCAGCTCAAAGCCGTTATAAGAGTTATGCAAATCATCGTCGGAGAGACTTGGAATTCGATGAAGGAGATTTCAAAGGAATTATGCGTTTTGGCAAGAAGGGAATGTAACGACCTGGATTTTCGTAAATCGTTAAAATGCGTAAAAATTTGAAATTTTTCTTTTTAAAACCAAATGTTTCAGAGTGCGTCAATCTGGATCGCTACTGACTCTTTCTTTAAACTCGTTATGAAGACCAATTACTAGTGCGGAAGCGTAAATAATAGAACCATTTTTTTGAAATCTTATGGAAGTGTAAATAAATCATTCAAAAAGGAAATACTAAATAATTGAAACACTATGTTTAACAAATGAATCTGACAATTAAATATCATTTGATTACACTCATTTACTCATCTTTCTCTTTGTCTGGCTAGCACCGAGTCTCGCGCATGCAAATCATTCATCCCTGCTTCATTATGTGTTTATCATCTACTTATTATCTGTTCGTCATTTGTACCTACACCACAAGTAATACGTGAGCATAATGGCTTAGTAAGGAAAATGGTTAATGCAATATGTTTATCACTCTCTTTAGTTCATTTGGAATAGGGGCCACCCAAACTAATCCTTTCATTAGCCATTTACCATTTTATTACTTTTCTTTACGTCGTTTGTTCGTTACTCGTACTTCGAGCTGGAGAATGAAAGACCCATATGGGATGGTATAGTTGGTCGAACCTAACCTCCTATGGGCAACTAGGTCCCATTCCTGATAAGGTAGGGGCATTGCCTAATTTCCAGACTAGGGCCGCTACCCATCCGCCTCTCAACTCCCTTATTCTTTTCTTTGTGTCTGTGCCGGGCTAAGCTACCAGACCACAAAGGCCTTTATTATTTTACAGTTTTACTCATTTTCATCATTTATCCTTACTCATGCATGTGTGCGCACCGCCCCGTGACACTTCCTATTAGTTTTTATTAACATGATGCATGACCATATATTTTCAACCTAACGTGATGCATGATGCTCAATAATGTAACTTTAACAGAAATTGAAGTGCGTATTTAAAATAACTGAAAGCGCATATAAGGAAAGCAAAGCATATAATAGAAGGAAATATCTGCGCACCACAGAGAACAAGTACAATGGATTGAAACAAGAGAAACATGCTCGAATTAATAGAACAATATCATTCGGGAAAGAATCGGAAACATACTACCGATTAACATGTAAATTATCTTAGTCCATTTACATGCTCCCTACTTTCATTATCTAAGTGATAATTGACATACTAATGAACATCCTAATTACAAACTCGTTACATGGCATATCTGCATTAATTTTCATGCGAATATTAATCTAATTTAATTACATGCTCGACTAATTTGTTATCATGTTCAAGGTTCAACGACTAGTTAATTGTCATGCTTATTTACATACTTAGATTAGCTAATTGGTCAACATGCCCAATTGATTCAATTAGCTAAATTGAATAACAATTCACATGCTCAAGTTAATAAACTACTTTAAGCAATTAACATGCTCAAGTCTATTTATCTACTATTTATCCATTCCTGTTAAGTAACATGCTTGATCCAAATTAACATACTCATTGATTAACATTAAAACATGCTATTTCCTAATCAATAATTAACATGCTTGAAGGAAGATTATAATTTATTACTCCAATACTTACTAGTTAGTTCATTAATAAGTAAACATACTCTGATTTAATTAGACGTTTCCTAGGTAACTAACAGGCTTGAACAATAACTGCCATTTCGATGATTAACATTAACAGGTTAGTAAATTAATATGCTTAGTCTCTAATCAAGTTAATTAACATGCTATCAATTGATTTGCACAAACTACTTGGTTACTTAAACGTGCTAGTTAATGTATTGAACATGCTAATTAATTACCCTGATTAATGACCAGCTTAATAAGTAACATCAAGCAAGAGACTAACCATATGCATAAATGACAACAACGAAATTAAACCATAAGTAATTAGGTAGTGAACATTTCTCGTTTCATGCTTTAACCATTTATCTCCCATCTTTCGTTTATCATTTCTTCATCAAACTAGGGAATTTGCATTACGTGACAAACCATAAAATAGGACTAAACCACAAGAGGGAATATCAAAGCGTAATAGGGAATACACAAATCAATAAAAACTTCACAGAGCACTAGGAGCAAAGGAACAAATATCATTCAAGGGATTATCACTTAAAACTAACTAACAGCAATAATTAGAAACCAATTCAGGGAAACTATTACCTATAAGTAACTACTCAGCTCTTAGCAGTAATCATTCTAAGGCAATCAACATTCTTAACAATTAGCAGTAAACATTTTAAGGAAAAACAACATAAGACTCACACACTCCCACTTGTGGTGTAGGCCTCCAAATGGCCAAGACACACCTAAATCCTTACCTAAATCAATGAACTCACTCACGGTTAGCACTCCATAGTGGCGATTCCAGCAACTCTTGGACAGCAGGTCACCCACTTCTAGTTCCTTAGCTCACTTTTGTTACACACTCAACCTTCAATGGCTAACCCACCATCTAACTTAGCTCACCTCCACTTTCACAGATCTCTCTCTCTCTCTCTCTCTCTCTCTGGAATTTCTCCTGCAGAACATGAAGAATGGAGTGAAGAAGAGGGATGGCTTTACCCACCTGGGAGAGGGGACAACCGTACCTGGATAGGCAGGGGGAGGCAGCTCTAGCTAGGAATGCTCAGCCACAGATGATCTGGGAGGAGATTTCGTGTCGGGGTCGCTTCCTTCCATTGGCTTTGGGTCATTTTATGTCTGATTTTAAATCTCTACAGACGTACTGGAATCGTCCGCATTCATCCGCAAGACCAAATTTCGCAGGCTAAAAGGTTCTTTGGACGAGAAATGGTGTCCCCCACCCTTGTCCTTACCATCTGCACGTATCATCCTCCGTTGTCCGAAAGTGTCCATAAATGGATAGATTCAAATCGGACGATACCCTCTTTCATCCGCCAGCGTCCGCTAACGTTCAAAAGTTTCCAGACTTAGACAGATTCGATGTGGACACGTCCTATCTTCGTCCGCATCGTCCGTACCATCGTTCAAAAGTGTCATGAGGTGTACAAATTCGATGCGGACGCAGTATTCTTCGTTCATATCGTCCGGGACTTTGTCCAAAAGTCCCCATAATTGGGACAGAGACGATTCGGACGAGGTTACTCCTCGTCCGCACATGTCTGGAGTCATCCGCAACATTGCTGTATAGTGTGTTCAGGATGAGAAATCTCGTCCTAAGTATCGTCCCATTCCTTGTGTGTGTGCAATGCTTTTACGGACGATTGATCTTGTCTGCAAGTTGCGTCCGCAAACGCCCTGGATAGTTTTTCCCTTATTTTTCCCACTAAACTCCTATCCCATAACATTTCTTTGACGAATACTTGTCACAAATAGCCCATGACGATACGCGAACGTAATATCTCCAAAGCCCCAACACTTGATCACATCATGTACACGAGAAAATATTAACAAAATTACCCTTAAACTTAACGATATAGAATGTCTTTGGTAATACCCCGTTAATTTATCCAACTTAAAATATCGGGGTGTTACAGTGAAAGCTAAGTCTGAGATATATTGGTCCCTTTATGATCAGTAAAAGAATGGGGAATGCAACTTGTCAATTGCAATTACTTGCCTCCATGGAAGGCGTACACAACGTATTCCATGTATCAATGTTGGAGAAGTTTATGGGGAACCCAACTCTAATATTACCTCCTAACAATGTGGAAATCCAAAAGAACCTAAGTTATGAAGAAAGACTTGTGCAGATTTTGGACGAGAGAGTAAAAGAGCTTAGACATAAGCAGATTCCGCTAGTTAAAGTATTATGGCAGAATCATTCAACTTAAGAAGTCACATGGGAGAGAAAGGAGGATATGGAAGCTAAGTACCTAGAATTTTTTAATTAGCAAATTTTGAGGAAGAAATTTATATAAGGAGGGAGGATTATAATATTCTGAAAATTAATCGGGATGTAATACCCGATTGATACATTACAAAATATGAGAAGATCAATGAAAGGATCCATAACAAAGAAGATGGACAAAAACATACATGTTTTAATTAATGATATCCAAGTTAAGGACCCATTGAATGGCAAGTCATGGCCCATGGTGGTGTTAGGGATTCATGAGGGTCCAATGAAAGCCCAAGGAAGGAATGGATTGAATAGAAATTAGATAAAATTGAAGATGGACTGAAGCAGGCCATGGCTTAGGCCCACTGCATCGCCGCCCAGATGCCAGTGCGCGCCATGCATACAGCACCCCGACGTGCACCCGCCAGCAGGCGCCGCCCGCCCACCAGCTCACTGCACCAACTACACCGACCAGCGTGGCCACCGCACCATCCAGCACGCCTGCCAGTGCTGACCTACTACCAGCCCACGTGTGCGCCGCCCGTGCGCGTTCACACTGCCTACAACGAGCGTCGCCGCCCAGTGCCGCCTCCCACGTGCCACCTGTAGCAATTATTCACCTAACATTGATTTTTTGCATTCCTTTGTATATTTTATGTAATTTTATAATGTTTCTATGTCCCATAGAGTTGCCTATAAATAGATGCGCAACCCTTCAATGTAAATCATAACTTATAACTTGAAATTGGAGAGCATTTTGCTTAAAGAGTGATTCTCTTCTTGAGTTCTCTTTGAGGACTTGATCTTCTTCAATTGTTTGCTTGAAGAGATCAAACTTGGTAGCTTTGGTTCAACCAACAAGTTTGGTTTGGGTCAAACTCCTTTCTTTGATAGTTTCAGTTCTTATCTCTCCATAGATAATGGGTCGAACTCCTAATCCATTTGAATCTCCAAGGCGTCCTGTGAACATTCCGCATTGTTGTCGGGTCTCGGATCTCTAATAATCGTGGTTTGCATCAATTTGTGAGTGAGGAATTATGAAATATTTTAGGGTGAAAGTATGGAGGAGGAGTTACTCGGGAATCGGGAGAAGTTACGCTTTGGGAAATTCTACCATAGGAAAATTCTACAAGAGTTAAGAAATAGGATGCGGTGGCCAGTGGAGGCCCTGCATCACGGGATTTTATGTTTTCACTTATGTTAAATTGTTTGAAAATATTGTTGGAATTATTCGTATAATTTAAAGATAAAATAAATATTGATAATATCGTTAGAATCAATCATGAAAATTATCGTTAAAATAATGTGAACATAATTACAGAAATTATTGTTGTAATTAATGCACGAAATAATAAAGAAAATATTTGAACGTAAAAATGAATAAAATTATATGAACTACCTCAATTTCATATATGGACTTTGTACTGCTTTTAATTCCATTGTATTGATATGAACTGTATATGCATCATGATAGGGCTTATGAAACTGCTGACATATGCATAGCATGTTAATAAATGAACAAATAAACGTAAATAGTAGTATGAGATCAATGGTGACACCCCTAATAGATGTATCTCCTCGTCTGAGTGAATGTTAAGCCACAAGATGGTATAATGGATCCAACTTCCCTATATTAATAAGATCTCATACATCTGGACTGCTAAGTGAAACTAAAATGGCAAGTTCTTCTCTAAAAATGACTGCATAAGTATTGCATAGCATATACATACATTCTATTTCTTGCTGAGCCTCGGCTCATTGTATTAGCCGTGATGCAAGTGATAGGATCCAAGTTCCCAAATTTAGAAATCCCAAATGAATGGTAATCGGCTAGATGACAATTCCGACCACCAAAATTAGAACAGAGATAGCTCCACTAGTATACGGACTTAGGAGCTCAAATTTATAGGGCAAATAGCTGGTAACCCAAATAACAACGTGTCCAAAATTCAGCTTAAAAGGTGACGCACAAATGCAGATACATTCAGAGAAAGTCGGACTTCAAATCAGGGGTTTCCAAAATAGAATCCGGATACAAAAATTAAAACAAACATAACTCTGCTTGCATATAGAATTAGGGGCCCAAATTTACAGAGTCAATTAATAGAAGATTAGTGAATAACGTATCCAAAAATCAGCTTCAAACTTGCTACAATAATAGAGTTATGCTTCAAGGAATCTCACCCTTCGATTAGGGTTTCCATCAACAGATTATGGGAATCAATACAAAAACGACGATAACTTCAATTGTTTACATTCAATTACTCTCAAAATTACAGGTCTAGTAAATGACAACCACGAAAATATCTCTACCAAATCTTAGCTTCCACACAAATATTGCAATTAAAAGATTTGCAGTAAAATTTCCTCCCATATTTAGCTCCAACAAACGATATCCAATCCAAACAAAATCTATACCAAATCAAGAAAAACTTATTGCAATCTCTAGAGGATCAATAACCAATAATACCTTTCATGCAACAGCACGATGAACAGAATAGAAAAACTGAATAGGTCTACTAACCCTCCAACACAAGGGGGCGATTGATTCGGCTACTTCAAGGAAGCAACACTCCTAACCAGGGTTTGCTAAGGTCTTCTACCTCCACACCCCACACACAACTTCCCTAGGAGGCTGCTGGAACAGGTAGCTTTAATCTTTTTCCTAAAGACCTAGCAAGAACGAGAAGAGAGATCGAGCAAGAGAGGAGAACCGAGAGGCTTCCACACCTACGAGTGAGAACACAAGATCAAGGCTCAAACTTGATAATTTAGGGTTTTTTAAAAAGTCATTACAAAATCACATTAGAGGGAACTAAATACCCTCTAATGATACTACAAAAGAAAAAGACCAACTTGTCCTTAAAAATACAAAATTAGGGCATGCGGGCTTGGTTTACAAGCAAATCGAGCACCTCCATTCCTACAATCACAAAACATTCTAAAATTCTCAAAATTAAACCGCCATCTATCAATTAAAACATCTAAAGACATAAGTTAAATGTGGAAACTTCAATAAAATGCTCCAAATTCACCTTGTTAGCTTCGGCCAATATGAGCTCCTTCAAACCTGGACGATGTGAATCTAGCCAATTAGGTTTGCATGGCTCCATATGAAAACATATTAAGTAACGTCATCTTCTCCAAGCAAGACATCTTTTCACATATCCATTAATGTAACATTTCTTTCAAAATAATAGCTAATTAATTAAACACCAAACCTCATGGCCAAAATGGGCATGAGATAAGATTTCTGGGCACATTAGCAGGTAAATATTATTAATGAAAAAGGAGAATGCATTGCTAGATGAAATTTTGGGTTATCAACTGGAGAAGACCTGTTGAGTTATGGCTCAAGTAAAATTGGTTTTTTTAAATTATGATTTTATTCAATAAATGATTTGTATAATATGGACTGCATTTTAAATTGTTTAAAAATTATGATTTGAATTTATTCCGCTAAATTACTTTGATTCCCTACTTAACAATATGTTTTGAAAAGATTAAAAGAAAATTTTAAATTTTCCATAAAATTGGAATAACGAAAATTGAATTTTATAATTGGGGCGTTAGAAAGGAGCAGCTGACGAAGAATTTGCACAGGCGAGTCTTGTGGCTGGCTAGGCTAATGAATTTAAAGTGAGGAAAGAGTTTTGTAAATGTAAAGCAACAATTTTTGTATTGTCTTTTAAAATGAACTATTTATGCTTCCACTGTAATTTAAGAAAAAAGATTTTATAAATAAAGTCTTCCACTGTTAATAAAGATTTAAGTAACGAGTTTTAAGTAAAAAGTTTTAACAATCAGGTTTTAAGGAAAGAACTCTGATTTGGTCACATAATCATGATTAAATTATTATGATGGAGTGTTAAATTAACATGGATATCATGCTAGGTTGATTATACATGAATCACTCATACTTATATGTTGAAGAGAAGCCATGGTTCAACCATGAAACCGATTTGGTTCCGGTTCGATTTTGGAACTTAGTGGTTCATAGCCAATTTCAAAACCTTAGAACTATTAGGTTTGGTTTGGTTTTGTAATACCCAGAAGTAAGCTGAGACTAAGGATAATAATAATTGTGAATTTTAGAGATTTTGAGATTTATTTATTGTGGATTATAATACCCCAAAAATAAGTTTATGTAACAACCCAAATTTAAAATTGCCAAAATTGTATAAATCCAATCAATCAAATTCTTCCAATTAGATACCAATTAAGCCCTAATTAGTGAAATCATCTCCAATTTCTTGATTTGGGGAAATTAATCAACCCAAATCAAGGGATTTTTCATTTCTCCTGCCAAATTTGCCTAAACTAACAACAAACCTACCCTTCATTCGTGTCTGATTCATAAACCTTCAAAAATGAAAGAATAGTGAGAGGTCTCTTATAAATTGAGGGTCTCACCATGAAGAAGAACTCACCCCAAAACTCAAAGTTTTCTCTTGAGCTCTGAAACTTACCTTCGATGCGATGAAACCTTCTCTAGCCGAGCTCCTCCAGTGCGACGAAACCCTTCACCAGCTGAGCTCTTCCAGCCCAATGAAAACCCCATCCTACCGCAAAGACCAGTGATGTTTCACGAGAGGGAGGAGCCCTCTCATCACGTAACAGAGAAAGGAACTCTCTATCACCATCGAAGAATGAAGAAGAAAAGGCAGATCGGTCCTTTTGTTCGAGTACTCGATCGAACCGGTCCAGATTAACTGAACCGGTTAGCCAAGTGAACAAGACCAGTCACTGAACCAAACAGGACAAGTGAACTGAATTGGGTAGCTGAACCAAACCAGATCCAGTCCAACAAACCGAACAAAACCGGTCTAGCCAAATCAAACCGACCCGATGTGAAATCATCTCTAATCTATTTAAAGATTTCATCGGTAATGAATTTTTGCTTGAATTTCTTTCAAGAATGATTAGTTTTATGAAGAAATTTAATCAATAATTCCTTTAAGCATGCTAGATTATTCGGAAACTCAAGAAATCCCTAGAACTTGGTCAAAGACCCTACATCACAATACATATATTATTTTCCTTATACTCATTTCATTATTTAATTTTGCCATTTTACTTGGACATGCATTGTTAGGCATTGACACATGATATTTAAAAGATAAAACAAATAGGACATTATGTATATGGGTATGAATGCATGAAATTGATGGAATTGATGGAAAGTATGATATGAGATGGTCGATGAAACCTTATAAGGGTAAGATGTAACAACCCGATCCTAAATCTCTTCATTGAACGATGTAATCAAACTTTGGAGATAAAATGTCATGATACAACTCATCTCTATATATGTTAAATGGTGACTTGTGATTTCATGGAAATTAATTCGGATGAAAATCTAGTTGAAAATGTGAAGGAAATGGGATTTTTGGTCTTTTCGGACGACTTCGAACGATTTCAGACGAGACGGACGAGGCCAACATTGTGCGTTTGAATCTGTCTGAATTCTGGGTGAATTTGGACAATGCGGACAACATCTCGGACGAGGCGAACGTTGTGCGTTTGAATCTATCTGAAATCTGGACGAATTCAGACGACGGAGACGACATCTCGGACGTCATGTTTGTGTCCGAGTTCTGCTTTCGGACGATGCAGGTAGAATTCGGACGCATCCTCTCGTCTGAATCCTCACTGTACAACAAAAGTACTGATTTAGAATCAGTATGAAAATGACACTCAACGAATAGAAATGCGAGACACCCAACCTCACCCCCCACGATCCCGACTAGTAGAGGATGTTCCCTGCAACTCCTCTGCCACACGTACCATTTATCCCCAAGGAGAGTCTACTTTATCTAGCCCTCCTTCATCTTCTTCTTCATTGTTTTTCTCCTTGAGGGGTTATAGAGGCTGCTGCTTGGAAGGAGAGCTGCTGTCCGAGTGAAGGTTCGACCACAAGGGGTAAGGAATGGGTTGTCTTGGCTTGAGGAAGCCCTACACCCAAGTAAACGTGTGTGTGTGTTTGATTTCTTTGTGTTTGATTTCTGTGATTTCTTAGTTGCTCTCGAATCTCTGTAAAACCTTTGATAATGCTCTATTGGATGTCCTGTTTTGGTAGTTATTTCTTGTATATCTACTGTTAGTTCGCTTCAATGTTCATTTTATTTTCATGGAGGGTTCATTTGCTTTGTTGGAATGAAGAAAGGTAAAGATAAAGGGAATGTATGATCAATGAACCTGTTAAGAATGAACATGAACCAAATGTAGGAATAATGGCCCTAATATGTGATTATATGGCAGTGTACTATACTATGATTTGCTCCTATTCAAAGCATGGGTTTACTCCCCGTTTGTTCACGATTCTTTTGTTGCCTTAATTTGTAGTTATTCTAGTTTGCGTTATATTGTTATGTTAGTCAACTAAAAACATGTTGAGCTGCTCCTTATGTTATCATTATGGTCACTTAAAAAGCATGTCTTCGTTGAGTCACTTCCACTACTTGTACCACTATTTTTGTTATCATTATTAAGAAGCATGTCCTTCGCGGTTTGGTTCAACATTAATGCTGCAAATGGTTACCGTTAGAAAGCATATACTTGTTGTTCATGTTCGATGTTTCTCACTGCTGTTGTATCCGATTAAAGCACGCTTAGTTCCTTAGTTTTCTACTGTCATTATCGATTTAAAATATGTCTAGCTATACATGTTTTTCTGCTGCTCCGTTTTAGTCATCAAAAGCATGTTTGGTGGTTTGCATACCTACTGTTATGTTCAATTAGAAACATGATTAGTTGTTCGTAATTTCCGCTGCTACATTTCCTTTAAAAGCATGCTTAGACATTTGTGTTTTCTACCGCGATAGTCCATTTAAAAGCACGTGAAATGCTTAATTTTTCTACTGCCATAGTTGATCAAAACGTATGTTTGATGATTTAATTTACTGTTGTTCTAATCAATAATCAGCATGAATTACCGTCAATTCAATTAAAGCATGCTTAGTTATTTACGATTTCCGCCATCACACTCGATTAAAGCATGTCCAGTCAATTATGATTTCCACTATTACATTCGACTTAAGTGTGCTTAGTTATTATAATCTTCACTGCTATATTCGAGTAAAGTACATTTCTACTATCTCGTTCGTATATGCTGTTTGTTTTCGTTAGTTGTTTCATGTGAGCATGCCTTATTACTCGTTCTGTTTATTATTGTGAATTTCCTCTGAAGTACTTTCATTTACTTTTGTATATGTACTAGTTAACATAGAAATGCTAGGATGTGTTCATGGTAATAGAAACCAAGTAGGGGGTACTCCCTTGGGGTGGTACCCACATGCATAAGTGAGGGAAAAAAAATAAGAATACGAAAGAAAAGGAAGAAAAGGGAGTTGGGGGCGGATGGGTAGTTGGGCCTAGTCGGTAATCTAGCCGAAGCCCCTCCCTTACCGGGTACGGGAGTTCTAGGTTGCCAGTAGGGATTAGGTCCGGTCAACTATACCATTCCATATTGGTCCTCCAATCTCTAGCTCAAAGTACGAGTAAAGAATGAATGAAAGAACGAAACGTAATGAAAGAATTGGTTTGGGTTGCCCCCATTACAAAAGAAACTAAAGAGAGACATATGCATTTATTTTCCCCCATTTCCTTACTGGGCAAAAGCACACGTCCTTACTTGTGGTGTAGGTAATGAAGTGATTATTCCAGGAGCCCTAGAGGAGGCCACTCTGGTGGAGCCTGCTGTAGGTCCGGATGAGATGCCAGCAGAGTAGTAGTACGGCTTCAAGGAAGTAAAGAAAAAGAAATTTTGTAAGGGCTAACGTCGAATTATTTTCTCTTTACGAATGTTAATTTTCCCTTAGTACCCTCACTTGAATATTATTCGGAATATTATGTAAGTCTTATTTGGCAATTCAAACCTTGGGTTTTAAAGTGAATGCCTAAGAAAATGTTTTTCTTTTAATTTCATTTTTCCGCTAAAATGTTAGTCATAGCTTCTTGTTTTTCGTAAATTGGATTTCTTGTTTAGCTACATTTCCGCAACTTTTAAGAACAAATTTTTATCGCTTCGGCAAATCATAAATGGTAATTCTTCACTAATTAAGAAATAATCAAACGAGTTTTTTGGTAACGGTTGAATTTTGCACTCTGATAACCCCTTTTATGAAAAGATCCCTTTTAAAAGAAAGATTTTGACTCCGAAACTTGTTATTTTAGTACCTAATAATGTATCTTAAAATAGTTAAGAAATCCGGGTCGTTACATAAGAAACCACTAGTTCTCTGAAAACTTGAATGCATGGTGGTTATGAGATGACTAATGAAAGCCCAAACACATGAAAATGTTGAAAAATGAGTTCTAACCAGTATTTAACTTAAAGCATGGAAACTTAGTAATTGTAATACCCTGACTTTTCATATTGGAATTTAATAAGAATAATTGAAAAGTAACTGGGGGTATTAGGATTATTTGAATAATTATCGGGGTATTACCAAGGATGTAACCAATAGATTATTATTTAGCGAATTTATCCGATGATAATTAAGATTTATTGGGGTTAAATTATTAAGGAGTAATTACATAAAATTGGTAATTTAAATAAAATAAAAATAATAAAATAAGATTTAAAGTAGAGGAATAGTTGTTGTAACATTTCAGTCGATGTCGCAGTCGAGGTCGCGGTGGCATATATCGACAAAAAAAAAAGGATTAAACAAAAGGAGAAATATGGATTGAACCAGTTTAATTCAGCTTGGTCCAGAAATATTTGGGTGGTCGGTTTTTAGTTAAAAGAGAAAAGAATATGAAATTAATTGAAATTGGTTGTAATTAAAAGTTAAGAGAATAATTAGAGTGGAAATTTAATGGGGAATTGAAGTAAAAGGAAATAAAAGGGAGGATTAAGGGGCTGAACCGATTCAGCCAAACCGGTTCTGTCTGTTGGCCGGTTCTGGAAATTAGAAAGAGGGGAGAGGGATTTCGTTTGGCTGCAGTCTTTGCACGACGAGAAAGAAAATAGGGAGAGAGAGAGAGAAGGCAATCAGGAGCTCGAGGGAGAGATCGAGAGTGAGAGAGGCGAGTGAGAGGGGTGCTCGGGATGGTTCCTTCGCATTGGACGACGCTGTCTGATGGGCATGCAGGTTATTCGTTATATGTTCCCATTTTCGTTCCCGTTTGCGTTCCCAGAAATCACTCTGGAAACTTCATTTTCATTTCTGTTTCCGTTCCCATTTCCATTTCTGTTTCCATTTCCGTCTCCATTCCCGTCTTCGTCTCCGTTTCCATCTCTGTTTCTATTTTCGTTTCTGTTTCTGTTGCTATACCAGTTTCTGCTCCCGTCTCTATTTCTATAGTCGTTCCAGGAGAAGCTCGATCGATGGAATCCGCCTTTGCCGTACAGTTGTGTAGTCACGTTCTTGGTTACCTTGAACTAATTCGAACAAAGATGAAGGACATAATTCAAGTTCGATATAAGTCCCACCATCCGTACAACTTACTCTAACACCCAAATTCCATATTTACTTCCGCGGACCACACACCACAAAGGAGAATTAGGGTTTAAATTTCTTCAAAAGTGATTTCATAAGCAAAAGCAAGGGAATATAAACCCCTAACGTCTTTACAAGAGATTAAAAGACAAAATTACCCTTGACGTATGAAACTAGGCATGAATAACACGGTTTGCATGCAAACCGTGTAAAACTACTCCAAAACAACAATACAAAACTCAAATAAAATTCCAACAACAAAAATCTACTAATTAATCCACCTAAATGAAACGAACGAGTCAATAATACTCAATAAATCCAAGTAATAGTATGTAATCTCCAAGGCGGGAAGGTATCCTGCTAGACGCTTGATGGTGCATGTAACCAAGTGATCATGTGGAAGGGTACTTCTTTGTCCTCATGAGCAACTTCCTCTGTAAAATCCCATAATTTGCTATTACCTGCAAAACAAGAACGAGTTAGGGAAGAAATGAGCTTCTTGGCTCGGGAGCGAGTGATCGGACCCTGGGGCACATCATCCTCTGTAAAATCCCATAATCACCTTTTCATTTTGCATTAGTACCCCACCCTGTCTATTCTTGGATGCATCACAGTAAATATAGAAGTTTCCTTCTTCTTCTAGTAGGGCCAAAAAACAGGTGTTGAAGTCAACTTGTGTTTTAACTCTTGAAAGCTCTTTTCACATTCACTTGTTCATCAGAATCATACATTCATCTTTGTTAGGCTAGTAAGAGGTAGGGCAATTTTTGAAAATCCACTTATGAATCGTCTATGGTACCACGCAAGTCCTAGGAAACTTCTTACATCACCCACGCTCTTTGGTTGTGCCCAATCAACAATCGCCTGAATTTTTGTTGGGACGACAACAATGCCATCCTTAGAAACCACATGGTCGTGCAAGCTGACTTCATTTAACTAAAACTCACACTTTGAGAACTTCGCGTATAATTGGTGACACTCAAAAGTAGACAGGGCAGTTTTTAGATGTTCGTAGCGTTCTTCTTCTCACCAATAATAGATCAGAATGTCATCGATGAAGACGATAATAAACTTGTACAGATAATCTCTAAAGATTTGTTTTATCAAGTCCATGAAAGGTGTTGGGGCATTGGTCATGCCAAACGACATCACAAAAAATTCATAATGCTCATACCTCGTTCGAAATGTTGTCTTAGGTATATCGTTCGACTTAACTTTCAGCTGATAATACCCTTAACAAAGGTCAATCTTCGAAAACACACAAGCACCATGTAGCTGGTCAAATAAATCATCAATCCAAGATAAAGAGTGTTTGTTCTTGATCGTCATTTTTTTTAGCTCTTGAAAATCTATGTACATCCTTAGTGATCCATCCTTTTCTTTACAAACAAGACTGGCTCTCCCTAAGGCGAGAACCTTGGACAAATAAACTCTTTGTTGATTAACTCTTCTAATTGGATTTTTAACTCAAGCAGCTCAGCAGGTATGGATTCTTCGAGATGGGTTCCGTGTCAGGATGTAAATAAATTACGAATTCAATTTCTCTGTTAAGTGTTAGCCTAAGGAGATAATCTAGAAAGACCCCTGGAAAGTCTTGGACCACCACAACGTTTTCTAACTTTGCACTCAGTGTTGTCGTGATGTCCATCATGTTCACCAAAAACCCTTTGCATCCACGTTTTAGTAATCGATCTACCTTAAGTGCAGAAATAACCGTTAGTTTGCCCTTTTCTTCGACTCCTTGGAAAACGTTATTGTTCACCATCAAGAGAGCAAAAGTGGATTTCTCTTCTCCTACAATTGATAACCACATGGTGATGGGACATCTAGTCCCTACCAAGAATAATGTCATACCCCTTCAGATCCATAACAATCAAATTGGCATGGAATGTACGGTTATTTATTTACCAGCATTTGCTTTTAGAATGCCATTGGCGGTCAAATAATCTTTAGAAGGTAAAAACACGCTATACTCACTCTTCATAAGCCCAGAGAGACAATTCACTTTTCGTACAAAATTCAGTCAAAATGAACTAGTAAGTAGCTCCAGAATCAAATAAGACATATGCAGCAATATTATTAACATTAATAATACCTAGTATGACTAAAAAATTTATTTACTCTTAATGCAAAAAATTTTAATGCGATGAAGGAGTAGTCTAATATCATATAAAAACACACATATGATTACTTCATAACATCATGCGTACCTGATAGAACCGTAGGTAGAACCTCCTCTTTGTTGTTCCAATATAGGGTGAATACCCATGGTGATATGCCGCAAGGTCCCTTGACTAGATCGACAGCTCGAGAGATTTCTAATTTGTTTGCTCATTTTGCAGGGGATCAATTCTATGCTAATCTTGGAGGAGAACCAACAATTGAAGACATGGAGAAACCCCTCAATTTATTGGTTTGGAAAATGGAGGAGACAACTCAAGGTGATGTTCCTCTCGACCCTCAAGAAAAGCACTCCCACTAAGGCCGTGTGTTCAATCCTTTTGTACATTTTATGCTGATGCTTTTGGAGATTATTATGCTGGTGTTTTTGGAGATTTGCATGGTTTTAGAAAAGGAAATTTTTCATGAGAAATGGAGTGGTGATGCTAGAGTCCATGCACCACACAAGTTAAGCCCACTCGGCCATTCACATTGCACCTAGCCGAGTGGTGATCAACATTCACATTGCCATTTTATTTGTCATTTGTTTTCTTTTCTTTTTCCTTATTTTGTAACCCCAATGCGGACACTATATATAGTACATTTATAGCTGCTGAGAAGCAGTGAACATTTGACAAAAAACCTAGTTTTTGAAGAGAAACTCTTCACCTCATTTATGAGGAACATCGGCCAAGCTTCTTAGAGTAAATCCGAGTGAGTGAGCCACCATTTCTTCAATCCTTATTCGGTTTGGTTGAAAATCTTATTGTCCCTTCATTTCCCTGCTGCCTCTAAGGTAGTAGATCCAAACTGTAAGTGAGGTAAAATGCACATCCCAGCCCGGTTGGAAACACTCCTTGTAAAGTTCAATCAAACCAAAGGTGCAGATCGGTTCACCTTTGGCTCCTCCCGAATCTGCCTTTCTTTTTTCTCCAACATTCCCAGTACCAAAGTTATTAAAACCACTGCCAAAATCACCCCCTATTCATCAAGGTTCTAAGGAAAGAAAAAATCAACAGAAAAGCAGTTCGGATTCAGAAGTTACGCACCTTTCTTTACTGAAGACTCAATCTGTTGATTCAAACCGACCTTCGAGCAGCTTTTGTACGAGATCTCGAGTATCATACAGGCTTTTGATATGAAATTTGGTGGGAGTAAAATAGATATATGTGAAAGTGAGGTGTCCAAACATCAACTTCATAGGAGCTCGTGAGAGGGAGATCAACCGTCACCAACTGGAAGCAGCTGCTGGAAAATATCATCTACCACCTTCTACTTGCAAGTGAGCTACTTGCATGTATTACTCCATTTTCATTGGAACGATTCTTGACCCTTCTTTTGGAGGCACGTCAGTGTGATATCACAGTTAGATTGATCTATGTTGAGTTACATTTTTTGTGATAAATTACTTGGTATTAAGATGACAAGAAGTGGGGCTCAACAAAGCCAAAACCGGGAAGCTTCAACTAGTCAACCGGTTGCTCCTCAACCACCACCCACTGTTGAACCATCTTTGCAGCAGCAAATAGACTCTTTTAAGGAAGTGATAAGGTTGATGTTACAAAAAATTACATGGGCACAGAGGCCCCAACCAAATGCTGACCGACCACAACAAAACCCTCAAACCGCAAGGAGAAGAAATGTGGGTGCTAGAAGACCACATTTTGATGATGATGATGAATCCAATTTTAATCCAAGAAATTCCACCAAAGATGAGTTGAAGAATGTCAAAGTGTCCATTCCTCCTTTCAAAGTGTCCAGCCAAGGTGATGAATTCATGGAATTGATTGAAAAGGTGGAGAAGATTTTTTGTTGCTATGATTATTCCGTTGGACCAAAAATTCAGCTTGTGGCACTTGAGCTTACCGGTTATGCTCACTTGTGGTGGGAGAACCTTAAAGGACAGTGGAGGAGAGATTACATGGAAGAAGTTGATACATGGAGGAAAATGAAAATTTGATGAGAAAGAAATTTGTGCCACTACATTACCGCCAAGAGTTGTTTTATAAAGTGCAAAGTTTGAGACAAGGGCCATTGACAGTTGATGAGTATTTGGCCGAGTTTGAAACTTTGAAGACTCGATGTGGACTTGAAGAACCAGAGGATCAAGTCATAGCAAGGTTCATTAAAGGTCTCCACCATGATATAGGAGACATTGTGGAGTTGCAGCCACTTGACACCATGGAGGGTGTTATCCAAATGGCTGTGAAGGTGGAGCGGCAAAGATTGAGAAAAGGAAAGGAGGGGGTTACCAAGTTCACCCTTCAAAGAAAGTTTACCTATCCCAAGTCCCAAACCAAGGAGAATGAGAAGATAACAAACTTCAAGGGGTAAATAACAAGGGAGTTACCACCAAAACCGTGGAGGAAAAGAAAGGGGTAGATGGAGTTCAAAAGCCGAGAGCAAGGGACATCCAATGCTTCAAATGTCTCAGACATGTCACATTGCTTCTCAATGCCCCAATAAATAGTTATGATCTTCAGGGAGGCCACAAATAGTTATGATCTTCAGGGAGGCCACAAATGAGTTAATTAGTGAGGATGAAGATGAAGCATCCACCACCCTTGAAGAGGGAGAGGAAGAAGTTGATGTGGCCGAGAGGTGCTTGGCACAAGAAGGACCTTTGTTGATGGTGATTCGGAAATCTCTAGTTGCTCACACCCGTGGAGACAATGAGCAAAGAGAGAATATTTTCTTTAGTAGATGCCTAATCAGAGATAATTCATTCATCATTGATGGAGGGAGTTTCACAAATGTGGCATCTCAAGAGCTTGTGGGCAGATTGAATTTGGAGACCACCATGCACCTGAATCCATACCAATTGAGTTGGTTGAATGACCGTAGAGTGTTGAAGGTATCCAAACAAGTGAAGATTGATTTTGCTATTGGGGGCTAAGTCCTATTTGATGTGGTGCCAATGGATGCAAGTCATATCTTGTTGGGAAGACCATGGAAATCCGATCGGAGAGTATTGCACGATGGTTACATAAATGAGTACTCACTCAAGCACCAAGGCAAGAATTTCATTTTAATGCCTCTTAGTCTGAAGCAATTGGCCAAAGATGAGAAAGTTAAGCGGGAGCAAAAGTCCAAGGCTAACTTGTTTTTGTCAAAAAATGAGTTGAGGAAGAGTCTTTGTGAAGGAGGTCCGATTATCCTCATCTTGTTCAAAGAAAGAATGGAGGAGCTAGGAGTAGTTCCTATGGAAGTTGCAAAACTCTTAAAGATTTTCAAGATGTTTTCCCTAAGGAGTTACCTTAAGAACTTCCACCCTTTCGAGGGGTTGAGCATAGAGTTGATCTTGAGCCCGGAGTAGTTCTTCCAAATCGTCCCGCATATAGACTAAACCTGGAGGAGGCCAAAGAACTTCAAAAACAGGTTCAAGAACTTCTAGAGAAAGGGTACATTCGAGAGTCGATGAGCCTCTGCGCTGTCCCTAGCTTGTTGGTACCCAAGAAAGATGGCACTATGAGAATGTGTAGGGCCATAAATCAGACAACTATTAAGTATCAGTTTCCCATACCGAGGCTGGAAGACATGATTGATGAGCTTAGTGGGGCGGCTATTTTCTCCAAAGTGGATTTGAAGAGTGGTTATCACCAAATACGGATGCAAGAAGGTGATGAATGGAAGACGACTTTCAAGACTAGGCATGGTCTTTTTGAATGGTTAGTGATGCCTTTCGGTTTAACAAATGCTCCTAGTATGTTCATGTGACTAATGAACCATGTGTTGAAGGAGTTTTTAGGAAAATTTATTGTGGTATACTTTGATGACATTCTTGTGTATAGCTTGGATTTGGCTTTGCATGTGGAGCATCTACGATTGCTATTTGAAACTTTGAGAAAGGAGAAACTATTTGGGAATCTTAAAAAAGTGCTCTTTTGCTCAAGAAAGAGTGCATTTCTTAGTATTCATACTTTTGAAAGATGGCTTGGAGATGGATGAAGCCAAGGTGGTGGCCATTAAGTATTGTCCGATTCCAAGGAGTATTTCGGATGTGAGGAGTTTTCATTAATTAGCCTCTTTCTATTGGAGGTTCATTCAAAACTTTAGCACCCTCATGGCTCCCATGACTGATTGTATAAAGAGAGGGAGAGAATTCCAATGGAGTGAAGCATGTCAAAGAAGTTTTGAAGACATCAAGCAAAATTTGTGCCGAACTCCATCCTTCGGCTACCCGATTTCAATAAGGTGTTTGAATTAGAATGTGATGCTTTAGCTTTAGGGATTGGTGTTGTCCTAAAGCAAGAAGACAAGCCAATTTCCTTCTTTAGTGAAAAGTTGAAGGATGCCACACTCAACTACTCAACTTATGATAAGGAGTTCTATGCCATTATCCGAGCATTGGAGGTATGGCAACACTGTTTGCTTTCTAAAGAGTTTGTTATTCACTCGGACCAGCAAGCTTTGAGGCACCTGAAGAGTCAAAACAAGTTGAATAGAAGACATGCAAAGTGGCTTGAGTTTCTTGAACAATTTCCCTACATCATTAAGTACAAGAAAGGAGAGACCAATGTTGTTGCGGATGCACTTTCTAGGAGGTGCAACCTTCTAACCGAATTGAATATAAGGATAATGGGATTTGAATGGATCAATGGTGCATATTTTGAAGATGAAGAATTCAAAGAGATCTACCAACAATTATCTCAAGGAAAGGCCAAGGGCACTTATCATCTCATGGATGGATATCTTTGTAAAAGTGACCGGATTTGTGTACCGAGGGGGAGCCTTCGAGAATCATTAATAAAGGAAGCTCATGAGGGAGGTTTGGCATGTCATTTTGGTAAAAAGAAGACATTAGAGGCTGTGAAGGAGCATTTCTTTTGGCCACACCTTCAAAGGGATGTTTACAAAGTGGAGGAGAAATGTATTACTTGCAAAAAGTCCAAGAGCCGATCACTACCCCACGGACTTTATGTGCCACTACCAGTTCCAAGCCATCCATGGGTTGAGGTGAGCATGGATTTTATTTTGGGGCTGCCTCGTACAAGTAGATCCAAAGATTCAATTTTTGTGGTTGTGGATAGAT
The DNA here is from genome assembly GCA_022433065.1 of Begonia loranthoides. Lineage (NCBI taxonomy): Eukaryota > Viridiplantae > Streptophyta > Magnoliopsida > Cucurbitales > Begoniaceae > Begonia > Begonia loranthoides. Next base: position 11,638,042 of record CM039477.1, on the reverse strand, counting down.
TTTCAAAGATGGCACATTTCATACCTTGTTCCAAAATTGATGATTCAAGCCGTATTGTCGAGTTGTTCTTCCGAGAAGTGGTGAGACTTCATGGTGTTCCCAAGTCTGTTGTGTCAGACCAGGATACTAAATTCCTTAGTGCTTTTTGGGGAAGTTTGTGGCGAAGATTTGCACTAAGTTCCTTTTTAGCACCTCCTTCCATCCCCAAACGGATGGCCAGACAGAAGTTGTTAATAGGACTCTCGGAGCACTATTAAGGAGCATCCTTAGAGGGAAGGTTAAGGATTGGGATTTGCAACTCCCTTATGTGGAGTTTGTATATAATCGAAGCATGCACACTTCCACTCAGAAAACATCCTTTGAAGTTGTGTATGGCTTCAATCCCTTAACTCCTTTAGACCTCATCTCTATTCGATCAAAGGAGATGACAAATACCAAGGGAGAAGCCAAGGCCGAGCACATCAAGTCTTTGCATGAATGGGTGAGGAAGTCAATTGAAAATAAGAATGAATCTTATGCTAAGCAAGCTAATAAGGGCAGAAAAGAAGTGATCTTTAATGAAGGGGATCTTGTGTGGCTTCACCTATGCAAGGAGAGGTTTCCACACAAAAGGAAATCCAAGCTAATGGCTAGAGCCGATAGACCCTTCCGAGTGCTACAAAGGGTGAACAAAAATACCTACAAAATTGCCCTCCCCGGAGACTATGGAGTGTTGGCCACTTTCAATGTACAAGACTTGTCACCCTATATAAAAGCTGAAAATGTCCAAGAGAAGTCAAAAGAAGAACTTGATTTGAGGAAAATCCTCAACTACCCCGGGAAGATGATATGCTGCAAGGTCCCTTCACTAGATTGAGAGCTCGGGAGATTTCTAATTTGTTTGCTCATTTTGCAGGGGATCAATTCTATGCTAATCTTGGAGGAGAGCCAACAATTGAAAGAGAAACCCCTCAATTTATTGGTTTGGAAAATGGAGGAGACAACTCAAGGTGATGTTCCTCTCGACCCTCAAGAAAAGCACTCCCACTAAGGCCGTGTGTTCAATCCTTTTGTACATTTTATGCTGATGCTTTTTGGAGATTATCATGCTGGTGTTTTTGGAGATTTGCATGGTTTTAGAAAAGGAACTTTTGCATGAGAAATGGAGTGGTGATGCTAGAGTCCATGGACCACACAAGTTAAGCCCACTCGGCCATTCACATTGCACCTAGCCTAGTGGTGATCAACATTCACATTGCCATTTTATTTGTCATTTGTTTTCTTTTCTTTTTCCTTATTTTGTAACCCTAATGCGGACACTATATATAGTACATTTACAGCTATTGAGCAGCAGTGAACATTTAACAAAAAAACCTAATTTTTGAAGAGAAACTCTTCACCTCATTTGTGAGGAACATCGGTCAAGCTTCTTGGAGTAGATCCGACTGAGTGAGCCACAATTTCTTCAATCCTTGTTCATTTTGGTTGAAAATCTTATTGTCCCTCCTTGCCCTGCTGCCTCTAAGGTAGTACATCTAGAGTGTACGTGAGGTAAAATGCACATCCCAGCCTGGTTGGAGACACTCCTTGTGGAGTTCTATCAAACCAAAGGTGCAAATCAGTTCACCTTTGGCTCCTCCCGAATCTACCTTCCCTTTTTCTCCAACATTCCCAGTACCAAAGTTACTAAACCTACTGCCAAAATCACCCCCTATTCATCCGGGTTCCAAGGAAAGAAAAATCAACAGAAAAAGGAGTTCAGATTCAGAAGTTACGCTCCTTTCTTTACTGAAGACTCAATCTGCCGATTCCAACCGACCTCCGAGCAGCTTTCGTATGAGATCTCGAGTTACATACAGGCTTTTGATCTGAAATTTGGAGGGAGTAAAATAGATATATGTGAAAGTAAGGTGTCCAAATATCAGCTTCATGGGAGCTCGTGAGAGGGAGATCAACCATCACCAACTAGAAGCAGCTGCTGGAAAATATCATCTGCCACCTCCTACTTGCAAGTGAGCTACTTGCTTGTATTACTTCAATCATTGGACCGATTCTTGACCCCTCTTTTGGAGGCACGTCACATGGAGCCACCCCTTCTAGTCCTTTCACCAGAGCTGGATAGAACTTTGCATATGCCTTTGTTTTCCACAATTATAGCTATAACGACCCGAATTTTCGTAAATCGTTAAAATGCGTAAAAATTTGAAATTTTCTTTTTAAGAGCAAAACATATCAGAGTGTGTCTAACCGGATCGCTATTGACTCTTTCTTTAACTCATCTGGAAAACCAATTACAAAGTGCAGAAGCATAAATAATAAAACCATTTATATAAAACGTAGCGGGTTTATCAAAGCATTGCGGAAGCGTAATTAAATATTTAAAGAAGAAACTAAACAATGGAGTACAATACAATAAAACTTAATGTGATTACAACTGTGTCTCATTTTTACCCTTAGCCTGGCTAGCCTCCATTCTTGCTCTTGCAAAATCATCCATCCCTGGTCCATTATGTGTTTATCATCTAGGGCTGCTACCCATCCACCTCCCAACTCCCTTATTCTTTTCTTTGTGTCTGTGCTGGGCTAAGCTACAGGACTACAGAGGTGATGTGCCCCAAGTTGCTGTCGCTTGGGCCCGAGCCAAGGGCTCTTTTATTGTCTAACTCTTTATTTATTTTGTAGGTTTTGTGAATCAAATAAACAAAGAGGAGTTGGCATTTGGGCTTATGGAGATTTTACAATCTTTGGGGAATAATTGTGAGCTGTTTTTTCGCCTAGATTCTGACCTCTGACAGTTCAAATGGATTTTTGACAATCGGGATGACATCTTTTCAACTTCGTTCCTTCATAGCAAATGTATCCAATATCCAGAGGCTTCGAACGCGCTATTGAACGTTGCATTTGGGCTCCATTTGGTATGTAAAATGTCTTTGTTTCAGAGAGCAAAACTCAAACTCGGATTTAATTAAGGGTTGTTTAGTCTTTTGTTAATTAGGGTTAATTTCGTCTTATGTCATATTTTTGTAAACATTTTGGGTTAAAACCCTACCTGGTTGCAATTGGGAAGGGACTTTGATGAATTAAGAAAATTTGGTTCTCTTTTGAGAGAAGACACCCACGGCCTCCCCCTCCCTTAGCGCCGATTTCATCCATCACCCAAGCAAGGCCTCTCTTGAAGCTTCTCAACCTTGCATCCTTGGGATATTGTTTCTTCCAATCCTTATCTTCGAGGTAAGATTGTGGTGTGGAGACAAGAGAAGTTTCCAACCTTGGAGAGTGTTGGTTTTCGGCCAACCCCAAAGTCGCCCCTCTCACTAGGAGGTCCGCGGACTCCATTGTATTTTCTCTTGATTCTTGAAGTTCTTTTATGTTCTTTTCTTGCTGCTTGAATAATATATGTTCTGGTGATTAAATGCTGGTTATTTGTTGAAGAAGTATTTTGGAGATTATTGACTGAAGAGGGATATTTTCGTATCATTGTTAAAGTGCAGAATCTGTAATTTTTGCTGGATTGTTGTTACCGCTGATTATAGTATCTGTTTGAGGCCCTTACGACGTTCGTCTCTGTTTGATGTCTTCTAGTGATTTGTTCAAGATTAAGTTAGGGAGTTTCCTTCCAAATTTGGGCGTCGTTTGGTGTTTGTAGCTCAAGTTATTCCATTTTGATTATGTGTTGGTAAAACTGTCCTGCTGGAAACTAATTTCGGGTTGTTATTGAATTTGATATATCTCCTAATCCAGAGTGCTTTTGGGGTTGGGATTTTGACACAACTTGCCTGAATATATTAAGTTTATTTCCTCCAAAATACAGCTTTAGTTCATATGTATTTTTGGAGCTTGATTCAAATCCTTGCTGCTGGTTCGAGTATTGTTCGCTTTCCGGGACAGATTTCTTTAAGGCTCTCCATTTGTTTCTTGGAGCCTATCAAGAGGTCTTTATTATCTTACTAATTTACTCATTTTCATCATTTATCCCCACTCACACCCGTGGCACTCCCTATTAGTTTCTATTAACATGATGCATGACCATACATTCTCAACCTATCATGATGCATGATGCTTTACAATATAACATTCATAGAAATTGAAGTGCGCATTTAAATAAAGTAGCGGTAATTGAAAACGCATATAAAAGAATAGCAGTAATTGAACGTGTACACAAGGACAAATAATAACAATAGAACACCCGAATGAAGTACATGTGAAGGAAGCAATTATGGAACTAATTAAACAACGGGAACATGCTTGGATATGTAAATCACAATAATAAACGAATATAATGGATTACCAGCAACGTGCATATGAAAGCAAAACATAATTTAGTTAACATGCTCAAGAAGGATTATAATTATCATCTCGTTAATTATCCTAATTGACTTACATGCTCGGATTCATTATAATTAATTAGCTAACTGACATACTCACTAGTTGACCCAGTTAATTGATATGCTTACTAATTACAATTAACATGCTCACTAAGAAATCATGATTAGTTAATTAACCTAGTTAATTAACATGCTTAAAGGATTTTAACATATGCATGCGTAACACTATCGATTCACCAAACAACTTGACTTAGTCAATAATTAAACATGACATGACTGGATCAATTAACAGACTAATATTATTCCAAATTATTCCATACTCAAGTTTAGTTAATTAAACATGCTTGTAATTTCACAAGTAATAGTTAACTAATATGCATGGATTGATTAATAATTTAATCGATTAATCAAACAATCTAATCCATTTAACATATTGCTAATATCACAGGCATGCTATCTAGGAATTAACGATACGTTAGATAATGAACATGCTTGTCTAATTAGTTATTTTAGTTAGTTGACTAATCTAATTAATTGTTATGCATCAAGAAATGATTAAGTTACTTCAACATGCTCCCTTAGTTAATTAACGTGCTCGCTAGATAGTTAAACATGCGTAAGTCTAGTTAAGTTTATAATTGTGAGACTAATTGATTACTCGAGTTAATTAACATGCTTAAGATTATTAATAAATCAACTAGGTAAACATGCTTTGATTAGTTATTTGACAACTAGTTAATTAACATGCTCGATTTATTTATATGTTCAGGATTTTAGTTAATCATTCTAGTTAACTTTGGTTAAGTCAATTAACGTGCTCTAGTTAATGCTCAAGGTTTAGTTGTAAATTAGTATGTCCTGTCCAAACTAGTTATTTAACTACTAGTAAATTAATTAGATTAATTAACATGCCCACCTTTTAACTAAAAAGTTGTGTTAACTAAATGTGCTTGGTTAAGGAAAGACACTTATGTAGAACAATATACGTATAGCTCTAAGGAAAGCAGTAAAATGTACCACTAAGGAAAGTAGTAAGGAGAAGCAGTAAAGCAGTAACGAAATGGACGTAATCTTTATCAAGGAAACTCTTTGCTGTAGCTCTTTCATCATTTGCATTATCACACAATCATTGATCATTCATCACCGCAATTCATCATGTTCAATTAAGGTAGAACATTTGCAACAAGAAAAGTAAACTAACAGTAAAGAAAATACCACGAAGGAAATTAACACCAATAAAGAGAACGACTAATAGTCAAGAAAGGAATTATCATAGAATTACCAAAACTATAGAGCACTAACAAGCTATATTATTCATTAACAAAGAGACACACTCACGCACATATACTTGCGGTGTAGGGCCTCCAACTGGCCAAGACACACCCAAATTCCTTACCAAAATGAAGAACGCAACGACGAGGTCAGTTCTCCATCAGACAGCAGCTCCGGTCCACAGACGGCACCTCTTGTAACAGTTCACTCACGTTTTCACTCACACTAGCTCACCACAGTTCCCCTTACACTGTGGAACTCTCCAAAGGACTTCTCTCTCACAGGTCACCTACTCGCAATCTCTCTCGCTTACTGGGCTTCATATCTAGGAGAATGAAGACTTAAGGAACGGAGGGGATGGCTTAACCCTAAAGGAGGAGGGGACAACTGTACCTGGAAGGGTAGGGGAGGCAGCTCTAGCAGGGGATGGTCGGGCACGCGTGGTCTGAAAGGAGATTTGGTGTCGGGGTTACGTTTTCTATTGGCTAGGGGTCATTTTCTTTCTGATTTTAAATCTCTATCTTCACAATTCTGCGATGATTCAGATGAGTGCAGAAGACTTGGCCTCGTCTGCATTTAGCCGCAAGGCTAAAATTTCAAAGGCTAAATCGCGCTTGGGGACAAGGAGAGACGTCCTCATACGTGTCCGTACCATCCTCAGGCGACTTACAGACGCGATATGGCGTCCGCACGTGTCGTCCTCCGTCATCTGAAAGTGTCTATAAAATGGATCGATTCAAATCGAACGATACCTTGACTCGTCTGCAGTCATCCCGACTCGTCTGAAGGTGTCCATGTTCAAAACAGATTCGATGCAGACGAGGCAACTCACGTCCACATTGTCTGGGACCTCATCTGCAGGTGCCCAGGATTGGAATAGAGGCGATTCGGACGAGGCTACTCCTCCTCCACACTTGTCCAGAGTCGTCTGAAACTCCACGACGCAACGCAGTTAGGACGAGAAATCTCGTCCTGAATCGTCCCAACCCTTTACCGTGTGTGCAATGCATTTGCAGATGATACGTCTCATCTGCAAGTGTCGTCCTCAAGCGTCTGCAAATGCCCTAGACAGTTTTTCTCATACTTTTCTCACTTAACTCCTATCCCGTAACATTTCCCCCATAGGCACACAACACGTGTAATTACACAATGTAACATCTTAACCGCTCCTTCATCTAATTTGCATCGCATAAACGAGGAAAACATAAAGGAAATACCCCTAGACTTAACGCTCTAGAACACCCTTGGTAATACCCAGATAATTTTCCAACATAAAAAGTCGGGGTGTTACAATAACAAAGTCTTAAGCCTACTTTGCTCTCCCCAAAATGATTCTTCTTACCCTTTGGGCATTGGTTCGGTGGAGTAGCAATTGTTTGAGCAATAGGATGCTTGTCTCTTCCCTACTATGCTTCATTTTACGATGGTCTTTTCATCCCTTGGTTCACAACTAGAACACCCCGTTGTTGTTCATTCTGGTTGTTCTTCAAGAGCCTCTGGTTTATTTCTCGTTGAGTTGCCGCTATTGACTCTACATCCTCTACATCGAGTACCTTCACAACAATCTGCGCATATGGGACACCTTGAATGCCAAATATTCTAACTCCCCTCATGATCTCCTGATGTGCCCCAGGGTCCTATTACATGGAGTCGAGCCAAGAAACTCATAGCTTTCCTACTCGCTTCTATTTTGCAAGGAATGTCAAGGTTTGGGATTCTTTGAAGGAGATATCACAAGATGATAAAGGAGTTTCATTCCATCTGATTTCATGGGAGCATGCACAACCAATCTAAGTCGACCTCCAAATAGCCTATGAAGAGTGAGGACTTGAAGACTATGAGTACCATTTGAATTCTTGTTATTGAATTAGTAGTAGACTTATTCTAAACAAAACTTTTATTTGGTTTTCTTTTACTTTGTTGTTTGTTTTTGGATTAAGAGTTAGTGAGGTGCGCGGTTTGCATGCAAACCACGCCCTCATGCCGAATTTTCGACGTTAAGGGTATTTTGGTCTTTTGAACTATTTTGTAAACATTAGGGTTTATATATCCTCTTTTGGGGGGAAGAGGGTAGTTTTGATTGAATAGAAAATTTGTTTCCTTTTGAAGAGCAAACCCGTTGCCTTCCTCCCTCCCTATCGCTGTTCATCAATCTCCCTTGCAAGGTGTTCTTGAAGCCCCTTGGCCTTGCTATTCCAGGTTATTATCTCTTCCAATACCTCTTCTTATAGGTGGGGATTGTGGTGTGGAGGTAAAAGTTTGTTTCCACCCTTGGAGAGTGTTTGTTTCAAAGCAAACCGCAAGTCGTTCCTCTTAGTAGGAGGTCCACGGACTCCTTGGTTTTTCTTCTCGATTCTTGAAGTTTTTATATGCTTTATCTGGTTCTTTTTCACTCTGACACCTTCTTAGTTGGATGCTGATATTCTGTTTTGGGTGCTCGTTCATGGAGTGCAAGTTGGAATGAGTTTTGCTAGAATATTTTTATGGCCACTGAATCTGCTTGATTTTTCTGTTGTTGGATTTCTGATTGTGGATCTGTTTTGTGACGCTTACTCTATTTAAATCAATTTCATTCCTTTTGGAAAGTTGTTCTATTTTCAGTTATTTGATCATCTTCCAAAATTGGGATTCTTTAGCTTTATGGCGTTCGAGATATCCTCGTTTGAAGATTGAAAAGTAATTCTGGTCCGCCAAAACCCTAGTTTTGGGACTCTATTATTTCGAGCATATCTGATAATCCAGAGTGGATTTTGTGATGGGATTTTAATACGATTTATGTGAATGTGTTAAGATTGTGCCTTCCAAATTACAGCTCAAGTTCACTTGTGAATTGGAAGTTTTATCTGTTTTACTATTACTTGATCGGGTTTCATAGTTTTCTGGACAGATTCTAAAATTGTGATCTTGGTGATCTTTGGATCCTATCATTTGGTATCATAGCTGTTTTCACATTTGCTGCCATCATTGTGATTTATAAGACTGGTTATGAGTACTAGAAGTGGTGCTCAATATCATAATCCTAGAGAAATGAGAAATAATTCTAGTGCACCCCCACCCGAGGGAAATCAAGAGCGAACCGAGCCTTCCATGAGGGAGATGTTCGAAATGATCCTCAAATTGCAGCAACAAATTGGATCTTCTAATAACGATCATGTACGGGGTCCTAGAACTCCAAGACCTAGAAGGAGGATTAGTACTTCAAATGATTCTAGAGGGCGTGATGCTAGTTTATTTGACGAAGATTGGGAGGAACTTGAGGATTCGGATCCACCGAGTCCTAGAAGGAGATCAAATGGTAATCATGAAATGAGTCATGTTATAGTTTCTATCCCTAATTTTAAAGGCTCTAGTAATGGGGGAGATTTTCTTGAATGGGTCGAAAAGGTGGATCATATTTTTTAATGTTATGACTATTCGGAAAGAACAAAGATTCGAATGGTGGCCTTGGAATTTTCGGGCTATGCTAGTATTTGGTGGGAGGATTTAAAAGCACAAAGGAGGAAAGATGGTGAAGGAGAGGTCCGAAGTTGGGAGGCTTTAAAAGCACTCATGAGGAAAAGATTTGTGCCTCCACACTATAAGCAAGAGTTGTTTCTATAATTGCAAAATTTGAGGCAAGGCACTTTAACCATGGATGAGTACTTAACCGAGTTTGAAATATTGAAAATACGTTGTAATGTGATTGAACCGATGGAGCAAACCATTGCTCGTTTTATTAGAGGCTTACACAAAGAGATTGGTGAAACGGTAGAGCTACAATCTTATGTTACTTTTGATGATGTGGTACAATTAGCCTTGAGGATTGAAGGCAAAGAAAAAGGAGAGCAAAGAAAGGCATGTCACGACCTTTCACTAAAAGCAACAATCCTTCAAAACCGATTCAAAAGGGAGAAAGCAAGCCAAGTGCCGTGAAGAGAATTGAAGAAAAAAAGCCTTTGTTTGATACTAACAAGCATAGATGCCGTGATATCAAGTGTTTTAAATGCTTGGGATTCAGTCATATAGCCTCTCAATGTCCTAATGCAAGGGTAATGATTCTTACAACGGGAACTAATGAGATAATCAGTGAAGATGAAGAAGAGGGTGTGCCACTAATGGAAGATGAAGATGTGGAAGAGACTAACTATGCTCCTGAGGGTTCTTTACTTGTTGTGATGAGGCATTCTATGGCTATCCAAAATCAAGTTGAGGAATTACAGCGGGAAACTATCTTCCATACTCATTGTCAAATTCGAGGAAAACTTTGCTCATTGATTATTAATGGTGGTAGTTGCACTAATGTTATATCTTTGGAGGTTGTTGAAAAATTGGGTTTGGCTACTTCGATCCACCCCACTCCTTATCGATTAAATTGGTTGAATGACAAAGATCTGATCAAGGTTACCAAGCAAGTGAAATTGTCCTTTTCCATTGGTGGCTACGAGGATGAGGCCACGTTTGATGTTGTTCTAATGACGGCTAGCCATCTTTTACTTGGAAGACCTTGGCAATTTGATAGGAGAACAAAGCATGATGGGTATTCTAATTATTACTCCTTCAAATTCAAAGGGAAGACCTTGAATTTAGCTCCTCTCAAACTGGATCAGATTGCTAAAGACTACGAGAGTATGAACAAGAATAGAACCGAAACTTCCCTTATAATCACCAAAGGGGATCTTAAGAGGTCCTTAATGCAAGGGGGGCCGATTATTCTCATGTTATTTCTGGAAAGATTGGAGGAATTAGGCACTATTCCCGATTCGGTATTGGGATTGCTTAAAGAGTACGAAAACATATTTCCAGAAGAGTTACCTCCGGGATTACCACCTTTGAGAGGAATTGAACACCAGATAGATCTTTCACCAGGGGCTACTCTACCTAATCGTCTAGCTTATAGATTAAATCCTGACGAGTCCAAAGAGCTTCAGAAACAAGTCACCAAACTACTTGACAAGGGTTATATTCGAGAGTCTATTAGTCCTTGTGCAGTACCTACTTTATTGCTTCCTAAGAAAGACGGTTCGGTACGGATGTGTATTAATAGTCGTGCCATTAATCAAATCACTATCAAATATCGCTTCCCTATTTCCAGGCTTGAGGATATGTTAGATGAACTCAGTGGAGCTGCCATCTTTTCGAAGGTTGATTTGAAAAGCGGTATCATCAGATTTGAATGTGCGAAGGGGATGAGTGGAAGACGGCTTTTAAAACAAAGTATGGGCTCTATGAGTGGATGGTCATGCCATTTGGGTCGTCTAATGCCCCTAGTACTTTTATGCGAGTGATGCATCACCTTCTTCGAGATTTTATGGGAAAGTTTGTCGTCGTTTATTTCGACGATATACTTGTTTATAGCTCGGATATCTCCAGTCATCTTGCACACCTGCGATTATTATTTGAAGTATTATGGAAAGCTCAGCTATTTGGCAATCTCAAGAAATGCTCTTTTGCTCAAGATCGAGTCTATTTCTTGGGATTTATCATTACTAAAGACGGAATGGAAGTGGATGAATCAAAAATAGTGGCAATCAGGGAATGGCCGACTCCAACTTGTGACTCAGAAGTTCGGAGTTTCCATGGCTTAGCATCCTTTTACCGACGCTTTATAAAGGGGTTCAGCTCAATTATAGCCCCTATCACTGATTGCACCAAGAAAGGAAAAGATTTTGTGTGGACTTCATCTTGCCAGTCTAGCTTTGAATCTATTAAAGAAAAATTATGCAATGCTCCTCTCCCATCGCTGCCAGACTTTTCCAAAGTTTTTGAGATTGAATGCGATGCCTCTGGATTGGGTATCGGCACGGTTCTTATGCAGAAAGGCAAGGCAGTTGCCTATTTTAGTGAAAAACTAAAAGGAGCTGCCATCAATTATTCTACCTACGATAAGGAATTCTATGCGGTCATCCGGGCACTAGAAGTTTGGCAACACTATCTCTTATCTAGAGAATTTATTATTCATTCCGATCACCAAACATTGAGACACATTCGTAGTCAAGGGAAGTTTAATCATCGTCATGGCAAATGGGTAGAGTTTTTGGAACGCTACCCCTATATTATTAAATATAAAAAGGGAGAATCTAATCAGGTCGCAGACGCTCTCTCTAGGCGTTCTATTTTGTTGACAGAACTTAATGCAAGACTTTTTGGTCTAAACTGGATCAAGGAGCTATATTCGGAGGATAAGGATTTTGGGAGTATTTACTCTAATTGTTTGCACAAACTGGATTTTCCATACTTCTTGGAGGATGGCTTTCTTTTTAAGAATGGCAAGTTGTTTATTCCTACATGCAGTCTTCAGGAAGCTCTCATCCTTGAAGCTCATTGTGGCCGTTTAGCAGGGCATTTCGGCAATAAGAAAACTATTGAAGCCATTCAAGAGCACTTTCATTGGCCTCATTTGCGTCGAGACGTACAAAGGATTGTGGATCGTTGTATTGTTTGTAAAAGGGCAAAGAGCCAAGTCCTTCCGCAAGGTCTCTATATGCCACTTCCTGTGGTCACTTATCCTTGGGTGGAAATCAGTGTTGATTTTATCCTAGGAATTCCCCGCACTCCCCGAGCCAAAGACTCTATCATGGTGGTTGTAGATCCTTTCTCCAAAATGGCTCACTTTATTGCCTGTAACAAAATTGATGATGCCCCTCATATAGCTGACTTATTCTTTAAGGAGATCATTCGTTTGCATGGAGTTCCACGCTCCATAGTGTGAGATCGGGATACAAAGTTTTAAAGTTCTTTTTCGAAGACTTTATGGCGGAAATTGGGTACTAAATTATTCTTCAGCACTTCTTTCCATCCCCAGATTGACGGGCAAACGAAGGTGGTTAATCGTACCCTGGGAGTATTACTAAGATCGGTGCTCAGTAAAAGACTAACCGATTGGGACTTACAGTTGCCTTTTGTGGAGTTTGGTTACAACAGGAGTGTACATGGAACTACTCAACATACACCATTTGAGGTAGTATATGGATTTAATCCTCTTACGCCTATGGATCTCTTACCACTTCCAGTGACTGATTATGTGAGTGAAGATGGAGCTGTGAAGGCCGAGCGAGTTAAGTTATTGCATGAGGAAGTCCGGAAGAGTATCGAGAAAAAAAATTCTGAATATGCTAAGCTTGCAAATCGGGGGCGTAAGGAAGTTATTTTTGAGGTGGGTGATCTTGTCTGGTTGCATCTTCGTAAAGATCGATTTCCTAATCATCGTAAGTGCAAGCTATTTCCGAAGGCTGATGGTCCATTCAAAGTATTGGGACGTATCAATAATAATGCGTATCGGATCGAGCTACCCGAGGATTATGGAGTTTCGGCCACCTTCAACGTTCAAGATTTGTCACCATATCAAGGCGAGGATGAGTTTTCTAATGGGGATACATCGGAGCATTCTAGGGATTTGAGACCAAATCCTCAATCACCCAGGGAGGATGATGTGCCCCAGGGTCCTATCACACAGAGTCGAGCCAAGAAACTCATAGCTTTCCTAACTCGCTTCTATTTTGCAGGGAATGTCAAGGTTTGGGATTCTTTGAAGGAGATATCACAAGACGATAAAGGAGTTCCATTCCATCTTATTTCATGGGAGCAAGCACAACCAATCTAAGCCAACCTCCAAATAGCCTATGAAGAGTGAGTACCATTTGAATTCTTGTTATTGAATTAGTAGTAGACTTATTTTGAACAAAACTTTTATTTGGTTTTCTTTTACTTTGTTGTTTGTTTTTGGATTAAGAGTTAGGGAGGTGCGCGGTTTGAATGCAAACCACGCCCTCATGCCGAATTTTTGACGTTAAGGGTATTTTGGTCTTTTGAACTATTTTGTAAACATTAGGGTTTATATACCCTCTTTTGGAGGGAAGGGGGTAGTTTTGATTGAATAGAAAATTTGTTTCCTTTTGAAGAGCAAACCCGTGGCCTTCCTCCCTCCCTAGTGCCGTTCATCCATCTCCATTGCAAGGTGGCCTTGCTATTCCGAGTTATTATATCTAAGGTGAGGATTGTGGTGTGGAGGTAAAAGTAGGTTTCCACCCTTGAAGAGTGTTTGCTTCAAAGCAAACCGCAAGTCGTTCCTCTTAGTAGGAGGTCCACGGACTCCTTGGTTTTTCTTCTCGATTCTTGAAGGTTTTATATGCTTTATCTAGTTCTTTGTCACTCTGACACCTTCTTAGTTGGATGTTGATATTCTGTTTTGGGTGCTCGTCATGGAGTGCAAGTTGGAATGAGTTTTGCTGGAATATTTTTATGGCCGCTGAATCTGCTTGATTTTTCTATTGCTGGATTTCCGATTGTGGATATGTTTTGTGATGCTTACTCTATTTAAATCAATTTCATTCCTTCTGGAAAGTTTTTCTATTCTAAGTTGTTTGATCACCTTCCAGAATTGGGATTCTTTAGCTGTATGCAGTTCGAGATATCCTCGTTTGAAGAATGAAAGGTAATTCTGGTCCGCCAAAACCATAGTTTCGGGACTCTATTGTTTCGAGCATATCTGATAATCCAGAGTGGATTTTGTGATGGGATTTTAATACGATTTATGTGAATGTGTTAAGATTGTGCCTTCCAAATTACAGCTTATGTTCACGTGTGAATTGGAAGTTTTATCTGTTTTACTATTACTTGATCGGGTTTCACAGTTTTCTAGACAGATTCTAAAATTGTGATCTTGGTGATCTTTGGATCCTATCATCTCCATCTTAAGCCCTTGAATGATGTGATAAACTTTGTGCTCATTCCTAGCTGCCAAATGTGGAGCGAATATAGAAAACGCTTAAAATCTCCAAATATATTTCGATACTGTCCCCATCTGGCACAACCGCACAAACTCCACTAATTTCTGAGTTCAGGTTGTATAATTGAAATACTTTTCATAGAATAGCTCCTTGAATTCTCCCATGTAACAGTCCGGACATCCTATGTTGCATTGACTGAATCCCACCAAAATCACGCATCTTGGACTAGCAAATAAGTAGCACACGTCACTTTATCAACCTCTTGTATCCTCGAGTACTTGAACATATCTTCTATGGACCAAATCCATTCCTCGACTCCCACGATGTCCAAAATATTTCCATCAATGCTGGGAGGCTTGAGTCATCAAAACTTTTCCCAACTGGCTTCCTCCGAAACTACCACAACACGATGATTCATGTTTCCGTTGTCTCTCTCTATAAGCCGCTCCACTATAGTGGTTAATCGGCTGATGGTTTTAGCTCTTCCATTCTGATTTCCAACTTCCTCTTAGCTAGCAGCATTTTCTTGGTCATCGTCAGCTTCATTCCTCTCGACACTATTTCGTACAATTGCTCTTGCTTCCCTCTTTTTTCTCTAATCCTAAACATTTTCATTTGATGGAGTATTAAAATTATTATTTTATAGGAAATTAATTAATTAAATTTTTTATTTTTTCATTTTTTATTTTTTTATCATAGTAATTATTTAGAGAAGTTTTAAACTAATAAAGTAATTTAAACTAACAAAGCAATTTAATTAATAAAATTACACTTACAGTCGAAGAAGTATTCCATGATGAGTCTTGCGTTACCAACAGTCTACATAATCACATTTGACCCGATTATGCTCTAATACAATTGTAACGCCCCGTATACAAAACCTTATTTTTTTCTTAGCCATAATTTTTTTTAAATTTATTTTTAAAATATTGAAAGAAAGAATATCAGAGTAGTCAAAGCAGGAATTAATAATGATCTTGAAACATCCTTTCAATACTTTAAACAATCCATTGTTTAACAAAATATTTAAAAATCATAGTTAACTATTCAAAAATAACCATTAGCCGGATTTTTCTTTACTTTAAAAATGCGTTAAATTTAAAACTTTTATAAAACAACTGAATCCCTATTAAAACCTTTCAATTGAAACCAAAGTTCTTTTCTAAAAAACTCAATCGTTAAAACTTCTTACTTAAAACTCTTACTTGAATCTTAATTAACAATGAAAGACTTCATTTAAAAAACTCATTTTTCTTAATTAATAGTAGAAGCATAAATCGCTAATTTTAGAAAGATAATAAATAGACTATTACTTTATATTTATAGAACTCTTTTCTCTTTTACTTTCCTTAGCCTAACCAGCCAAAGTCCCGCCCGTGCAAATCCTTCA
The DNA here is from genome assembly GCA_022433065.1 of Begonia loranthoides. Taxonomy (NCBI): domain Eukaryota; kingdom Viridiplantae; phylum Streptophyta; class Magnoliopsida; order Cucurbitales; family Begoniaceae; genus Begonia; species Begonia loranthoides. The sequence goes on along the minus strand of CM039477.1, from coordinate 11,622,371 downwards.
TCAACTGCTCCTTGATCTGTTCATCATTTTCTCGTGCGTGTACCTACACCATTAGCAAACTGTGAACCCAAGGCCTAGTAAGAAATGAGATATGGTATATGATCATGCCTCTCTTTAATTCTTTTGGAATGGGTTCCGCCCCAAACCAATCTTTTCTTTACGTTTCATTCTTTCATTCATAACTCGTACGTCGAGTGGGAGATTGGAGGAACCCATGTGTGAGGGAATAGTCTTGATCGGCTTCTAACCTCCTGTGTGCAGCTAGTTTCTTACCCGACAAGAGAGAAGTATAAGTCTAGCTACAAGATTAGATCTGAACTACCCGTCCGTCCCCCAACTCCCCGTTTCCTTTCCTTTCATTTCATTCATTTCATTTCATTTATCCATTTTCCTCACATAAATGCATGAGTACCACCTCAAAGATGACACTTCCTACTTGTTTCTATTATCATGATGCATGTCAATGAGTAGTAGTAATCACAACAATATAACAGTATGAGACATAAAGCAGTAATCATAACAATATAAAAGCATGAGATATGGAAGTCTACTAGCATACTCTATAGGCATGCTTGGTAATTTAAAGGAAGTGATAACAATATAGACATGCTTTGCGATTTAAGGGAAATAATAATTTCATAAGCATGATTGGCAATTTAAAGAAAGCGATAATGATATAGACATGCTTGACAATTTAAAGGAAACAATAATAATATGCTAACATCATAAACATGCTCAGAGATTAGATTAATAACGTGCGAACAACATAGGCATAATAAGGTACCACAACAGAAATATAACCAAGCAATTTAAGGAAAGACACTACTAATGGTGTAGGGCCTCCACAGGCCAACGACTCTACCTATTTCTTACCTCGAAGCTTTATCACGTATTCGTACTTAATATTTATTTCACTAAGGGGAAAGTCAGCCGTCATCTTATTTGAGGTGTCTGTCAACCGTTAAGAGTCGTCCGCCAATCCTTTAGCTGCAATGGACGTCCGTTCCTCATGAGGGACGTCTGTCGCTTAAGTATTCTTGATGTCCATCATGCGACCTTTAACGATCGTCAATTTATTCGCTGTAACGGACGTCCGTTGTCCCATAAGGAACATCCGTTGCCTTCACATTTTATTCGTCCGTCAGGGATGTTCGTCAAACCCAACGGATGACCGTCTTCTTTCGCCATAAGGGACGTTTGTTGCCCCATAAGGGACGCCCATCATGCTCCAAATGATGCCATCACACTTACATACTTAACATTCACCTTCAGTCAAGGGACGTCTGTTTTCCTATAAGGGACGTCCACTTCATCCAAACGATGTCGTTCACCAAACATAAGACGTCTACCACTGGCCAGGGACGTCCACCATCCATCAAACGACGTCGCACCCAATACATAAAGTGTCCACCTTTGCTACGGGACATCCGTCTTCCTACAAGGGACATCCGCCCAAGCCTCAAATGACGTCGCACCACTGACTTAACTAACGCCCGCCTTCACAAAGAATGTCCGCCTCCGTTCCATCATGAAGGACGTTCGTCCCACCTTGAAGGGCATCCCCCTAATACAACAAACGTCCATCCCTCAATTAAAGGACTTCTGTTTTCCTCACAAAATCACCATTGTCATTTTTGCCACTCACTGCTCTTCTCTCTCTTCACTTTTAATTAATCCAACACTTTAATCATCATACCCTTTTAATTAATCCAACACTTTAAACACCATAAATACCCACTTAATTATATTTTTATATCTTAATTTTAATTAACCTTACTCTATTCTTCTCCTTTTTCTTAAGAATCGGGCCACTTATTTAAATCCAGACCGAGCCGAACCAAACTAGTCAAATCCATATTTCTTCAGAATTGAGATTTTAGATGAGGGAAGGCGTCCACGCCTTCGTCTGTGATCATCCAAAAATTTTGATAATTTGGACAGATTCGAACTCTCCTTGTCTGCCATCATCCGCAGGCATCCGCATTCGTTCGAAAAGTCTGCCAAATTGGACAGATTCGAACCCTCCTCGCTCTTAATCGTCCGCCTTCGTCTGCATGCATTTGAAACTCCAAAATACACCTTCCAAATCAATCCTAATTATCATCCAATAAATTCTCATAAATTAAGATCTAACAAATACGTTCTTGGTAATACCTCGATGAATATCCAACTAGCCCGAATACTTCCAATTACTTTATTAAATTTCTGATATGAAAAGTCGGTGTATTACAAGTACTATCTGTGAGCCATAACTCTCATGTCAAACCATGTCGATAACCCAAATGCTCATCATGCAATGCCTCCTCCTCCAATGGTATGTCGTTGATATCATGACTGTTACCTACATCACAAGATAAAACAATGAGTCTAACGCTCAACAAGGAATAGAATGAAATGCAATGCTCAATGTGTGCTTACGCAGTCTGTCTCGAGAAAGAATGCATATTTTTTGTCTTTTCTGTATTTACGTTCACATTTCATTTATCAGAGAAATGATACATCATCTAGTCCATGTGGCTAAATTGTCACTCCATCCCTACTTAGGAGGAGTTGCATCCATCAGGGGTGTCACCACCTATGACCGTCAACAATTTCCTTAGTTCATGGGTTGGGGATTTCCAGTACCGAAGAAATGATACATCATTTAGTCTTTGTGGCTTAACCGTCACTCCCTCCCTACGTGGGATGAGTTGCATCCATCAATGGTGTTACCACCAAGGACCATCACCAACTCTCCCAAACCCCCACACGCCTACTTACATTTATTCTAGTCATTTCATTAACATGTCATGCATATATCAATATTTTCATAAATCCTAATTATGATACATGTATGTCATCCAATATTCAGTCCACAGTAATATACAAAATATACTGAACACAAAACATAGCATTACAATAGTGAGATAACACTCCACGATCAAGTAAAAGCAACTCATTTCTATCATCTAGCATTTTGTCAATGAATTATAGAAAACATGGCAGAAATCAATTATATTAGAAAATACCTATTAACATTTCTGTGAAATAAATCGACAAAGAGTAATTCAATTTCTATCATCTAGTATTTTATCAATGACTTATAACGAGAAAACAAAGTACTATTATATTAGAAAAGGACACCCTATATCTATTAATAGACGGCAATTTATGAAATGCCAAGGAACATTTATCATTAACAGAGCAAAGTAATATCAAACTCCCAAAGCGGAAATCCAACACATTAACATTTATAAAACTCAACGGAACACTAGTACTCTCTCGAAAAACTAATTTCCACAGCAGAGTAAATATATATTTGAATTTTCAATAGGGGATCATTGAGTGTATAATTTAATAGAGTCACTCTTCATCATCTAAAGCCTCACAGTCCACAATAAAACACAGAACAATATTTTGTTCTCAATCCTAATATAATTGACAGTAGCTAAAATCATCTATCAACAGTAGAGTACATAACTTAACAGAGAATACTTCTTCATCATCATCATAGTTTCACAATCAACAATAATTCAAAGAATATTTTCCTGCTTCTCCATCAAACTATATATGACTAAATTAACATAGGCTAAAATCATTTAAATCGGTAGCAGAATATCATAGCAGGAGAGAATATTTCACAGCAAATAATTCAGGCAATATTCAAACAACCATACATTCTTGTGATGTAGGCCTCTACTAGGTACACATCCTATTCCTCACCTCTTCACAAGTTCTCCCTATAGAAATTCTTCTTCACGCCAGCAACCTCACTCAAATCAGCACACCTATAGAAGTTAAATGCATCACCCTTCTTCCTCAAACACAGACTCCACTCTCTCACAAATGCTCACTGTGAAGTGAAAAGCACTATTTCCTTTTCTCTCTCTCACATACTATGCTTTCTATAAAAGAAAATAGAGCACTCTCTTTCCCTTTCTTTCTTTCTCTCTCTCTCTCTCTCGGCTTCACATTCTCTCTATAATAAAAAAAAAAAGCATAGCACTTCTCTACCTTTGTTTTTATAAGCATAGGAGAACGTGGAGAAACATCCTAGAGATGCTTTTGGGAATCCAGGTTGAAGTGGCCCAGTAGATTGTCGTTTCAGGAAATCATCGATGAAGCAGAAGATAGCCTCTGCGAGAAAACTGGAAAGCTATTTTTTGGGAAAAACGCATGGGAGCGGTCCATCCTTGATCGACCGCTCGGGCTGTGATTTTCAATTTTTTCATTTACCGGTCAAGCGTTTGCTCGACCTCTCCCTATTGAAAATCACATTTTCATTTTCAAGGTTGAACATATGCTCGACCTTTCCCACATGAAAATCACCATTTTCATTTTCAAGGTCAAGCATATGCTCGACTTTCCCACATGAAATTCTCCTATATTAAACTACTATTTTTCACAAGTCTGCTCTTCTCTCTCCTATAATTTATTCTTTATGTTAATTTAATATTTCTTTTCACTTAACTTTATATCTACACTCGAATTTTCTTCCACAAAACCTGCTCTCTGTCTCAAATTTGTTTTATCTCAATTAATCTTTTATTCCTTTTAATTAAATTTTACTTTACACAACTTCTCATTCTTAATTAATGTACACTGCTTCTAATTTAATTTTTCATACTATATTTATCGCAGTATATCGAGTGTACCATACACTATTATGGAATGCATTTCCTTTCATCAAAAATATATTCCACGAAAATTCTTTGCATTATGCGTAGAGCGATTTATCCGGGTATTACTTGTGACATTCATTCCTTCCATGAGAGAATCTTTTTTCTCCAACAAGAGCATTTTTCCACAATCTGACGGTTCAAGTTTTGTCCTTATATTAAATCCAACTATTATCAATACTCCTGGTCTTATAATCTAAACGACCCAACACTCTCCCGCAAAGAATCTTTCATCCCCCACGGAAGCCTCCTATCCTTAATCTAATGTCCCTTGCTCTATCCCTCCACTTAATGTAATACCACGATTTCCCATAACAGAATTAAGTGAGAATAATTGAAAAATTATTTGGGTGTAATTTAATTAATTGGATAATTATTAAAGATTTAATTGATGGTGAGTTGAATTAATAGGATAATTATTATGTGCGAGTTGAGTGAAGCTGAGAGTTTGAGAGAAGAAATAGAGAGAAAGAAAAGAAGACGAGGAAAAGAGGAGGAAAGAAGTGGTGAAGCTCTGGGTATTCTTCGGGAATGGGATTTCTTCCTTGTCTCCTTATGGATTATATTATATTAAAATAGATTTTTATTATGTTAAGAGAAGCAGAAGAAGAAAAGGAAGAAAGTGTGAGAAAGAAGGTGAGTTGTGAGCCGAGGAGGAAGACAGAAGAAAACAGAAGAAGGAGATGAAGCTCTCGGCCCTCTCGGGTCCTTCTTGTGTTTAAAGAAAGGAGATTAACATTAAATTTAAAAACGCTTTAAGGATACCAGGTAAGTTGATTATGTCTGTGGTCTTTGGGCCCTATATCGCAAGAATTACGAATTTGTATGATGACTTTTTACTAGATTTAAGTTCTTTATAGCTTTGACATGGTTTATACTTTAAGGATTATGGGATTTTGATATTGAAACGCTTTGAGGATGCATTGTTGCTTAATGTTGTATTTACTAGAAATAGGTTCTTTTAATGATGTATTTATTAGACTTTAAATAAATTGATATGGATACGTTGATCGAGAATAGTAATATTGATATGATATCTTTCGAGGATTCTATTGATGTTGTAGAACTGTATGCATTCACGAGCATCACGCATTATTCTAATATTCCGTAACTTTTTCTGTTTCCTTTAAAACAATCTTAAGGGAGAACCAGAGTAATAAACAACGAAAGTCTTAACTAAATAAAATATTAGAAATCAGTAGTTTAAAATCCATTTAAACAAACATTGCTAAAACGTTAAGTTAAAACCATTTAAAGCCAATAATATTTGAAAGTATTTTGAAACTCTTAAAATAATTAAATACGTTTATTCCATTTTCGTGAGCCATAACCCCCAAGGTTAATATCGCCAACAGCACAAACGCCCAACCTAGCAATTCTCCATCAGCTACGTCCATTATCAGCTTTATCCAATCATCGACCCCTTACCTACATCACAGGACTAACTATGAGCCTAAAGCTCAGTAAGCGGTATAAACGTAAAACATGAAATACACACATAACTTTTGTAACATCGTATATAGTTTTTTGTTTGGCTTATCTAATATTGTTCCTATCTTTTACTATTATTTATTCTATTTCTACGCCAGGCCTATCCAACCAGACCATAAAAATAGTTATTTACTTATCTTTGGTTTCTGTGCCGGGCGTATCCAATCGAACCACAAAAATAACTATTTACGTATATTCTGATTAATTTTTTTACTGTTCTATTTTCATTTAGTTCCAGTTATCCATTCAAGTGTTAGAGATGTCAACTTGACAAGGTAGAGTGGTTTATGCACAAGGCAGCCATCCCGTGGCACACACCTAGGTGACCAACTCAAGAACCCATATCCCTAACCACATATTTACGTTTATTTACTTTCGTATATTTTAGGATTCCAAGTCTTAACATTGTTGTGTGCATACAACAACACTTCATTTTCCTTACATCATCAGCGCACTTCACACCAAAACAACGACATCTATCCTAACCTTTGCGGTAGTGTTTTCCTCCGCAGATGCCTAAGCTCCCACAACAGCACTGTACACCAAAATCTTTTATTAAACGAGTGTGTTTCCTTCCTTAGATCCATTTGTCGCGGATGCATTTTCCTCCACGGACACAATCCCATCAGCGATTCCACTGTTCACAGCACCTCTTCTCTCAAATTTGACGTTGTTCAAACATATCATGGTGCAATAACCTACAATTTCTATACTTTCACCTTCATAGCGTCCATGCACATATCATTACTTTCCCCTTTTCCACGGACACTCCAATAAATATTCTCAAAATTTATCCCACTTAGTCTTAAAATCATATAAGAAATCCTAGGTATTACATGAGATGAAGACGTTTGAAACAAACATTGAATTTTTAGATTAACACTTCCGCGGACGACCAATACAAAGTATGAACACCCAATGTGATAGCCCATAACTTCAGCTACAAAAGTTCATCACTTTTTTGTTGTCTCTAATGGGTCTTTAACGGATATACTGTGGAGACCCCAAACCTTCCTATGGATTCTCGCTGCTCAAGACTTTTGAAGAAAACTATAAATAGAGGCACATTTAAGTTTGTAAGATACCTAAAGATAAACCATATAAAAGTGCTGTAAATTTGATTTTTGAAATCTCTCTTCAACTCCTGAGTGATTAGCCTAAATCCCTTATTTCCAACTTGAGATTATATTCTTGTGAGAGTTTAGGCATTTGTACTTAGTGTGTTCTACATATTAAATTTGTGATACACTTGAAGTTTGACGCCCTGGAATAGTCAGTGTAAGGTAAGATTAATGCTCGTAAGATAAATTGGTTGTAACCGAAAAGGTTATTGAAGAAAGAAATCTTCAAGGAAGTGTCTTGAAGTACCGACGTAGGCAAGGTTGGCCGAACTACATTAACAAATTGTTTGCTTCTCTCTCTTACTCCCTTACTTATTATTCTCATAATTGCTTGCATATCAATTCTAAAATCATTAATAAACAAAAATATATAATATTCGAGTCAGAAGATAATTAATTTCTAAATTACAAGAAAAAATTTGATTAACTTAATTCACCCCTCTTGGCACTTCTTAGATTAATTATGATCCTACAAAACCATGGTCTTGAATTTTGCCCAGGCAACGAAATTTGATCCAAAAGGATGGTCCTAAGGACCAAACTGCAAATGATTGGAATGGTCGCCAAAAAAAAAAGTAAAAACTAGTGCAGACGATCGGCCTAAGTGTGGGCGCTCTGCGTGAACATCTGGTATGGACATCTATGCTTCCTTGAATATCCTACGCTTTTACGGATGCTTGGGACGTTGGGCATTTAAAAACACTCATGCGGTTGACCAAACCTATAGTAGCGATCAACATGGGATGACACTTCCAACACAAAATTGCAAGAAAAACATGACCATTTCACTGAATCCGCCCCAAAATCAGTGTAAACTCTTGCATAAATGCAAACTCTAAAACAAAAACACAGAAACAACTAAATTATTTGAGTTTCCAAGCTTGAATTCAAGACCGACCCAAAATAGAAAATTCAATTGAAAAAACAAGGTTAGAAATTGACTTACCCGCAAAGTTCCTTCACAAAAGTCGGAGATTGTGACACCATGAGTGCAAATTGGGTAGAAAACCAACAAGGTTTACTCGCTGGTTCTAAATTATAAGAAGAAGCTTGATAAACTTAATTCACACTACCCCTCTCTTTGTTTAATTATGATCCTACAAAGCCATGGGCGCGAGATTTGATGAAGCAACAAAATTTTATCCAAAAGGGATGCCACAATTGTTCAAACCATATTGCAGAAGACCAACATGGTCACCGAAACGAAAAGTGAAAACCAGTGCAGACGACCGACCCTTGTGCGGACGCTTCACGCAGACATCTATGCCCCCGTAGACATCTGACGTGGACATGTGCTTCTACAAATGTCTCGCGTTTCCACGTACATCCAAACTATATTGTGGATGTTTTGCACCACAATATAGACGTTGGGGATTTTGAGGACATCCCTAGGCATTTCAAAACACTCCCTCGGTCGATTAGACCTACAGTAGTGGTCAACAAGGTTCACCACGATACACAAAATTCACTAATTGACCATTTGATCGAATCCACACAAATGGTAAAAAACCCACGACATGCAACCAAGACCTAGTCAACATGAAACAAATTGATCTCGATTAAAGAAAAAATTTAGTCAAAAAAATATAAAATCTCAAAAATTGCTGATTTTATAGGCAGAATCGTTCAAGTTGAACCAAGTAAGCTGATATAGAAACAATGAAATATGTTTGGTTCGATTTAAAGTTTTGAGAAACTTATTTTAGAAAAGAACAAATTAAAACTAGAGTTCTTGGTTCTTTTTGTTTTTTTTTTTTTTTTTTTGAAAAACTGATCAGAACTTAATATAATCGATATTACAATATTTATCGATTATTTAATTTTTAATTTTTAAAATTACAAAAAACTAAACTAAATCGACAAAAATAGGCCCAAACTAACAATAAATCGATTAAAACCAACCAAAAGTTAAGTTCATACCGACTCAAACCAAGTCCAAATAAAAAAATATTGAAAACTAAAACTGAAGCGGAACCAAACTAACAAAATGGGTTTGGGTTAAGTTTCAAAATCGAATCAGTTCAGTTTCAACTATGGTTGGAACTGAACTAGACCGACTCCAGCCGTAATAATACAACATAGATGATGTACAATGGAAAAATTATGGAATATAAACGAATAAAATTATAAAATCAAGACAACAAAAGCCATGTTAAAGTAATTATTTGCACTTTTTCATGTTGCAAAGGTTGTTGGAATGACTGAAAGTGTTTATTTGTGAAATTGAACTCTATTTTAGTGTGGTAAAACTAAATTTTTAAACTTTTTTTAAAAGTTATAGCAATTTTGACAGGCTGAAAAAATATAGATTTTGAAACATGTTTCTCTAATGACGTGTGAGCAATTTAAAAAATATATATTTTTATCGCGACCCAGAAGCAAGCCCTACAAAAAAGTGATTAAGGTGCACCAATCCTTAGAGAGTATCCGACTGCCTAGTGCCTAGCCTATGGTTAGATTGTCAACAGAAAACTTTGTTTGATTTTAAGCACAACCAAATTAATTTGAGCCAAGATTTGTATTGCAATCACAATAATAAACTCACCAGATAAAAATAAACTCAAAAACTTCAAAGAAAGTTTAAACAAGGAAACCCTTCAGGCACAGATCTCCAAGCCACTCTTGTCTTTACCTAATATACTATGGATTCCATCTAATAACAACCAAGCACAGAGATTTTCTAACTATATTTTGAATAATTATTTTGTAATTCTTCAAAGAGAAAAGAGAATGGATGTCATTTAACAAACTTCCAATAATATCATGGAGTTATTCAAGATCAAGCATAAGTGAAAGTTCAAGAACAAGTGTAGAAGATTTTGTGGACTTCACAAATCCACCTACTTTCTAACCTTTGACGAGTATTTGACAATTTTGGAATTCAAGACGAGGCTATATCAAAAAGCATGTTTTATAAAGATTATATCAAACTTCCTAATCATTCTAGAATGGTCAAGTTCATTAAAATTAGAGTTTGTTTGCTATGTCAAAAGCCCCCTAAATAGAGAGAAAATATTGTTTGAAGCCCAAGGGTCGACTACAAGGTCCAATCAAAAAAACTTGGGCACAAAGACTCATCAGCACTTACTTTATTCTTATTTGAAAGGCTACTCAATCGTGGACCAAGTGGAGGAGTCAACATTTTGTGGGGATCAAGAAAAGCTAATACATGATTGCTATGAAAACCATTCCAAGTGGCAAAGCATGAAGATTAAGAAAAGTCAAGGCAATAGGAGATATGTAAACCATCCAAGTGGATAAGCTCAAGAAGGAATAGATGCCAAAAGACATCAAGACTAGAAGAAAAACAAAGCAAGAATTAATTAAGTAATCTTTAAGTTAAGTTGCCTTGTAACTATTAAGTAAAGAATTAAGTTTGTATTATAGCCGATTTAGTGATATTGTTCTTATTTAGTTATTTACTATTCTATAGTTTGTAATTGGCTATTTAAAGCGTAACATCTCATTTCCGTTTATAAATTTTTTTGTAAAATTTTGAACATTTTAAAATCTCATTTAAAACATATTTTATTGAAATATATTAAAGTACGTTATGCGAAATAAAACATTAAATCGTCTTACAGAAATAACATAATAAAATAATGAAAATCCATGGCGATATCTTATGCATTTAAAAACAACTTTATTTAATAGAGTTATAACCTCCGAGGTCGTCTTGCGCATGGTAACATAAGCTCTCATCATGTCACACTCCTTCAACATTTACTTCAACCGGTTCACCATTCATACCTACATCACAAGAGGAATAATGAGCCAATTGCCCAGTAAGGAATAAAATGTAATGCAACCTTAACTCTATGAAAAGTTAAGATGCTTTAGTTTCATATACCAATGTAAGTTGGGTGAGAGCAACCTCTTCAGTTTCCGAACTGACCACTTGGATTTGTTTTTACATGAGAGCAACCACTTAAGTCTCCAAACCCAGTAAAAACAGATCCATCTACAATTACGTTCATCACCGTTTACCGTTTTACAGTTAAGTGAGAACAACCTCTTCAGTTTCCGAACCCACCACTCGTTGAGTAAGAGCAACCTCTTCAGTTTTCAAACTTACTCAAATGAGCTATTTCTATGTGTGAGCAACCTCTTAAGTTTCCAAACCCACGTAAAAACACCGTTATTATCTTCATTATTAGCCCTTAAAATGCATGATGCACATAGCTATATGAATGTCACACGAAACAGTTCATATAATAATACGACAACAACTAACAAAAACTAAAGACACAACTAAAACCATGCTATAAACATATACGACCATTTACTATATACTACTATTCTTGGTTTGCTGTTATTAACATGCCTTCAATTAAACCATCAGAGAATAGCATAAACAAGAACCTTCAACAAAGATTAACTTCACATAGAATGAACAAGAACAATAATAAATAAGAATTGATAGTATTTACAAACAAAATCATGCTTCTATCTATTAGAGAACAACATGAAAATACAACTATTGCATGAAAGAAATATGCACTGAAATTACAATTTCTATCACAAAATTAATTCTTCTAAAGAGTTAAAGAACAATATGGAAATCAACATATCTTACTTCTTGGAAAAACATGCAATAACTCTATTCTACCTGCTATACTAAAATCTTCATAGGGTAATCACCAAGCATACAAAACATGACAATATTTTCACAAAAATAACTTTCATTAGAGTACATATTATTAACAACAGGGATACATGCATATAATAGAAGAAAATATCAAATAACAAAAGTCTTGCCGAGAGTGAACAAACAGCATGTACATCAAACAAATCATACTCCTGCAATGTAGGTCCTTGCAGACAAAAGACAAGCGATATTCCTTACCTCGTGTGTCACTCTTCTTCACCTTCTTCAAGTCTGATCCTTCACCGCGGGAGAAATATCTCTCTGGAACTCTCTCTCTCTCTCTCTCTCTCTCTCTCTCTCTCTCTCCTCCTCTGTTTTTCCAGAAGAAGCACAACTCCACACATCATGCCTATTTTATGCATGGTTTGAATGACTCTTCAGTCACTCATTGAAGACAGGAAGGCGTTGGAAGACACATGAATGTCAAACGATGAATGTTCAGTGTTCCAGGCGATTAAGTTTCATATCCAGGCGTTGATAATAAATGGCGATCGATCGATTCAGCTGAAGGGTGAAAGACCACCTTTTCAATTAATGCCCGCATACTTGTGTCTTCGCAAACTCCGGCTGATCGAGCCGATTGATTGCCCAGGACGCGATCGACTGCCAGATGCATCGATTGAATTTTTGTCTAATTTTATATATTTTCTTCAATATATATACATATATATATATATATATATATATATATATATATATATATATATATACAATTTCTAATATTCAATAATACTCAAATAATTCATATTTTCACTTAATCCAATAATTACACGAATTTAAATATCCAGGGTATTACATCCTCCCCTACTTATTTAAATTTTGTCCTCAAAATTTCAGTTACCGAAACAATTCCAGATATTTAGCTTCCATTTCATCTTTTCTTTCCCAAGTAGCTCCATCAACGGTATGATTCTGCCATAGTACCTTAACGACTAGAATCTTCTTGTGTCTTAATTCTTTAACTCTTGAATCCAAGATCCGTACTGATTTTTCTTCATAACTTAAATTTGGTTGAAGAATAACATGCTCTTCCGGTTCCACCTAGACTTGATTTCCCAAACACTTTCTTAGTGTGGACACATGGAATACATTATGAACTCCATCCAATTTCGTTGGCAGTAGTAACTGCTATGCCATTTTCCCAATTCTTTTTGTAATAGGGAACAGACCAACATATCGCGGACACAACTTTCCCTTCTTCCCAAATCGCATAACTCCTTTAAACGGTGAAATTTTAAGAAACACCAAGTCTCCTTCCTCAAATTCTAACTCCCTAAGATGATTATCAGCATAACTCTTCTGGTGACTTTGAGTAGCCAGCATTCGTTGACGAATGATCGCGACAGATTCCTTAGTTTGTTGTATCATATCTGGTCCGTAGAATTCTACTTCATCGACTGCATCCTAGTGTAAGGGAGATCTACACTTCCGTCCATACAAAGCTTCATAAGGTGTCATTCGTATCGTAGCCTAAAAGCTATTATTGTGCGCGAATTCTACCAATGGCAGCATTTTCCCCCATCCAACATGAAATTCTAATACACATGGCCGTAACATATCCTCCAATATTTGAATCGTTCTTTCACTTTGTCCATCAGTTTGGGGATGAAAGGTTGTACTAAATTTTAATTCCATATCCATAGCTTTATTTAAACTTTTCCAAAATGTAGATGTAAATCTTGGGTCACGACCAAATAAAATAGTTACAGGTACTCCATGTAAACGTACAATTTCTTTGACATACATATTGGTCAATTTTATAGGTCATAGCTACTGGTAAGAAGTGAAAACCTTAGTCAGTCTATCAACAATCACCCAGATTGCATCATGTCCTCTTATAGTCCTAGGTAGACCATAGACAAAATCCATAGTGACATTTTCCCACTTCCATTCAGGTATAAGCATTGCCTGTAACATACCTCCAGGTCTTTGGTGTTTTGCTTTCACACGTTGACATACGTGACACAAAGCGACATATTGTGCAATGTCATATTTCATACTAGGCCTGTCATGACCCGGAAGGGGGATGAACAGAAACGCTGGGCCAAACGACCCAATCTTCGTAGAAGACCCGGTCGCCCAGCCCAAGGCTAGTTAAATTGTTGCGAAAGACTTGTATAAATACCCAGCCGTGACCCACATGTGATAGGCCACGGTCCATTTAGTGATTGCAAGAATATTTAATATTGTAAAAATAATAAACTTAAGAGTCCAAATAAATATTGTGCATACAATCCAGAAAATCCAATAGCCAAGTTAAGTATTTTTACAATCATCCAAGGTGGCTTACCAGGAAATAAAGTTCAGTTAAGGAAATGAAATAAAATAAAATAGCAATAGAGCCTTCAACCGAAACTCTAACCTAGGAAAAAATAAGTCGATTGGGGTGAGTGACTAGCTCAGTATGGAATTTATACTAAATACTATGCATGTGTAAAACTTGTTTTACCTTTTCTTGAAAATCATGAGTTTCGGAGAATCATGCACATTTTAATAAAACATTTAAATCCTTTTCGTCTCAAGAAAATCAGGCCCAAGGCCTCCAACGAGATATTAGGAAAACATAGTCGTATACATAGACAGCTATAAGTTTAAAAATACACTCGTCGTGTTTTATACCAAATTTGTGGTCCGTGAAAAAGGAAGGTCACTCAAGGACTCCTCCGAACAAATACACAGAAAGGTGGTCATATCATGCAAGCAACACCTCATGAGCCCGGAGGAAGAAAAATAATGACTGTCCTTAGACTCCGCTCGTTACCCAGGTTGTCGTGCAAATTCCGCTACGACACGCCCGTAATATATATACACCCTAATCAGGTTTAGGGATTTGCAACCCACGGAAGCAGTCAACACCTTCCTAAAGTCTCCTATTTCACACAGCGCGCAAACAAACCATCTCCACGCAGCAGGAGATGTATCGAGGGTGTCCCCTTGATACTTTGACGTTCGCGACCGTTCAAAGTGTCAGGAGGATTCATCCCAAACAGGTTATAATCATCATATAAAAACATGAAATCCAATGCACAAAAGTAAACGTGTAAAACTTTTGTACATATATAGTATAAAAAGATGGTGTGCTGTCGAACAGTCCCCGTCAGGTTTTTCATGTGTGGTATTCCACAAAATACAGTTTTATTTTTAAAACTATGCAATGTGATGCAAGCAACTAAGTATAAAGCCCCTACCTGGTTGGCGATCCTTCCTTGTATACGAAGGAGCAGCAACTGTAAGTACCGGCTCGAAGTCCTCAAACTCGTTCGAGCCTACAACATGTCAAATATGAAAAAAAATCTCATAAATATATCTCGAGGAATAATGAAAGGATCCTAAACTGAAACTAAGTTTCATGTCTACCAATATTCCACTTATCATTCCCTCCACAGTTCACAAAATAGAACTATACATGGAGACATAATCCTCAACTTCAATATTTAGTAACCATCCACTGTGCATTAACATCTAATGCAGAATCAATGTTTATCCGATATGATCATATTAGCTTCTAAAACAATATCCAAGCAAGACTTGAGACTAAACTCCTTAGATTTCATAACAAAACTGTAGCCTCAATTAATCTCAACAAAATAGCTAAACCACCCTCAAGAGAATCAACATCAATCCATAACCCAATTTGTCAAGTCCTCAACCCATGCAACAACTAAACCAAAATAAATTCCCCAAATCAACCAAAGATCAGAGTGTCCAAATAATGACAGAAAACCAAACCCAAATCAATTTCTACAGTGGACCATAAACAAATAATTTCAATTTAGAATAACACATCCTGAAAACTCAAAGCTTACACATCTAGCCCACCATTGAAGGCTATTAACAGGACTGTTAAGTGGCTAAATATGTTCAACATATTTTTGTGAAAACCAAACCAACAGAGAAATCAAACCAACTAAAATCTCCAACAACAGCAACACTCAAAGCAGAAGTCCAAAATAGAACACATTCCCTCGGCCTTTAACCATAATCCATGAATAAAATTATTAACACGACCAAAACTTCCTAGACTCATCGCCAGAAATGGAAGCTGAACCGAAGCCCCAAAAACAAAACCATAAATCTCACCACAATCTCATCTGTGGACCAGAACAAAACAAAGAGTACATTATCGACACTTTCATCCCCAAAACAAAACAGAATCAATATTTTAACAACGATCCAAATACCCCTCTCATACAGTCATAGATTTTCAATTCAACACACCACAGCAAGAGACATAATTATTAGCATTTCTTTCCATCCAAAACAGTAGTAGAAGCGAGGCATTCCAACCAAACCGAAACAGAACCCATCATCGAAATCAATGGAGTTCAGCATTACTCACCGAAAATCGAAGGACAGGCTCGAGCTGGAGCTGTTGTCGTCGCCGGAATGCTCCTAGAAACCCTTTGCAGTCGCGGCTCCATTCCTCTTTCGCGAATCGCCTTTGTCGGCCGAAGGAAGCAAAGACGAGAAGGACACAGGGAGGAAGAAAAGAAAGAAACCCTACCCTTTTTCCCCCTTCCTTCGTAGTCTGCACTCTGCTATTCTCTTTCCAAACAACAACCTCTCTCTTAAATTCAACTTTTTGCTTTTCTTATATTATTTTACTTTTTTTTTTTTTTTATTTCATTTCCTATATTTTCAATTCATTTCTTCTCTCCAATTCTTCAAATCTGCCACTTCCTTCCTTCTTTCAATCTCCAATCCATTTTCCTTTTATTTCTTTTATTTTTCTTATTTCCAACTCATCATTTAATATATTTAACTATACATTGCTTAGGTTAATTAATCCATCTCCAACTTCCATCTTATTCCAAACATTACCCAACAACATTTATCGCCGCAATTAATTTGCCAACTGTGTTTCTTAACTTAATTTTTACATTTGAGAATTTTCAATCCCTGACTTAAATCTTAATTCGCTCCAAACGTGAATCAACAATGATCCTTTAATTTTCCAACGTTAAGACCAAATATTAACCCGAAAAATTTACACGTAAAATTTATTCTTGAAAATTCTCGGATTTCGCAAGGCCAATAGTAATGTGACTTAAGGTCTATATACATCTTATTACAGCCAAGATGAATAGAAAAACTTGAAGAATGAGCTTCCTTTTAGATTGCCAACCATAATTCAGATTTTCCCAGTACATACCATCTTTTTTCAAACTTCACAATCCCATCACCCGAGATGGAAAAGTGTAGGTATTTTTCAAGAGTGGTGTTTTGCTTATACTTTTTACACTTCTAATCTTCAAGTTGAGCCTCTTTAATTCTTTCCAATAGCGAAGGCTTTAATGTCAAAGTGGACAAAAGAATAGTTAACTATGTAGTAACTAATTGCATATTCATATTTAGCATATCAGAGTAAATTTCATCCTGTATTTCTTCATGTACCACATTCATCACAGCCATCTTTCTACTAAGAGCATCAGCCACCACATTTGCTTTTCCAGAGTAATGCTTAATTTCACAGTCATAGTCCTTCACCAATTCTAACCACCGTCGTTGTCTCATATTTAATTTCTTTTGAGTGAAGATATACTTTAAACTTTTATAGTCCGAAAAGATTTCACATCGCTGCCCATATAGGTAGTGTCTCCATATCTTAAGAGAAAACACGAGAGTAGCAAGCTCCAAATCATGTGTAGAATAATTTGCCTCATACGATTTCAATTGTCTAGATGCGTATGCAATTACCTTTTCATTTTGCATAAGTACAGTGCCCAGTCAATTTTTAGAAGCGTCGCAATAAATACAAAAACTGCCTTCATCAACGAGTAGGGACAAGACATGAGCTGAAGTTAGACAAGGTTTTAGCTCTTGAAAACTCTTCCAAATCATATGTAGGATAATTTTCCTCATACAGTTTCAATTGTCTAGATGCGTATGCAATTACCTTTCTGTTTTGCATAAGTACGACGCCCAGTCCATTTTTAGAATCGTCACAATAAATGCAAAATTTTCCTTCGTCAATGGGTAGGGACAAGAGAAGAGCTGAAGTTAGACAATGTTTCGGCTCTTGAAAACTCTTCTCGTATTCTTCCGTCCACCAAAATCGTGCATTTTTCTTTGTCAAACCCGTTATGGGTAGCGCAATTCTAGAAAATCCATTTATAAATCTCCTGTAGTATCCAACCAAGCCAAGAAAGCTCCTAACTTCTCCCACATTCTTTGGTTGTAACCATTCAACTAGTGACTGAATCTTTACAGGGTCTACTTCAAAGCCATGCTTAGAAATTACATGACCAAGAAAACTTACTTTACTTAACCAAAACTCGCATTTTGAGAACTTCACATACAACTTGTACCTAGCCAATATTGACTAAGAAATCCTTAAATGCTCTCTATGTTTCTCTTCTGAGTGTGAGTAAATTAGTATGTCATCGATAAATATAATAATGAATTTATCCAAGTACTCACTAAACACCCGATTCATTAAATCCATAAACGCCGCTGGGGCATTAGTTAGTCCAAATGACATAACTAGAAACCCATAGTGTCCATATCTCATTATGAATGCTATCTTGGGAATATTGCTTGATGATGATGGGATACCCAGTTAATACCCAAGATAATATCATACCCTTTAATGTCTAAGACAATCAAATCGACATAGAAAATTTGATTGTTTATTTTGATGGCATAAACCCTTAGGATTCCATTGGTAGTTAGATATTCCCCGGAGGGCTGGAGGACGCGATTATTACTTTCTTCTATTTCAGGGAAGCAATTTATCCTTGTACTAAATTCCTTTGAAATGAAGGAATGCATAGCACTGGAATCGAATAAACCATATGCCGCTATATCATTAACGTAAATCGTTCCTAACATATCGAATTGTCATAACATTATTATCTACTACTCATCATTCAAGAAAGTACCTCAATATATATTAACTTAAACTTCAAGGTGTACCTGACACCACAATTTGGACATCATGCGCCTCCTCACCATATAGGGAAAACAGTCTGGGTGTCACACCACCGGATCCACCAATACCCGTTGAACAAAACTTTACGATATGCCCAGATTCTCCACACTTAAAACACTGACCAATACCCACTCTGCATTCTCCAAGATGGTTATTTTCGTACTTTTGTCATTAACTAAATTGTTGGGTCCTCATATTAGGTGGGGCAGTGGTTGTCATATTTATTAGGCGTTTATCCTTCATTTGTTGTATTTCATATTCTGAACCCCTTTTTGTTCCTTTGTTTATCATAGGTCCACCCTTTTGTAGTTGATTAGTAGCATTGTTCCAAAATTTCTGGTACACCTCTCGCTATTGAGCCACCATTAACTCAGCATCCTCCACTTCTAATGCTTTAGCAACAATCTTTGAATAAGGAACACCTGGAGTACCAAAAATCTTAACTCCTCAAAGAATTTCAACTTTTAGTCCATGGAAAAATTGATGGACCTTGTGTTCATTATTTGCCACCATATGAGATGCAAACCGAGTGAGTGCTTCAAACTTCTTCACATACTCAAATACAGATTCAGTTTGGTGCAACATAACAAATTCTAGTAGCTTCTTTGATCGAACAGTCTGGCTGAAGTACTTTTCGTAGAAGATCTCCTTAAATTGATCCCAAGATAAAGTTCATATATCGCGTGTTGCCTTAATAGTATCCCACCAAAACCTTGCATCTTGAGTTAGCAGGTACACAGCACATGAAACCTTCTCAGTCTCCCTAATTTTTGTGTACTCAAACATATCCTCTAAAGACTGAATCAACTCTTCAGCACAAACAGCATCAGCCATAATTCCATTGAAGCAAGGAGGTTTGAGTCTCCTGAACTTCTCCCAACCAGCTTCTACTAGAGCAACCAATTGTCGCTGATTCCCATTCTCATTCTCTTTTTCAGCGAGGCTTTCCACAATTTTTGTCAGGCGATCAAGAACATCATTTATGACATCATGTGAAGCGTTATTCTCATATCAAGCAGCTTCATTCCTATTGTCATTGTTGTCGTTGACATTATTGGCTTGAACATTTCTTCTGGTTCCTCTTGCCATTCTATTGTGCTACAACAATATAGATTTTTGTCACAAGAACTATTTCAAAGACTAATTGGTGTAGAGAGTGTAAATTAGGAAGCTTGAGGTTCATTAGGCATAAAAGGATTCTTGAATTATATTATTTAATGGTTACTATTCCTTATTAAGTCTTAAACTAATTATTCTAAGAAAGACTTAGTTAATTATTTATCACAATATTTATATATATAAGGATGTTAATAAAACTAAGCAATTAACATAAATTATCGTACTATAATAGAACAAATTCATGCTTAGCACAATAAATACAGCACTTACAGTTGAAGAAGTATGCAGCGATTGATCTTATGTTACGCACAGTCTATAGAGCCGCATTAGATCCGGTTATGCTCTGATACCATAATTGTAACATCCCATTTCCGTTTATAGATTTTTTTGTAAAATTTTGAATATTTTAATATCTCATTTAAATCATATTTTATTGAAATATATCAGAGTATGTTATGCGGAATAAAACATTAAATTGTCTTCAAAAAATAACATAATAAAATATTGAAAATCCATGGCAATATCTTATGCATTTAAAAACAACTTTATTTAATAGAGCAATAACCCCCGAGGTCGTCTTGCGCCTGGTAACATAAGCAAGCATCACGTCATGCACCTTCAACATTCACTTCAACTGGTTCACCATTCATACCTACATCACAGGAGGAATAATGAATCTATTACCCAGTAAGGAATAAAATGTAATGCAACCTTAACTCTATGACAATTCTACATGCTTTCGTTTCATATACCACTGTAAGTTGGGTGAGAGCAACCTCTTCAGTTTCCGAACTCACCACTTGGATTTGTTTTTACATGAGAGCAACCTCTTCAAATTCCCAACCCAGTAAAAACAGAAACATCTACATTTATGTTCATTACCGTTTACCGTTTTACCGTTAGGTAAGAACAACCTCTCCAGTTTCGAAACTCACCACTCGTTGAGTAAGAGCAACCTCTGCAGTTTCCGAACTTACTCAAACGAGCAGTTTCTACATGTGAGCAACCTCTTAAGTTTCCAAACCTATATAAAAACACCATCATTATCTTCATTATTAGCCCATGAAATGCATGACGCACGTTCTATTAACATAGCTATATGAATTTCACACGAAACAGTTCATATAATAATATGACAACAACTAACAAAAACAAAAGACACAACTAAAATCGTGCTATAAACATATACAACCATTTACTACATACTACTATTCGTGGTTTGCTGTTATTAACATTCCTTCAATTAAACCATTAGAGAATAGCATAAACAAGAACCTTCAACAAAGATTAACTTCACATAGAATGAACAAGAATAATAATAAAAAAGAATTGATAGTATTTACAAACAAAATCATGCTTTTATCTATTAGAGATCAACATGAAAATACAACTATTGCATGAAAGAAACGTGCACTGAATTACAATTTGTATCACCAAATTAATTCTTTTAAAGAGTTAAAGAATAATATGGAAATCAACATATCTTACTTCCTCAAAAAATATGCAATAACACTATTCTATCTGCTATACTAAAATCTTTAGAGGATAATCCACGCAGCATACAAAACATGGCAGTATTTTCACAAAATAACTTTCATTAGAGTACATATTATTAACAACAGGGATACATGCATATAATAGAAGAAAATATCACACAACAAAGTTTTTCCGAGAAGTAAACCAACAACGTGTACATCAAACAAATCCTACTCCTGCAATGTAGGTCCTTGCGGACAAAAGACAAGCGATATTCCTTACCTCGTGTGTCACTCTTCTTCACCTTCTTCAAGTCTGATCCTTCACGGTGGGAGAAATATCTTTTTGGAAATCTCTCTCTCTCTCTCTCCCTTTCTTCTCCTCAATTTTTCCAGAAGAAGCACAACTCCACATCATGCCTATTTTATGCATGGTTTCAATGACTCTTCAGTCACTCATGGAAGACAGGAAGGCGTTGGAAGACACGGGAACATCAAAAGATGAACATTCAATGTTCCAGGTGATTAAGTTTCATCTCCAAGCATTAATAATGAATGGCGGTCGATCGATTCAGCTGAAGGGTGATCGACCACCTTTTTAATTAACACCCGCATATTTGTATCTTTGCAAACTTTGGCTGATAGCGCCGGTTGATCGCCCAGGATGCGATTGACTGCCAGATGCATCCATTGAATTTTTGTCTAATTTTATATAATTTTTTCAATATATATACATAAATATATATACATATATATATATATATATATATATATATATATACATATATATATATATATATATATATACACAATTTCTAATATTCAATAAAATACTAATAATTCATATTTTCACTGAATCCAATAATTACACGATTTTAAATATCCGGGGTATTACATAAAGCCACCTTATGTAAGTATTTAGTAAGTTGAATTTGAATAGAAAAAGCATTTTCTTTGTTTTCAAAATTGGAGTGATTCCTTTTTCAAATTTGGTGTGTTATATCTAAAATCTTGTGTGTGTAATATCACAAATATAGGTTACTTTGTAAGTTGAGTAGTCTCTCTTATTGACATCTGTGCTCTTACTTCTTACAGGAAGAGTGTGTGAAGTGGTGTTCAACTTTCAAGAAGAGTTGGATAGGTGGAGACATCCATACAAAGGTGCAAGTTATGACTACTTGCTATTTTCTGCCTATCTCACACATCCGTGCATATCTTCAAATCCATGGTGTTTCTTATCTTTATTTTTGGAGGATTTATTCTTGATTCAATGAGGGAGTTGCTGTCAAAATTTCATATAGAAATTGTCTAAATTGAGTGAGTTATGGGTTTCTAAAGTCAAAAATTTCCTAAAGTGAATTGCAGAGATTATAGAAACTATCCAAGAAGGCGAACAACCACAACTCTATATTGAACGATCACTTTTTGCAAAAAAAAAAATCAAAATATTGAATCTATGATGTTTTTGAATGACTGCTCTTCAGTTGGATGACTGCCCTTGCTAAGTTTCTCTTAATTTTGTCTATTTGATCAAGTTTCAACTTCGTTCTTATTTATTTTTAGATTACGCTTCTGTGGTGCATCATTACCTGGAAGGGGGAAGGGGATGTTGGGGTGAGTAACTGGCTCAATAAGGAAATGTATACTATATGTAATGCATGAGAAAACTTGCAACATCTCATTTCTGTTTTTACATTTCCATATGTCCATTTCACAATTCTATAAATTTTATCATTTTAAAACCCGTTCTGATAGGCTCCAAGGATCAATAAATACCAAATTTTGAGGGCAGTGATGTAACTTCTTGTAGAACAATTCACTAGAAGAGACAAAATCGAAAAGAACAACGTAAGGTCTTTGAATTACAGTCACAAACCAAAAGTTCCAGCGGCCATAAATCCAGGGATGATTAGTGATAATCAAGCAATCAATCAAGAATCAGTCTTGGCCTAAATTTTTTAACAATAACCATCAAATACGCAACCTGTTATATGATGGATAGAACAAGAAATACTAGAAGCTACTTGCACGAATCTTCAGAAAACCAAATAGAAAACCGTGGAGTCCGTTTTGACCTCCTACCGTGAGAGGGACGGAATTGTGTGGCTCAACCGAAGATTAAGCACTCTCCATGGGGTCCAACGCTTCTCCTATTTCCACGCCACAAATACTCCACTTAGATGAAGCTTTGGAAGAAATAGAAGCCCTTCCAACTTGCTCAAGAAGCGTTCTAAGAGCTGCAAGTTCGGGCAAAAATGGAGAATGGCCGAGGGAGGGTGTCCGCACGGTTTTCTCTCTTCAAAGAACAAGGGTTTTTTTTTTCAATTCAACAGAAGTCCCTTTTTTCATTCAGAAAGAGGGCTTTAAACCCTAAAAGTTTACAATAAAGAACAAAGACTAAAATAACCCTAAGTAGCAAATGAGTAAACAACCCTTAACAATAAAACAAAAACAATAAATCCGAGTTTAGGTTTTGGTCTCTGTAAAAGAGACATTAGAAATAGCAAACGATAACCAAATATAATGTTCAATAGCTCGTTCGAAAGCTTTTGATGTTGGCTACATTTGGTATGAAGGACCAAAATTTAAAAAAAAGTCGTCCTGATTGTCAAATTGCCCTTGAACAGCCAAGGGTCAGGTTCAAGGCGGAAAGGACAGCTCACAATTTCCTCCTAGGATTGCATAACCTCCACTAGCTAAAAGGCACCAACTCTTGTTTGCTATATTGATCAAAAACCTACAAAATAAATAAAAAGTTAGAAAATAAAGCAGCCCTTGGCTCAGGCTCAAGTGACAAGAACTTGGGGCACATCATACTCCTGGGGTTGAAAAGGATTTGTCCTCAAATCTAGGGAGTATATGTGATTGTCTTCAACAAATCTTCCTCCTGGATCGAATGGAAAAGTTTTGTTGATGCCAAGAGTTACTTCATTTATAGAAGACTTCCCATCATGTTTTGCCAAAAATGGAAGAATAATAGTGGATTCACACAAAGCCATATCCAATTCGAGTAGTGGAAGCAACATTGAGTCAAAATAATCTTCAATCGTAAAATCTATTTCCTCCACCACAACATTAAAGCCTTCTTTACAAATCTCAAAAACAACACCATCATTAAAGGAATCTCCTATCCAACCAATTTTAAAGAACCATGTAATTAAGGAAACTAATGGCATGTACCTTTCTTTGTGAGCATGCTCAACGGGAGTGGATGTATAACTGGCAATAACAAGATCATGCGGAGGTAGGAAAATAGGGTCACAATAATTCTCAAACAAAACATCCAGATTGCCCATCAACACATCTTCAATCATCAAATCAACAATAACTCTTTCACAACCCAAGCAAGCATCATTAACCACAAAATTCAGAAGTTTATCCCAAATGTGATCATCTCCTTTCTTAATAACTGGAATATCAAGCTCCATACCATGGTGTACTTGAATCAATAGTGTCTAGTTGTACCACTAAGCATGCAGAGGTCAACAACCTCATTTGACATTCCAATACATGAAGAAGGCTCATTAACAGCAACATAAATGAAATTTCCAATTCGCAGTGGTATAACAGATTCAATAACAACAATATTTCTTAACCAACCTATTTTAAAAAGCCAAGTAATCAAAGTGTTTAGTGGGGGATACCTCGAGCAACTAGTTTCGGATAGTATGCTTGATTCTCCACTATCGTAGACTAGCAAATAAAGACTCGAAGGTGGTAATGCACCAAAGCCCCAAACTTTATCCATATGCATGTAAGCATCGATGTGAAATCTCCTTCCATTTGTGAATAAAAAATTTACATTGTCTATGCCACAACATAAATCATAACAAATCAACCCGCCATGAATTTTCTCTTCTCGATATTCAATGATGAGAGGTCTTTCAACGGTCAAGAAAACAATTTCCTCTTGAATAAGAGCTAACTCCTTAAAATCATTTTCTCCTTCATTGGTTGCTGCAAAGAACTCATCTCCATGCTCCGCTATGCATGTTTCTTCCATTTTACATAAATCACTTCGGTTAGCCAAAGTGAAGAACTTTCCATCCTCTATTAGGCGTGTTTCCTCTAGGACCATAAGTGTCTCCCTTTGAGGGGAAGTTTCTTCCTTCTTAGTTGCTGCCATTAAACCATCTCCATTCTCTATATGTTCATCCTCGAGAATTTTAACTTGTAAACACTCTTCCTCAACTACCCGGAAACAATTTTCTTCATCCACTTGAGTCTCCATCACGAAAAGTGGTCCTTCGGGAGTATAAATAGTCTCTTCTTCATTCTCTTCTTTACTAAAACAAGAATTACCTTCCTCCTTGTCACTAATCACTTCATTGGTTTCCGCTTTTATAATCATCACTTTTGCATTTGGACATTGAGAAGCAATGTGGCCGAATCCTAAGCACTTGAAACAATTGACATCTCTAGACCTCGGCTTGCTTGTGTCACTAAAGGCTTTCTTCTCTTCATTAGGCTTCATGGTATTAAACTTGTTATCCCCTTTTTGAATTGTTTTTGGAGGATTGTTGCCCCTTTGGAAAGGCTGAAACAAGCCCTCCTTAAGTCTTCTTTTTTTTTACCTTTCTATTCTCAAAGCCAATTGAATAACATAATCAAGAGTTTCATAAGATTTCAACTCCACCACATCACCAGTATCTTTATGCAGCCCCTTAATAAAATGAGCCATGGCTTGCTCCATTGGCTCCACCACATTGTAACGTATCCTTAGAATTTCAAATTCGGTCAAATAATCATCGATTGATAGTGAACCTTGTTTAAGGTTTTGTAGTTGTAGGAATAACTCTTGCTTGTAGTGTGGAGGAACAAATCGCCTCCTCATGAGCTCCTTCAAGGCTTCCCAACTTCGGATTTCAACTCCACCATTTTTCTTCTTTGTGATTTAAGTTTTTCCACCATATACTTGCATATCCGGAGAACTCTAGTGTCACCATTTGCAACTTCGTCTTTTTAGAATAGTCATAACAATCAAAAATCTGGTCCACCTTTTCAACCCATTCCAGAAAATCACTACCATTACTGGAACCCTTGAACTGAGGAATAGAGACCTTAACAATATAGTGCTAACACAAAAATCACTTACACCAAGACCCCGTGAATCAATTGAAGTGCTAATCCTTCATCTAGGTCTCGGGGTTCTAGGACCACGTACATGATCATTATCTGAAGCTTACATCCTTTGCTGTAGTTCAAGGATCATTTCAAACATCTCTTTAATACTAGGCTCGGTTTGCTCTTCAGCCTCCTCAGGTGGTGTACTCTGATTATTTCTCATCTCTCTGGGGTTGTGGTAATGAGCTCCGCTACGAGTAATCATAATAAACCACTATAAATCACAATAAAACAGCAAGAAATGCGAGCCAAAGCTGTGATACCAAATGATAGGCTCCAAAGATCAATAAGAGCGCTAATTAGAAAATCGTTCACCAAGCTGTAAATAATCTGAACTAGCAACGATAAACAGAATAATCCTCCAAATCCTTACATGAACTTTGGCTGATTTTTGGAGGACACTAAAATAACACAATCAGGTAAATTGTATCAAAATCTCAGGGCAAAAACCATTCTGGATCTCTAGTTATAATCGAAACAAAATATCTCCAAATATAGGGCTTCACCCGAGCAGATTTGGCGACCAGATTTCAATCGGAGAGATCTCACTCTGTATAAATCCAATAAATACCAACTTTTGAGGGCAGTGACGTAACTTCCTGTAGAACAATTCACTAGTAGAGACAAAATCAAAAAGAACAACGTAAGGCCTTTGAATTACAGTCACAAACCAAAAGTTCCAGCGGCCATAAATCCAGGGCTGATTAGTGATAATCAAGCAATCAATCAAGAATCAGTCTTGGCCTAAATTTCTCAACAATAACCATCAAATACGAACTTAGCAACCTGTTATATGATGGAAAGAACAAGAAATACCAGAAGCTACTTACACGAATCTTTAGAAAACCAAATAGAAAATCGTGGAGTCCGTTTTGACCTCCTACTGTGAGAGGGACGGAATTGTGCGGCTCAACCGAAGATTAAGCACTCTCCATGGGGTCCAGCGCTTCTCATATTTCCACACCACAAATACTCCACTTAGATGAAGCTTTGGAAGAAATAGAAGCCCTTCCAACCTGCTCAAGAAGCGTTCCAAGGGCTGTAAGTTCGGGCAAAAATGGAGGATGGCCGAGGGAGGGTGTCCACGAGGTTTTCTCTCCTCAAAGAACAAGGGTTTTTTTTTTCAATTCAGCAAAAATCCCTTTTTTCATTTAGAAAGAGGGCTTTAAACCCTAAAAGTTTACAATAAAGAACAAAGACTAAAATAACCCTAAGTAGCAAATGACTAAACAACCCTTAACAATAAAACAAAAACAATAAATCCGAGTTTAGGTTTTGGTCTCTGTAAAAGAAACATTAGACATAGTAAACGATAACCAAATATAACGTTCAATAGCTCGTTCGAAATCTCTTGATGTTGGTAGCATTTGGTATGAAGGACCAAAATCAAAACAAAGTCGTCCTGATTGTCAAACTTTCCCTTGAACAGCCAAGGGTCAGGTTCAAGGCAGAAAGGACAGCTCACAATTTCCTCCTAAGATTGCATAACCTCCACTAGCTAAAAGGCATCAACTCTTGTTTGCTAAATTGATCAAAAACCTACAAAATAAATAAAAAGTTAAAAAATAAAGGAGCCCTTGGCTCGGGCTCAAGTGACAAGAACTTGGGGCACATCACGTTCGAAAATACTTAAAGGAAACATCAGAGTAAATACACGGAAACATTAAATTGTTTTTCAAATAATATTATTTAAAACATTTGAAAATCATAATATAAAGTCTTTAAAAAATTTAAACACTTTTATTTCTTCGTGAGCCATTACACTCGAGGTCGATCCGCGCATGGTAACACAAGCTTGCTTCGCATCACACTTCTTCTACGTTCACTTCACTTGGATCCCAATCAATACCTACATCACATGAGGAATTATGAGCCTATTGCCTAGTAAGAGATATAAATGAAATACAGAAGCAATGCCTATGACAACTCTATATGCATGTGTCTATTAGATTCGCACACTGGGTGAGAGCAACCTCTTCAATCTCTGAACTCACCACACTGATGTGTTTCCACGTGAGAGCAACCTCTTCAGTCTCTGAACTCACGTAAAAATGAATCCATTTACGTTTTTGTTTATTCACAATTGAGTGAGAGCAACCTATTCAGTCTCCGAACTCATCCTCCCATTGGGAGAGAGCAACCTCTTCAGTCTCTGAACTTGCCCAAATGAGTTGTTTTCCACGTGAGAGCAACCTCTTAAGTCTCTGAACTCACGTAGAAAATGGCCATTAAGTTCATTATTATTTCGTGTTATGCATGTATGCAATCCTACTAACATGCCTATATGAATGTCACACAACAATTCATATATCACAAGTAATAATACAATCAATAATACAATCAATTAACAAACAATGAGCAGGAATCAAGCATCAACTATAATTTAACAATAATCATTCTTTTACTAACATCATTTATCCTAACAGTGGTACAACACACTTATTCCTTTATCTCTCACGTGTTACTATGCACATACAAATAACTACCAAAGAAAAACATGTTGATAATCCTAATTCCTGTAGCCATACTATGTACTTGTAATACCCGGGGTATTTAGTTTTGTGTAAACATTTTGATTAAGTGAAAATGTAGTATGTTTTTCATTTTTAATCTGTCACACTTTATTGTTGATGTTTTTATTATGAAGAATAAAGTGTTAAAGTGTGTTGGAATTATAAGGATGTAATAATTTATTGTTAGTAAATGAGGATTTCAAAATAAAATTAAGGGTTTAAAATAAAATCAAGTGAATATTGAAGGAAGAAGTTGGCGGTCGATCGCCGTAGTTGGATGGCATCAACGTCGATCGACCGGCGCGATCAATCAGCGAAAATGGAAGCTAAAATTGGTTGTTGTTCAGTGAAAGGGTGTTCAATCTTCCAAACATGAATCGATCAACCGCCACTCAAAACGTTGTCTGAAAAGGATAATCAATCACCAGAAATAGAAAACCTTTGACTCTTGATGCTTTAGTGGATGTCCAAGCATCTTCCTTCTGGACTTTTCACCTTTGTAGAGAGGTTGAAGGGTCATCTGAGGCGTTGTATAAATAAAGCATGAGTATTAGTAGTTTTTCCTTCTGGAAAAACTAGTGAGATGGGTATTCTATGAGTGGGGATTTTGCCGACGGTGTCGAGAACTGTTGCTCAGGAAGGAGAAGAGAAGAGACACTTGAGGTAAGGAATATTGTGTGTGATTTGTCCGTAGGGACCTACATCACGGGATTTGTGATGTGTCCCAAGACCCTACCGTCTGAGCCAAGCCATGATGCTCCTTTTATCTAATAAGTTATTATTTTGTAGGTTGGAATAAGCTAAAGAACCTTGAAGATGAGTTAAAGCATGAGGATAAAGAGGCTCCTAAGCTTGTACTTACTTAGAAGCAAAATTATGGAAGAAAGGGTAGACGTTACAAGTTTTCCTACAATCCAACCATGGTGGAGTATTTGATGTTTTTGTAGCCTCCAATGATGTCAAATGAAAGAGCATTCTTCATATGGTTTGTGTAGGATCGAAATTAACCTAAGAGGGGGGTTGAATTAGGTTTATTAACTTTTTTCATGCGATAATAGATTTTCTAACCAATATCGAGTATATCATAAGAAAGAAATTCAATGAACACAATGCTAACAATAAGCTAAGAAGAGGTTAGAAAAATCGACACCGAGTTGTTAACGCGGTTTGGCCAAGCATGCCTATGTTCGTGCTCCAAGGTTCTCCCTTGAAGGTATATTCCACAATCCACGTCCGGTTACAGATGATTGATCTTGCACAGGTGTCAATCGTACCGTTACAACAAACTGATTTGTAGGGCATTACCCTTTTCACTCTGATACAATTTTCTCACGAAAATTCTCAAGCTCTCACAATTACAACAATCCTCACAACAATCAATTGATCTCACTCAAATACTTTGGAGGATGTGTTTACCACTCAAATTCGTGCACAATGATGGAGTCGAAAATTCGGCAGAGCTTCGCTTTGTATTGCTTGATGTGTATTCTTCTTTGCAGTCTAGGTATTTATAATTTTCCTAGTGCGGACTTCCTAAATGCCTTTAGGATCATCTGCAGTCGAATGTAGAAAATAGCCATTGCTGATTTCTATGTATTTGCCGACACCAAATCATTGTCCGCATCGTCCGCGTCTATCGTCCACGTTTCCCAAATTGGACAGATTCAAAGCGGACACCAATCCTTACGTCCGCAACATCTGCATGACACCGTTCGCATGTCATTGAAATGGACAGATTCAAAGTAGACGCCAATCCTTACGTCCACAGCATCCACATGACACCGTCCGCATGTCATCGAAATGGACAGATTCAAAGCGGACGCCAATATATCTCATCAGCAGCCATCCGCCTCGTCCGCTTCTACATTGATCTCTTGGTGACACTGAATGGCGTCCTCAGATTGAACTGAGGACACTGAATCCTCTTCGTGCGGACACGTCAGTGCCATCCGCCATCAGTCCGCATGCGTCCGCACTTGCACAGGCCACTTTGTAGTTGCACAAAACGTTTCCTCTAAGTCATACGAACTTTCCATTCTCCTGCACAGACTTAGAGAAACATATTAAACATTCTCAATACCCTTGATCAAGGGTATTTCCAATTTAAAAACTAAATATGATATTTATAAATTCAACGAATAAACAACTTTTACACTTTAGTTAAATTGCTCATCATCAAAATATACATACGCCTAACACACTTAGGCTAACAATCTCCCCCTTTTTGATGATGACAAAACATATTAAGTTGTTTATATCCAAAACCTAAGCATGTGCATCAATTATTGCATATTAGATTTATCCAATTAAGTTAGGCAATTTATCAACCAATTAGACTATGCAACATGCTACTTAACTTTTGTAACCTAAGCATGTACCACAACGTATATTCTCCCTCTTCTTTTCTAGGAGAGAGTTCTTCATTCTCACATGTACCTTATTCAGATCATGTCAACATGCTACCTCTTCCCATGTGAGAATGAAGAACTCTCTCCTAGAAAAGAAGAGGGTCCAGCCTCGTGAGCAAAAGAAGGACCGGGCTCGGAGAATGGTAAGGAAAGCATAGGCTCCGAGAGCCGTGGAGGAGGAGAGTCTGAAGAATGAGGAGGAACAGGTACATTATCTAGTCGGACAATCCATTCACCGTTCGAAGCTCGTATAATTCCCATACGACCAAGAGTTTGAGGAGAATAGATGTCGGAACGACAAAGTTCACAAGGTTTAGGAAGTGTGGGAATCAAAACCTCTAAATCCTTGAAAATATTTGTGAGAAGTAAATTGAAGGGAAGTGAGAGGGTTGAGCTATCCGACGCATCGGCTATTTGAGAAGTAATTATGTAACCGAGATTGAAGGGAGTGTTGGAGTACATATGTTGAAGGACGTATAAGTCCATATAACTGACATGATCACGATGGCCAGCATGAGGAAGAACATTATATTGAAGTGAGCGTTGGATGACACGGGCCTGAACATTAGGATGTTTAGTTTTGGGCCGGAGATGATAATCATTAACAGGGTCTCTAAGAATTTGTCGACGAAGTGCATCCCCAATTTCCGTTTTGTGGAAAAAGGGAGGAACATGAACATTAAAGTATTCTTCAGATATTAACCCCTGTTGAAATTCGAGATAAACATTAAGGAGATTGGGAGTGATTTCGATTTCCTGCCCATAAAGAAAACTTTTGACAACCAATGGACGTTCAGTGTATGTCGCATTGGCATAAAACATGCGAATAACCTTTTCAATGTATGGACCATCCAGAGAGAATAATTTATGAAAACCCATACGAGTATACATATCCTCTAAGTCTAAACTAGATAAACAAGCAAAATCAATTTTCTGAGACGAAATTAAGGAACGATTCTTGAATTCGTCCTCATATCGTTTCTTACACTCATCATTCAGAAATAAACGGGTTCTATAAACTCGAGGATTGCTAGTACTACCAGAAACTTGAAGAGAACCATGTTTTCTAGATTGACAGTTTGCCATGAAAACAGAAGGAATGAAAACTTAGACAACCCTAGGAAATGCTCTAGAGAAATTAGGGAAAATAGTGATATACCGGAGGGAGACTTGAAGACCAGCTAAAAATGATGAAGAACAGCCAGAAATTGGAGGTGAAGATCGCCGGAGTCGTGGGAGAAGATGGAGCTCAGAGTAAGGACACGAAGTTAGGGTTTCGAAGGATCCCCAATCTGTTTAAAAACATGTTTGCGGATGCAGTGGACGGCATTTATTGCGTCCGAACTTATCCGTAACACAGCAGAATTGAAGCAATTTTAAAAAATTGAACATACAGACGATGAGGATGCCATTTTTGGCGTCCGCCCTATGGAATCCGAGAAACCCAAAAAAAATGAAATGAACAAAATTGAAGCTATCATTTAGGGAATTCTCCCAACTCGCTGGAGAAATAAAATTGATTATGTAGAAGACGTTGAATTATCTACAAAGATCAAACCGAGTCGAATTCGAATTCCACAAAACGTCTTCTCATCCAAAGGTTTGGTGAAAATGTCGGCAAGTTGGTTTTCGGTGGAAACGAATTCTAGAGAAATATCACCTTTATTTACATGATCATGGATGAAATGATGTCTAATCTCAATGTGTTTTGTCCGTGAGTGAAGAATTGGATTCTTGGAAATGTTAATGGCACTTATGTTATCACACATAATAGGAATATTTTTGAAGAATTGACCATAATCTTCCAAGGTTTGCTTCATCCAAAGCAATTGAGCACAACAACTCATGGCTACAATGTATTCACTTTCGGTGGTAGAAAGTGAAACCGAGTTTTGTTTCTTAGAGAACCAAGAAACTAATGATTCTCCAAGAAATTGACAAGTGCCAGTTGTACTTTTCCTATCAACTAGACTACCCGCATAGTCTGAATCGGTGTATCCAACTAAATCAAAATTTGTACATTTGGGATACCACAATCCTAGACTAATGGTCCCACTTAAATATTTGATAATCCTTTTAGCGGCATAAAAGTGTGACTATTTGGGCGAAGATTGAAACCTAGCACATAAGCACACACTAAAGAGAATATCGGGTCTACTTGCAGATAAATATAGAAGAGATCTAATCATACCACGATATTTCTTTATGTCCACATCTTTGCCATTTTCATCTTTATCTAATTTTGTGGTAGTGCTCATAGGAGTTCTATAAGGTTTAGAGGAGTCCAAGCCAAAGCGATTGATTAGCTCCTTGACATACTTTTCTTGGTTTATAAAGATTCCATCTTGAGATTGCCTAACTTGCAAACCAAGAAAATACTTCAATTCGCCCATCATACTCATTTCAAACTCACTTTGCATTAAATTTGCAAATTCATCACAAAGTGTGCCATTGGTGGAACCAAAAATGATATCATCTACATAGATTTGCACAATCATAATATCTTTATCATTGTGCTTGACAAAAAGAGTGGAATCTACTTTTCCTATTTTGAAGTCTCTTTCCTTCAAGAATTTACTTAATCTCTCATACCAAGCTCTTGGTGCTTGCTTAAGTCCATAGAGAGCTTTATGAAGTTTATACACATGATCTATCTTATCATAGACTTCAAATCCTAAAGGTTGCTCAACATAGACTTATTCTTCAATATAACCATTTAGGAAGGCACTCTTTACATCCATTTGATAAAGAGTGAAATCCTTATAACAAGCAAAAGCCAAAAGCATTCTCACCGATTCTGGCCTAGCAACCGGTGCAAAGGTTTCTTCAAAATCAATTCTTTCTTCTTGCTTATAACCTTTTGCAACAAGTCTAGCTTTGTTTCTAACAACTACCCCACTTTCATCTAGCTTATTTTTGAAAACTCATTTTGTTCCAATAATTGAATAATCTTTAGGCCTAGGAACAAGTTCCCATACATTTTTCCCCTCAAATTGGTTCAATTCTTCTTGCATGGCAAATATCTAATTCTCATCGGTTTCGACCTCATCAAAATTTTTGGGTTCAACTTGAGAAATAAATGCTGAATTAGCACATTCATTTCTAAGGGAAGCTCTTGTTCTCACACCTAAGTCAGGATCACCTAGAATATCTACCATAGGATGACTTTTGGCATACCTCCAATCCCTTGGTAAGTCATTATGGTTTTCTCCCCTTGACGTTCCTTCTAAGGATTGATCTTGAGATTCTTGAGGAGTACTTTCTAGAATCTCCTTCCCTTTATCTCCTAGTGAAAGGTTTTCTAAATCACCTTCTAAATCATGAATTGGTCTCTCAACACTATAAGTAGGAATGGATTCGTCAAAAGTGACATGCATGGATTCTTCCACCACTAATGTCCTTTTGTTGAAGACCCTATAGGCTTTGCTAGTTGAGGAGTATCCAAGAAAGATTCCCACATCCGTCTTAGAATCGAATTTACCTAGATTGTCCTTAGTATTAAGAATAAAACATTTACACCCAAAAACTTTGAAGTAACTAACATTAGGAGTCCTACAATTCCAAAGTTCATAAGGAGTCTTATCTAGAGTAGGACGGATAGAGACGCGATTGAGAACATGACATGTCGTGGCAACGGCTTCCGCCTAAAAATATTTGGGAAGAGTGTTCTCATTGAGCATGGTTCTAGTAAGCTCTTGGAGGGATCGGTTTTTCCTCTCGACAACTCTATTTTGTTGAGGAGTTCTAGGAGAGGAGAAATTGTGTTCAATACCATGTTCTTGACAAAGGGTATTGAATTGATCATTTTCGAATTCGCCACCATGATCACTCCTAATTGTGATAATGGTAAGCTCCTTCTCATTTTGAACT
Organism: Begonia loranthoides; assembly: GCA_022433065.1. NCBI lineage: Eukaryota > Viridiplantae > Streptophyta > Magnoliopsida > Cucurbitales > Begoniaceae > Begonia > Begonia loranthoides. The sequence goes on along the minus strand of CM039477.1, from coordinate 11,587,013 downwards.
TTCTTCCTAAAGCTGGAAAATATTTCAAAGGTTTCATCCTTAGTTTTTAAGAAGAAAACCCATGTAAATCGAGAGAAGTCATCCACAATAACAAAGGCATAATGTTTACCACCCATGCTTGAAACCTTAGAGGGACCAAAAAGATCCATGTGAAGTAGTTGAAGAGGCTTAGATGTAGAGATATATTGTTTGGAAGAGAAAGAGCTTTTTGTTTGCTTTCCTTTTTGGCAAGCTTCACAAACTCTATCTTTTTCAAACGCAATTTTTGGAAGACCCCTAACTAGATTGTTTTTCGAAATCCTAGCTAAGGTATTCATGCCTACATGTCCTAATCTCCCATGCCAAGTCCATGAATTTAAAGAATCACTTACTTTAAAACATTTTTCAATATCACTAGAGATACTAGACAAATCAATAGCATAAATATTTTCATGCCTATAACCAGAAAATAAAACTTTCCCATTTGAATCGTCAATGATCATGCATGATTTGGATTCAAAAATAACTTTATATCCTTTATCACACAATTGACTAATACTTAATAAGTTATGCTTCAATTCATCCACAAGCAAGACATCTTCAATAATAGGATTAGAAACATTACCAATATTGCCAATACCTCTTATTTTTTCTTTTTGATTACCTCTAAATGTCACAAATCCTTTCTTGTCCTTGATGGAGGAAAATCTTGAAAAATCTCCCGTCATATGTCTTGAACACTCACTGTCCAAGTACCATTGATCCTTAGCGGGAGGAGCTTTAACCTACAAGCAATAAATCAAGATGATTTCTTTAGTACCCAAATCTTTTTGGGTCCTTTGGGGTTAAATTCGATTCCTCTCAGAACCCACACATATTTGACAATCATATTATTAATCATGCTTCTAGATGGACAAGCAAGAGATTTATGACCTATAGCATTGCAAGTGTAACAAGTAGTAGGTTTGACAAAGAAATTTCTATAACTTTTTTTCTTTTGAAAAGATTGGTATCCCAAACCGGCTTTATCAAAAGTCATCTTTTGTTTTCCTAAAAGCATATTCAAATTCTTGCTCGCATTTGTAAAATTAAGCACTATCTTATTCAATTCGATATTTTTCTCCTTTAGCATGCTATTTTCACTCTCAATTAATTTAACATGCTCATTCAATTCAATATTTTTCAATTTCAAACAAGCATTTTCATCTTCAACAACTTTCACATTACATGCATGCTTTTTCATAATTGTTTTATTTTCTTTCTTCAACTCCTTATATTTAAGAGTTAACGTATTGAATTCTTCAAGTAATTCATCAAATTCATCACCAACTTCATTATCATTCATATTAGTGCTATCATCATCAACATCACTATAAAGAGAACTACTTACCTCTTTATCATTGGCCATGAAACACATGTTGGCCACTTCTTCCGTCTCGGATGAGGGCTCCTCATCATTATCATCATCCCACGTTGCTTTGAAAGCTTTCTTTTTGGACTTTTTGGGATTCTTTTTCTTCTCAAGGTAGCAGTCGGCTTTCACGTGCCCCGTTTTTCCACAACCATAACAAGTTAGTGTCTTTTTGTGATGAGGTCTCTCTCCTTTATATTTGTTCTTTCCTTGTAGTTTTCTCCTCTGAAGAATCTTGATTTTCTGATTGATTAGGGCTAGTTCTTCATCATCATCCTTATCAACTTCAGTTTCATCCGAGTCTTCTTCTTCTTTGCTTGAGGACGCTTTGAGAGCTATTGTCTTCTTCTTAGGATTCTCCTTCTCCAATTCTTTATTTTCTCATTTGCCCTCAATCTAATTTCATGCGTCATTAGAGATCTGATGAGCTCTTCCAACGACATGGTAGAGAGATCCTTAGACTCAAGAACCGCTGTCACTTTTGATGTCCATCCTCTCGGAAGACTTCGGAGAATTTTACTACACATTTCTTCATCTGTACAATCCTTACCAAGCACTTTCAAACTATTAGTAAGATTAGTAAACCGTGTAAACATTTGAGTAATAGTTTCACTTTTATCCATTTTAAACATCTCATAATCATGTGCAGCCATAGTTAATTTATCTTTCTTAACTTGATTAGTTCCCTCATATGTTACCTCAAGTTGTTTCCAAATTTCATGAGCACTTTCACAGCTTTTAATTCTATTAAATTCACTTGCACTAAGAGCACAATATAATTGATTAACAGCCCTAGCATTTAAACTCACTTTTCGACCTTCCACTTCATCAATTTCATTTAATTCCTTTTGTACTTTCACCCCATTTACTTCTTTAGACAGAATAAAAGGACCATTTATCACTATTCTCCCCATCTCAAAATCAATAGTTTGAATGAAAATCATCATCCTAGATTTCCAATGAGAATAATTATCACCATTAAAGAAGGGTGGTCTATTTGTGGCTTGACCTTCCAAGTTCACACTATTTGAGTTATATGTCATACTATCAAATATATAAATTCAACTAATTCACACTCAACAAGATAGTTCTAATCTACTCTGATACCAATTGTAGGATCGAAATTAACCTAAGAGGGGGGGGGGGGGGGGTGAATTAGGTTTATTAACTTTTTTTGTGCAATAATAGATTTTCTAACCAATATCGAGTATATCACAAGAAAGAAATTCAATTAACACAATGCTAACAATAAGCTAAGAAGAGGTTAGAAAAATCGACCCAAGTTCTTAACGCAGTTTGGCCAAGCACGCCTATGTCCGCGCTCCAAGGTTCTCCCTTGAAGGTATATTCCACAAACCGCGTCTGGTTACAGATGATTGGTCTTGCACGGGTGTCAATCGTACCATTACAACAAACTGATTTGTAGAGCATTACCCTTTTCACTCGGATACAATTTTCTCACGAAAATTCTCAAGCTCTCACAATTACAACAATCCTCACAATAATCAATTGATCTCACTCAAATACTTTGGAGGATGTGTTTACCACTCAAATTCGTGCACAATGATTGAGTCAAAAATTTGGCAGAGCTTCGCTTTGTATTGCTTGGTGTGTATTCCTCTTCGCAGTCTAGGTATTTATAATTTTCCCAGTGCGGACGTCCTAAACACCTTTAGGATCGTCTGCAGTCAAATGTTGGAAAATAGTCGTTGCTAATTTCTATGTATTTGTGGACGCCAAATCATCGTCCGCGTTTCCCAAATTGGACAGATTCAAAGCGGATGCCAATCCTTACGTCCACAGCGTCCGCATGACACCATCCGCATGTCATTGAAATGGATAGATTCAAAGCGAACGCCAATCCTTACGTCTGCATCGTCCGCATGACACCGTCCGCATGTCATTGAAATGGACAGATTCAAAGCGGACGCCAATATATCTCGTCCGCAGCCGTCTGCCTTGTCTGCTTCTACACTGTTCTCTTGGTGACGCTGAATGGCATCCTCAGATTGAACTGAGGGCGCTGAATCCTCTTCGTGCGGACACGTCAGTGCCGTCTGCCATCAGTCTGCATGTGTCCGCACTTGCACAGGCCACTTTGTAGTTGCACAAAACGTTTCCTCTAAGTTATACGAACTTTCCATTCTCCTGCATAGACTTAGAGAAACATATTAAACATTCCCAATACCCTTGATCAAGGGTATTTCCAATTTAAACACTAAATATGATATTTATAAATTCAACGAATAAACAACTTTTACACTTTAGTTAAATTGTTCATCATTAAAATATAAATACGCCTAACACACTTAGGCTAACAGTTTGAACCCGACATTTATAGCTTTCCAAAGAGGTATTGGGAGTTATATTGGGGGTTCATTTGATATGTCAAACGTTACATTTACAAAGACAAAAAAACCAACCTCGGACCTGTTTTGTGATTTATTATTTGGGGTCACTTTTGTCATTTCATTTTAGGGCAATTTTGTCCTTTTTCTTGTAAAGCCCCTAGAGGGTATTTAGTCCCCTCTAAGGCAAGCAAGAAGGAATTTTTGAAGAATTGAAAAGAAAACCCTAGCTGGTTCTTGGTGAAGACCCGTGGAAGCCTCCCTCCCACTCGGCCATTCATTCTATCCATCAACTCGTTCCACTCTTATTGTTTATTGGATGAGTTGATCTTTCTACCTCCTTCAATCCATCTCTTCTTTGTGGTGGCTTTGTGGTGTGGAAGTAGAAGAAGCAACATCCCCTCGGAGAGTGCCTTCAGATTTGGTAAGACCGAGCAAGTCACCCCCTCTCCCATTGAAGGTGTGCGGACTCCTTGGAGTTTTTCTTTTTCTTTATTATTGCGAATGCAGAAAGGAATTTTGTGATATTGAGTTCTTCCTGTTAACTTTCAATACTCTGAATTTGGGACTGATTTGCTTGAAGTTTATTATTGGAAAGTTGTGTTTTGGAAGGAATATATTCAATCTGAGAATCTGTTTTGCGCTAACCAGATTTCGGCTTGAGATTGCGGCTGGGATTTTGTCTATTTTCGTTCGTTTGATTGTGCTCGAAATTGGTAGTGTTTATTCTGATATTTTTAAGGTCTCCTCCTCCATATTTGGTGAAAAAAGGACGCTTGCTCGTGGAGATCTCGTTGTTTGATTCCGAGTCGCCAGAACTGTCCCAGAAACCCTAATTCCGTGAGCTATTTTTGTTTTGTCATAACTGATTGTTCTGATCGAGTTAAGAGCTAAAATTTTGATATGTGTGGTCTGAAAGTGTTATTATAAACTCCTCCAAATTTCAGCCTCCAATTCCCTATGGTTGTGAAGTTGTGTTAATTTGAAATTTGGTAGACAGTTTAATTGGAATATAGCCTAGCCGATTGCTCTTTAGTGATCTTTGAGATTTGGATCACATCAGTTGGTATCAGAGCCCGTTCATGCTTTAGTTGTTGTTATTTTTCTTGGTAATTGCAAGATGAGTACAAGGAGTGGAGCTCCTTACCATATTAACAAGGAAATGAGGAATAATCCGAATATTCCACCCGAAAATGATCAAGAGTAACCCGAGAGTAGTCTTCATAGGCGGCTTGATGACATGATAGAGTTAATTAGTAAACTTCAGCAAAGAATAGATGCCCCCCTTAATGAGCATGTAAGAGAGACAAGAACTCTGAGGCCAAGGAGGAGGATTAGTACTTCAAATGAGTCTAGGAGCCGAGGCACAAGCTTGTTTGATGAAGACTTAGTAGAAACCGATGTGGAAAAGCTGCGGAATTTGAGAAGAAGATCTCATGGCAAGGATGATATAAAGCCCTATAAAATTACTTTTCCCTCCATTTATAGGATTCAACAATGGCATGGAATGTGTGGATTGGTTGGAAGAAGTTGAAAGCATATTTGATTGTCATAAATTTTCAGATAAAGGTAAAGTGAGACTAGCCTTCTCGAAATTGATGGGTCATGCAAAAACTTGGTGGAATAATTTAAAAGCTCAGCAGCTAATTGATGGGGAAGATGAACTTATTACTTGGAAGATGATGAAAAAGTTTATGAGAAAAAAATTTGATACATGTCGGCTAAGGGCTAAAGACATCCGTTGCTCCGAGTGCCTTGAAATTGGGCACAATGCTTCAAATTGCCCAAAGCAAAAAGATTTTATTATAAGAATGCTTGATTGATGAGAGAAGTCAAGTGGACTTCTTAGTAGCCACTAATGAAGAAAAAAAACTTCAAAGTAGAGACTATTTACGCTCTTGAAGGGCCACTATTTGTGATGGAAACTCAAGCGACTGAAGAAGTTTTTTTGAAAGATTAAATTTGTGAAGATGATCATGTAGAAAATGGAGATAAATTTTTTGCCACAACTAATCGGGTCGAGAAGGAACATGAGATAGAGTTGCAAGATCAGCATTGTAAGATTCTTCAAACACCAAGCCCATGGGAAGAATTTCTTCGAAATGAAACCGAGCTAGATGAAGTTAGTACTGATTTCCAAGAGTTGCTTATTCATGTGTTTCTAACAAGTCCTTTTATGTTTCATCTTGTCTTGAAGAAAGTTATATTGATGAGGAGCTACCAAAGTTAAAGATGGATGAGGAAGAAGCTCCTCCTCAAAGGGAAATACTTGACGAGGAGGAGCAGCCAACTCAACCTCACATCCCTAGAGGACCCCGTTTATCTTTATCTTTACTTTATCTTGAAAGGCATTGGAGATGTCTAAACTTGACGAGGAGAAGCTCACATCCCCAGACGACCCTGTTTATGTTTATCTTTATCTTGAAAGTGTTAGAGATGTCTACTTGACGAGGAGGGGCGACCAACCCAACCTCACATCTTGTCACACCCATTTATGTTCATTGCTTATAAAAACTATAAGCAATGAAACGTGCTATTAAAACTGTAAATATCGAAACATGCTAGGAAAGCGGTAAACAATGAAACATGCATCTTCTAATCTTGCGATGTAGGGTCCTAAGGACCAAAACACAGGCAATATCACTTACCTAGCGTTCTTAGCGCGATTTAGAGATTAACGTTGTCCTTCTTCCCTTTTATACCTTCAAAATAATTATAACTTATTTATTAATATTCCTATCAATTGTACATCGTAAATTTGATACCGTTATTCCTCATTTATTAGTTAATAATTTAATTATCGCTTAACAAATTTCTATTAATTTATCTTCATTAATTTCATGGTCAATAATGAATAACTTTAATTTATACTTTTTCCCCTTAAATCACAATTATCCAATTTAACCGATATTTATTCATTAATAACAATCACTGAATTTCCATAAACCTTAACGCTTAACAAACCTCATTAGTCAACTTAATTACTTAGCAACCTCGCAATAACAATTCCAATATCTTAACGTGTGCCATGGGATAACGATAGCCCACAACAGTTGTTCATTCCATCAATGTCACATGACAATACAGAGAACTTACTTCAATAAACCGTACAGTAACAATTGTTAAATGATAATAATTGCGAATCCTATATCTTCACAGTTGTCCAGACGATATCCAACAGAGCACATTTATCTATCCTTTTTATCTTAATAATATGACAACAGATAAATCATCCAAGACAAATAACTAGAAGCTAATCTGAAATCAATCACAGCAATAAACATTCAACAACCAATCCAGAATATCAATCTGACATGTTTCCACGACCAACAATCCATTTAGAATATTAAGCTTAACATGCTTCAGACCAACAACAACGTAGAGACATTATCCAAATATGACCAGTAATCCATCCAACAGTACAAAACAACACAACAGGTTGATGATTCATTTCCAACTACCAAAACCAATTTCAATGTATTTAACATTTTCCAATACTAAAAGCATAGTCCTTTTCTTCATTCATTCACTTAGCAGAATTTACAGTCCAAATATTATTTAGGTCACTTTTCAAAATAATAGGACGAAAACCAAACAGTGACAATTATTCAATGACAATAACTATGGAGCATAACTATTCATAGCGTCCAAACGACGATCAACAGAGCATATCTATTCATCCATTGTATCAAATTAGAAAGGCAGTAGATAATTAATCCAAAAAAAAACAATCAACCACTCATCTAAAATCAATCACAGTGGCATATATTCAACAACTACACGACTCCGTAGCAAGACAATTCCAACATATTCATGCCTTTGGAATTAGCCAACACTAACCAAAGAAACAAAATGTGTATTAACCAAACAACAAAGCACAAGCAGCAAAGACAAATCTCCATACCAAGAAAAACACCCGAGAGGAAACCAAGCTTCAATTTCTCTTCTCTATTTCCATGCTTCAAGAGAGTTCTCATTCACTGCTGCACTCTCCCTTCACGTTTCCATCTCCAGCATTCTTCACTGTCACTCTCCACTTCCCACTTTTCTGTCACATTTCCTCTTCTTCTCCAGCAAATTCTGTCTGCACCAAATGATTTATAACCGAGAGAAGACTGCCACAGACGCAAGCTGGAAGATAATTGCCCACTTCAAGGAGGGTGGTCCATTGCTTAATCTCCACGTGGAAAGTTGTCATCGCTTTGGGAGAAGGAGAAATCATCGGGTTAGCCAGAAGAAAATAAATTGGTTCATCTGTGGAACCAACAGAACCGGACCCAAACATTATAGCCGCAGCAGCTAGTTCATCCGAAGTCCCCTGCCAATTCCAATTCGTGTCTGTTGCCCAAGAATTCACAGCAACAATCCAAGCAATTCATCCAAGCAATCAGAACATCAAAATATAACTCCAAAAACTAACCAAAACGTTTACCTCGATCGGAAATCACAGGCCCCAAATCGCAATTCTAAACGGAGCGACCCGTGCCCTAGCCCTCATGGTACACCCGCAATCGTCGTACCATCGCTGCCATGGGCCCAACAACGCGCACCCGAGCCTTGCCGTCGTCCGTCGCCTCCCGCTCATTGTTGTTTTCCTCCCGATCACTCTCTCACCGTCGCCTCTCTCACTTCTCTCGGTCTCTCTCTGCTTTCTCCCCCATCTCTTTTCTAATTTTCATTTGTTTTTCAATCGACTCCAAGAAACAGACCACTTAAACCAACTGGAACCAGCCATCCACGAACTAAACCGGTTCAACTCCTATATTACTTCAATTTTCCTTTATTTTTAATTTCTCATAATCTCATTCCTTTTTAATTTATAATTTCATTTTATTTATTTTAATTTCTTTAACAAATCGATAATTATTAAATATACGTATCGTATATTAATTGACCCAAATTTTTCCCGACTTATTCTAAATATTGATTATTAACGATTATTACGAGTCCAATTTAAATATCTCAATTTCATTTCATAAACTAATTTTCCATTAAATAAATCCTTGATTATTATCTAAATATTTCTCCCAATTAATTTTCTTATCAAATAAATCTCAATTATCCTTAATTAATTCTGTTACGAAAATTGGGGTATTATAGATGAGGCATTTGTTCATTTTACTTAGTTGATGGAACGTCAGCTTCAACATATGTAGCATATGACAGCAAGGGAAGAGCGAGGAAAAATGCAATCTGCCTATGTTGAAGTTTGGTGGAATACTCCCTAGTACCTTGTGGCCTAACTGGTCACTCCGACGAGGAGATATATCCATCATGGGTGTATCCACAAGCCGGTATCCTCACTTTTGTTGAAAACGTTGGGGGTTTCATAATGGGGTAATTGTGAACCTTAGAATCCACATAGCTAACTTCTAAACCTATCACTCCCTATGTGAGAGGAACCTACCTTATGGAAAGTCACAATTCACCCGAACCCCCACACGCCTATTTACGTATTTTAGGATGACACACAACATGTAAACGATTCATAAGCCCTAAGATGATGCACGAATGCCATAAAATAACATAGGAACAATGCATAAAAGAACACAATTATTGCAATATAATTTATGAAACTGTAAAGTAGCACAATTTAAAGGCAACATATGAATTTCATTATTATTTGATCTTATTAACTAGATTTAGTGTACAGCAGCATTACAAATTTCTATGTTCTTACATACATTTCCATTCGTGTTCCAATAAAGGAGTTCGATAGATAATTTATCACGATGACAATAATACCAATCTTACAACAAAGTAGTAGCTCACAGTAACAAATTTATGATAGGCCAACAACATCGACTATCCATCTTCCCAACAGATTATCAGCTCCAGATTTTCATACTTTCCACCAACAACTTTCAAAATCCATATCTATCACTTAGAAACACAATCGGAGCATTAATAGTAAAAGCAATAAGCATGATAGTTTCAAACTCTAATAATTTAACAGAACTTGACGTTAAGAAACATGCTAGGCTTATTCCTAAGAAGTTCATATTCTCTATCCAGTTAACAATTCACATAGGCAATGTAATCAGGCACTTGAGGATCCAGAATCATATAGGCAACACATTCGAGCACTTGATAATTCATCCATTTAACAATCAAATAAACAAAACCCGTAATGTAGGGCTTCCCTTGGCCAACTACAATTCCAATTCTTACCTTAGTTTCCAGCTCAATATCCAGTAGTTAAACCAGCCAACAGCAAACAACAGCAGCCACAGGGGTTTTCTATTCCAAAGCAAAAATAGTATGAACAGTTAATCCAAATCCTCATAGTTAACTTGACTAGTTGACTAGAGATCCATAGTTAACTTAACTTATTCCAAAATCAAACCTTACCTTCAACTTCACGGTGGAACTCCAATAGCAATTAACCAATATAACTTTCACCACTCACCAATTCTTCTCACAGCAAGATGACACCCTCACACCCACACACACTTCACAGTGGATAAGCTGAATCTGTAGAAAGGGGTTGCCAATTGTCCAATCCAAGAGAGAGTCTTCCATTGAGGAAGAGACACGTGGAAAAGCTTCCACATCCTCAGGGAAAGCTGGTCGTCACCGCAAAACTCTGGGAGAGAGAGTTTTGGTGAGAAAAACACGAAATTGGAAGAGAGAGGCGAAATATAAATGGGTTTCTCGGATTTCCCCGAACATTCAGACGAGTCGAGTCATCCACGACCTCGTCCGCACCGTCCGAAAGTCGATTGGGGAAGAGAAAACACATCGTAATACCTCATCCGCATCATCCACAAGTAACATTCAGATGAGATTTTGCATTTGCAAGTAGTATCCGAATGTGTCCAAAATTGTCCAGAGTCAAATTGGACGCGATCCATCCTCATTCGCTTCGTCTGCAAGTCGTATGAATTGTCCAGGAATTATTACAGATTCAATGCAGACACAAACCCTCTTCGTCCGCGTCATCCACATAGGCGTTCGAAACTCCACTGTTATGCATTTTTCCTTAAATTTTCACACTTAACTTATTTTCTAATAATAACACTATACTTTTGTGAGCATAATTGACATGTACCATCGCATAATGTGATACACTATTCATATATTAAAATCATCCAGATTTAATACATTAAAAGAGAAATATAATTTTGGGGTATTACAAGATCGGGCGGAGGAACGCGACGCTGTTCGTCGTTTGGCGATGGGAGAGTAGCTAGCATCGGCAATTCTAGGTTGGGGCTCACGAGTCTGAACGGTGAAGTGCCGAGTTATGGGATGAAGGCTCAGTGATGGCAGACTTGCGACGATGAAGGAGCAGTGATGGTGATGGGCTCCCGAGGTTGGTGGTTTAGGGGAGCGATGGCTCGGGCATGGTTTGGTTGGAGGTTTCAGTCCGACCTATGTTGGGCTGAATCGGTTCATCTTGCTGGCCTTGTCTGGTATTTGAGGGCTGGCCGGCAGATTGGTGGCTCCATATGTTGGCGTGGACGACAAGTGGACTGGTTGGTGGCAGAGGTTGGTCGGGCGTGCTCTCTACCTTCTGGGAATTTGCAGAGAGTGTCTCCTTCCTGGTGTTGATATACTGAGGCGGAGAAAATGACAGAGGAGTGGGGTGAAGAGTTAAAGTCCAGAGAAGGAGATGGCTTGGATTGAGAGCCCTCGGGTCTCTATGTTCCTTCAGGTAAACTTTCTCTGTTCCTTTGAGTTTGGTGCCCTATTGGTCGGATGCCACTTTTATTGGTTGCTGCTTATTGGTTTTGTTGTGGTGTTGATGAACTGCTGCGACTTGGTTGGATATGAAACTCTCTAGAGTTGGACTGCTGGCCAAGCACTGTGAAAGGTGAGGAGAAAAGAAAATGAAAGACCGAGAAAGATGGTTCTCTGGTGGCAGAGATATGGCTGTGAGCTTGGAGAAGCTGCCCTCTATGCTCCTCGGGGATTGCTTCAGGTGATGTGAAGATTTCCTTCGTACTTTTATGAGTTTTGTGGGAATAACATGTAGATAAAACTTGTTGTGCATTGTGGGTGTTGGTCATTCTTTGATTTGGTTTCTGTCGATAGTCATGATTAAGAAGATTAATGTCCTGCAAGATTAAATTCAGATTATTGGATAGTAGTTGGATATATGATGTTTGTGTTGTTGGTTATGCTCTCTGCCTGTTATTGCTTATAGATTGTAATGGGATAATTGTAGAAGATAAAATAGAGAAGAATAATTTGGATGATTATCCGCTGCCCTATTATTTGGATAAAAAGGATAAATGAATAGTATGTTTTATTAGCTATTCCCGAAGCATGAATATGTCGGAGTTAGTGTGGTTGCGAATTTATACTTTTTGTGGTTTGTGGAATTCTATAAATGTTTGTTTTAGGGATTGTTATCAAAAAGTAAATGTTTTAATTGTGAAGGTATCGGAAAAAGGACGATACCAATTAAGTCCAGTACGTGATAAAGAATTGAGGTAAGGAACTGGGTGTGTCTTGGCCAGAGGAGGCCCTACCCACAAGTAGTGTGCGTGAGTTTTATGTCTAGTGTCCTCTGATTTTCTTATTGTTGCTGTTGTAGTTGATTGGTAGTTGATGGTTGATAGTTCATCGGTTGATTTACGGCTATTATTCTTTGGATGATATTCTATTGTTAAATTTCTTATGACTTTGTTATGGCACTTCCTTTACTGTCTTGATAGAGATAATGTTGTGAAGAAGGCTTAACGAATGATAAATGAGCTAATGAATGACGAATGACCGAAGGGTTCCTTTGATTTTATACTGCTATTGAATTTTCTGCCTTACTTTCGGTTAATATATTACTTGTACCATATACATAGACATATACATTGTTTGTTATTTCCATTTCTTAAATATCTCCACGATACTTAGATGGTTTTCCTTAGTTAAGCAAACCTGTTAATTTGAGCATTTTAATCTTGTAATAAATCCTTGAAGCACGTTTAATAATATGTTCATCACCAAGGTTATCTGATTAGCACATTTGACTTACAAAGCATATTTAATTAACGACTTAGTCAACTAATTAACATTTGTTAATCACTTCATTGAGCACATTAATTAAGTAAGACAACAATCGATTTACAAGTTGAGCATGTTTGATAATTTGATTAAGTCTTAATGCATGTCAAACATTTAGAATGATTAACTAACTAGAGTAATTAAATTAGACTTGAGCACGTTAAATAATTTAACTAGAGTGATTAACTAAACTAGAGTCATTAATTAGATCTAAGCATGTTGATTGACTTAAGCATGTTAAGCAACTTAAGCATGTTAATTATTATTTGAGCATGTAATTAATTAGGTTGTTAGATTTGTCAATGAAATTAACTATTAATCTTCATGCATGTTAATTAACTACTACTTGTTTAATCTTGAAACATGTCAATTAACTATTAATCTTCATACATGTTAATTAACTATTGTTTGATATTAATTCATTTATTGTTGGTTCCATGCTCAAATTTCTGTCCTTGTTGGTACTCTTTAGACACTCCCTTTACTGTTAGTTCGTTTCTTTACCGCAAATGCCTTACTTGGTAGAAATTAATGTCGTGAATGCTTAGTGAGTTAATGATGGGTATAGAATAATGAACTAAGGAAAGAAGCATAAATGAGCAAGAATTCCCTTAATTGTTCTATTCTTTATTAATTACTTGCTGTCAATCTTAAGTCTCTCCATATTTATTGTCATTTCTATTGATCTGTGCTTATATTGTTCTATCAATTCCGTTTCCTAATCTGAATGTGTGTAGTTAATTAGGATGATAATTGTACGAGCATGTTTAACTAGTTGTTACTTATTCCTTGAGCATGTTAATTCACCAAAGTAATTAACTCAATTAGAAGTTAAGCATGTGAATTGGTTAGAGAAATTAACTAGACCTGAGCATGTAATTAACTAGGATAATGATTTATAATTATGCTTGTATGTTCAATCTTTGTATGTTTAACCAACTTATCTGAGCATGCTTAATTAATTAATCAGTTAATTAACTAAAGTAGACTATTAAAGTATAGCATGTTTAATCAATTAGAATAAAATCATGTTTAATCAACTAGGATAAGAAATTACAAATTTACAAGCATGTTTCCATTATTTGCTTTCTATGCATGTCTCTATTTCTAATTGCCTAAGCATGGTAGTTTAAATAGATTACTCACATGTTTACCGTGCCACCCCTTTACTAGTATGCATTCACTGTTTCAATTTCGATATTGTACTTGTTTTCTGTTGTACGCAGTTATTTCCTTCTATTAAATGCTTTACTTTCTTTATATGCGCTTTCAATTACAATTGATTTCAATTACTTATATGCGCACTTCAATTTCTAATAATGTTATATTATAATGCATCATGCATCATGTTAGGATGAGAATGTATGGTCATACATCATATTAATAGAAACTAATAGGGAGTGCCACCTTGGTGGTGGAACTCACACATGCATTATGTGAGAAAAAATGTTGAGAAAACAAAGAAAATGATGATAATGATGAAAAAGAAGAAAAAGGGAGTTGGGGGATGGTAGGGTAAGACGGATCAGCCAAGTAGACAGGATTAAAAAGGAAATGTTACGTTTCCCTTGTCGGGACTATGAGACTGTCTACTCTAGGTGGCTTAAGCTGACAAAGATCTACCCTATCGCCATGGGTTTCTCCAATCTCCAGTTCGAAGTATGAGTAAAGAACCAACAAACGTAATGAAAAGACTGATTTGGGGCAGTAGCCACTCTAAAAAGAACTAAAGAGAGTCATAAGCATATTGCATAAACTCTTTTCCTTACTGGGCCATTAGGCTCACGTATTACTTGTGGTGTAAGTACAAATGACCAACGGATAATAAAGCAGGGATGAAGGATTTGCACGTGCGGAAACTTGTGGCTGGCCAGGCTTAAGCGAGAAGAGGAAACAGTTGTAATAAATTGTATTTAATTGTTTAATTCTTTCATTAAGTTTCAATTGTTAAATCAATTACGCTTCGCAATGCTTTAAACAAATGACTTTATAAGACTTCCGCATTTTATTAATTGGTTTTCATTACAAGTTTAAAGAAAGGTTAGTAGCGTTCCGATTTTAGTGTTGCACTCTGATTTTTTTAAAGGCGATTTCAATGGTTTTATAAAAGTTCCAAATTTTCACGCATTTTAAAGGATTTACGAAAAACCGAGTCGTTACAATTTCTTTACCCTTCCGCTGGTGCATCATTTGGTATCAGAGCTAAAACATATCCTAACAAGTTTTTTCTCTCCATGATGACACGAGAAGCATCCAAAGCAGCACACAAAGACGAGGCGAATATCATTCCAAACACCGAGCCATCATCATCATCACAAACTGAGCAAAACATGATGGAACAAATTAGACCACTTCAAGTACAAGTGGCACAACTCATGATGGCCCAAAATCAACAACGAGAGCATCACCACCACCCCGATATTGAGGGCGACTTTACAAGAGAGGACATTGAGTATGAAGATTTCCATCGCCAAGGGAGACCAACACAAAGGGATGACATAAATCTTGTCAAGGTATCCATCCCACCGTTCAACGAATCATGCAATGGGCATGACAATATGGAGTGGAAGGGCCAAGTGGAAAAAATATTCGAATGCTACAAACTCATAGAACTCAAGAGGAAGCAACTAGTCACAATCGGGTTCACCGGTTATGCAAGCATATGGTGGAGTAGCATTAGTGCAAAGAGAAGACAAGGAGGCGAAGAAATTCAGACTTGGACACTATTAAAAAGGCTTATGGATGAGAAGTTCATTCCCAACAACTATCATCAAGAGCTCTATTATCAATTGCAAAGCCTCAAGCAAGGGTCCTCCACCATCGACGAATATATTGCCAAATTTGAAGCTTTACAAACAAGGTGTAATGTGCAAGAGCCGGTAGACCAAACAATTACAAGATTTGTCCAAGGACTTCACTATGACATTGGTGACATTATTGAACTATAACCTTACACCACTTTGGAGGATGTGATCAAGCTAGCTCAAAAGGTTGAGAGAAAAAAAAAGGATGATTGTCAAGAAGAGAAAGTTACCGAAACTAAAGAGGACAATACAATAAATACAACTTTGGTTGATTTTTCTTATTGAAGTTTTACTAATATCTTGTTGTGTGATATGATGAGTACAAGCCACCTATTTTTAGAAATATCAAGACTTGATGACAAGTGGCTCACGCATGACAAGCATTCAAATTCTTGCTCAATTATGGAGTCTGGAACATTAAAGGAAAATTGGTTTGAAACTACTACGCTTAAAGTAAAGAGGTATGCCCCATTGAATAAATTGATTACATGGAATTTTAAATTGGATGGATTGAAGATTCTTACATTAGTGACATGATCTTTGATTTTGGAAATAAAGATATTCTCATAAATATTAGTGGAAATTCATTTATGGCTATGCATGATGTCATGTTCTTGGTCTTAATGAATTTTGATGTTGACTTTGATTACTATTTGGGGTCTAGAAGAACATATTACACCAAGAGGAAAATTTTGATGTTTGATGTGACTACTTGGAAAAACTTTTATGGCAATATGATTAAGGATAAATCTACTAGTTGTTTATTTGATGATTTCAAAAACTACTTACCTATTTTTGCATCATTGTCCAAGAATAAGTTGCTGGATTATTTTCCTTATATGATCAATTGCAAAAATGGAAAGAGGAAACTAGTGGCCAATGCTTCAATTCAAAGATTCTGTTTCCAAATATGGCAAGATTGGCAAGCCAACTCATGGATTTTTAAAATCACTAGCAAGGAAAGTTCTTGGTGGAAACCTAGCAAACCATATTGGAGAAAAGAGAACTTAAGAAGCTACAAGGATATCACTAATAAGGAAATCTCAAAAGTATTATCAAAATTATTTTTATGGAAATCATGGAATTGCAAAGGGGTATCCACAAAATTCCTAAGATATTTTTTAAATATGGGAGGTGGTTTGTGAATATTTTACTATTATTGACCTATCATATCATACAAGGATTATTTTCTTATTTCATTCATGGAGATTTTATAATCGTTACAACTCTCAAGATCCATGACACATCTATTTATTTGATTAAAAAATATTATGAAGAAATTATTCTTTGGCCACACATACTAAAAAGGGTTCTCAAGATTATGTTTATGGCAATCCTTATTGTGACCTAAATTATTTCTAACTTAAAGGCTAAGAATGGAAATCATATATCCGAGTTATTGTTCAAGCATGGGAAGAGGTTTATGGAAATATCATTAGCATACTGCAATAATCATTATTTGTTTCCTTATTACAACCATGGAGATATTGAAGATATTGCTAAGTTGATGTGCCCCAAGGCCCTATCACACGGAGTCGAGCCAAGAAACTCATTGCTTTCCTAACTAACTTCTATTTTGCAGGAAATACCAAGATGTGGGATTCTTTGAAAGATGTATCACAAGACGATAAAGGAGTTCCTTTTCATTTGATCTCTTGGGATGGTGCTCCACTAACCTAAGCCGAATTCCACATTAGCCATGAAGTGTGATGGCGTGAAGACTACAAATGTTATTTAAGGTCTTGTTTTGATTTAGTAAAAATAGTATTTTGAACAAAAAATTTTATTTGGTTTTCTTTTATTGTGCTATGAGATGCTAGAGAGGTGTGCGGTTTGCATGAAAACCACACACTCATGCCGAATTTTCGTCATTAAGGTTATTTTGGTCTTTCGACCTATTTTGTAATCCTTAGGGTTAAGTACCCTCCCTTGGAAGATTGGAGGGTAGTTTTGAATTGAAGAAAATTTTGTGTTTCTTGAAGAAACCTTGCTGCGGCCTCCCCTCCCCTTTGCGTCGTCCTCATCCATCACCCAAGCAAGGGATTCTTGAAACTTCTCAACCTTGCATTCCTTGGGATATTATCTCTTTCATTCACTTATCTTCAAGGTAAGGATTTTAGAGTGGAGATAAAAGAAGATTCCACCCGTGGAGAGTGTTGGTTTTCGGCCAACCACAAAGTCGCCCCTCTCATTAGGAGGTCCGCGGACTCCATTGAAGTTACTCTTGATTCTTGAATATCTTCTTTGTTATTTACTTATTTCTTGGACACCCTAATGTTCTGGTGATTGAATGCTCAATAGTTGTTGAAGAAATCTTTTGTGGATTATTGATTGGAGAAGGTTATTGTTGGATTATTGTTGTAGTGCTAAATCTGTTTTTCTTGCTGGATTGTTCTTGTCGCTGAATATGGTATCTGTTTGAGGCCTTTGCGTCTCTCATCTCTATTTGGTGTCTTCTGGTGATTTATTCAGGGTTGAGTCAGGGAGCTACCTTCCAAATCTGGCCTTCATTTGATGTATGTAATTCGAGTTATTTCGTTTTGAATAATCGTTGGTAAATCTGCCCTGTCAAACCCTAATTATTGGAACCTTTGTATTCGGAGCATAACTTTTGAACCATAATGGATTTCTTTATGGAATTTTGACATGATTATTGTGATTGTATTGAGATCATCCCTGCACAGTTCAAGCTCACGCATAATTCGGAAGTTAAAATTGATTGACTATTGTTAATTCGACGGATTACAATTTTCAGGAACAGATTTCTTTAAGGCTCTCTATTTGTTTCTTGGAGCCTATCATAAGTTGATGGCCCAAGATGATTCTTCTTTATATGGTAATAAAGAATATGGTGACACAAGATTTGATTCGAGGTCGAATCATTTTCAACCCGAAAGGATGATGGACTACAGGTCCATTCTATTATTAATCAAGTTTCCAAGATTAGTATGAAGAGATTCAAGGTCAAGCATATGTGGAAGTCTAAGGACAATTATGGAATATTTGATGGGCTTTTCAAAATGTCTTCCTTTTGACTTTCGACGAGTATTTGACTATTTTGGAATTCAAGACAATGTCATTTCAGAAAGCGTACTTCATGAAGATTGCAGCTGACTTTCTATGCTTTCTAGAATGAGTTAGATGACTAAATTTGGACATCAGTTAGTATGTCAAAAGCCCACGAAATAGAGAGAAAAGAATAAGAAAAGTCCAAGTGTCCAAGCTTGGAGACCAAGGAAATCTCTACATGGAAACCATCCAAGTGGTCGAGGACCAACATGGATTAGCTGCCAAAAAACATCTAGACTTGGAGGGGAAGAAAGAAAGATATTAATTTAATATTCTTTAGATTAATTAACCTAGTTTCTATTAAGTAGAAAATCAGACAACTTATTTTATGAGCCGATTAGGGTTATAATATACTTTGTAATTGGCTATATAAAGCCACCTTATGTACATGTTTAAGACGATTGAATTGAATACAAAAAAATTTTTTGCTTAGTTATCGAAATTGAAGTAATTCCTTTTTCAAACTTTTGGTCAGTTATATCGAAAGTCCCCCCTCGTGTTCGTTATATCAATGGATTAAGGTTACTTGTAAGTTGGGTAATCTTTCTTATTGACATCCACGTTCTTACTCCTTGGAGCAAGAAGGTGTGAAGTAGTGTCCAACTTTCCAAAGGCACTTCATCAACAAATCATCCATACGGGAGTGTTAATCTCAATTGCTTCTATTTCTGTCCACTTATTTTGTACTATGCATATTTCCTAATCCGTATCTTATATTTATGTGATTTTTGAAGGGTTCTTTTCGTATCTTATTTAAGAAGATGTGGTCAAAATTTCAGCTAAAAAAACTTCTAAAACAAAGGAGTTACAAGCTTCCAAAGTTGGACCTTCCATAGTTGACATTTAAGAAAAAGAAAGAAACTCAAGATTAGGTCGACCAACTCGACCGATTCTGTGATCGAAACATCGACCGCCACAAAAGATTGAATCTGTGTTGTTTTTCGGACAAGGAACTTGACCAGGGCCTCAACCGCTCTACAACTGCAAAGCTAGAAAACAGCCTCCATTGGTTGTTCAATATACTTCAACAGTTATCCTACTTCTTCGACCAATTATTCAACACTTCTTCCACATATTTTACAGATTATTTCTTTATCCTTCTGCTAGTGCATGAAAGGGATAAAACACAAATTCTCAATAACATCTAACTGTGTAGGAAGAAAAATAGAAAATGAAACCAACAATAAATAGCAACATTATTACTTCCCTAACTTACTCTATGAACAACATGTCACTACATTGATTGCTATCAACAACCATCATTAACAACCGTGAACTATTATGCATGAATATTCTCTACGTACTATCAAACAACCCAAGCATCTCCAAATAACCTTTCTGCTTAACAAAAACGTCAACCACAGCAGGCAGCAATATGAAACAATCTATCAATAACAACAGGGAAGAACAACAATATCAATACTTCAACTTCTCACAATAGCAACATCAAAACCATCATCATCATGCTCTTAAGAACAATAAACATACAGAACCTATACTCTAGCAAACAATACAGACATCTCCAAATGAACCCCCTATTTCTTGTGATGTAACTCACAAAGAGAGAAAGAACACACATACATATATAGTTCTAATCTAACAGAGACTAACACTTCCTTAACGTAATATAAACCCTCAATATTGACTTACAAATAGTGAGTGAATAACTAACAGAATTTAATATAACTTCTCTAAAATTGCCCAGTTAGCATGGTAGTAACAAATTTCCACAGAGCATATTCCTCAACGTACAATAAACAATATCCCAAAAATGCAGAACAACTAATCCAACAGAACATTCATCAGGGCAGTAGCTAAATCACAAAACTGAACCTACTTCAACAAGTTACCATCTTCGACAATAACCATCAAACAGAGAATAAAATCCCCTAACGCCTTCCTCTTTTATCTTCATATAACATAACTTCTACATAATAGTTATAATAACATCATGGAAGAAAGCTCGAATTTACTTGAAGACCCGAGAGAGAGTAGTTCTTCCTTCTGTAGATTCCACTTCCCTTCCTTTCACTGCTACTCTCTCTTTTCCTTCGCAAGCCCTCTCTCTCTCTCTCTCTCTCTCTCTCTCTCTCTCACATTCCCTATCTTTCTTCAGGCCTTACTCCCTATTTCTCATTTCTCAATCTCCCTTTCCTTTTTCCTGGAGCTCTGCTCCCTTCATTCCTTATATTCCATGATTTAACTTCTTCTTGTAAGCCATTTGGAGGTGGTAGAATAGGTGGAGGACTGCATGCCCATCCACAAAGCTCCCACCGATCATCCTTCCAATCAGAAGATAATAATCTACTAAATTCAGGCGACGTTTCGAATTCTTATTCGATCAAACTCTTCCTATGATCGACCCGAAAACAGCTTAAAAATAGCTTCTAGAAGGTTTTCTAAATAGTCAGTCGATCACCTTAATGAAGAAGATCGACCGCAAACCAAAATTGTTGGTCGATCACCAACGTAGTCTATCATGGACGGTTCAAAAATTGATAGCCACTGGAATATTTTGCACAGGCCATGATCAACCACCCTCACCTATTGTGATCAACCACAATCCCACAAAACTACTCATTCTTCTTCCTACATGACTGTAGTCGATCAATCTCTTCAAAAGATGGATCACTCCTTTTTGCTAATTCATTGAAAATCTAGAAAATCTTACACTTCCAGAACTACAGATTACCAACCACTAAACAAAATTCTAATATCATCCCATTATTCTCCAAAAATCATCAATAATTAACTTATTATGATCAAAATTCAGGGTATTACAATCCTCCCCCGGTACATAAATTTTTTCCTCAAAATTTGCACTATGCACATACATCATACCATCTCTTCATCTATAAATAATTAGAGCCAAGAAGAAAATTGAACAAAGAGTACTCGTATTATATCTTCACTATCTTTACACACCAAAATACTGATTTTCACATACAATACAACAAAATACATATACTACATATTTCATCTAGTCCTGACCACTCATTACACCCCAATAGATTCAATCTTCACTCGCATCCTCCAAGATAGAAAAGACCTTTGGTGCAACCATTTTCTTGTCCTTAAAAAAAACAGACAATCTTTGACAAAATGCCACTCTCATTACATTTGAGACATTGCTTCGAACCAGCAAGACATTTTTTGTAATGATTTCTTTTACACCTTCAACACTTCTTAGCTCTTGAAGATTAAACATTTTCTCTTTGAAATGAAGCTTCTCCTTGAGTACGTTTCTTATTTCTTTGTTTCTCACCTTCAATGAAATGTCTCTTTGATCACCTTATCTCTAGTTGATCTTTCATCAGCTGTTGGGATTGCATTTTCTTCACTACTTTCCTATTACTCTCCCTGAACTTCATGACTTGAAACTGAGCTTCTTCCACCTTGAGGGCTTTTGCTACAATATTTGCATAGAAACTCCTTGTGTACCTAAAATCTTCACACCTCTGAAAATTTCCAATTTCAATCCTTATACAAATTGGTGCACCTTATACTCATTCGTGTTGTCCATATGGGAAGAAAATCAAGACAATAATTCAAACTAGCGAATGTACTCTGATACTATTCCAGTTTGACGAAGATGAGCAAACTTCATCATCTTTCTAGTCCTTGTGGAGCGATCAAAATGCTTTTCATAGAAGATTTTCTTAAACTTCTCCCATTGCATAGACTTTACATCATGCACTGCTTTCATTGAATCCCACCAAAATTGAGCATCCTTAGCCAACATAAACACAACACATGTAACTTTGTCTTGCTGTTCGATCTTAACATACTTCAACATACTTTCCACCATTCGAATATATTCTTCCAGGCTTGCTGGATCAGAAATATCTCCTTCAAAATACGATGGCTTTAGACATCAAAACCTTTTGCACCCTAAATCTTTGGGAACCATCAGCTGCTCATTTCTTTGTTCCTCCATTTCCCTACTTTGCTCCATAAACTGAATTTGAAGCTCCAATACTTCTGTCAATCTACTGATAATCTCGTCTCTTGAATCCTCATTCTATCTTGTTTCCCTCAGCATGTTGACAACAAACAAACATATCCTTCCATGGTCGAATATGCGTAAAGTAAAACAGAACTTCAAATCATGTCGATCAAACTTGGTTCTCATGACCAAGTCGATCCATGAAATTTTATGTGCATGCTTAATTAAATATTTGCAGTAAAAAACTACATATAATATAAATCTAATAAGCCATAGAAGGGACACATCATTTTATATGAGACACGCCTCAAAATATATTTTTTTAGAAAAACATGCAATGTTATACATAAAATAAAATTTCTACCTTGAAATTGGCTTTTCATTGACCAAAACCCAATAATCCAAAATCCAAATCAAAGTGTCCACGATTTCAACTTTTCATTTTTGGTGCCTGTCCAAAAATAGAATCGCCAAATTTTGGGTTAAAGTTTGGCCTACTAAATTCCAAAATTTTGAAATTAAAAGAAAAAGGACAGGTCCAAAATGGGCGCCCTGAATCGCAATCCAAAGGAGCTAGACTGTGGCCCACACCATACCCAGATAGCAGACCACAAGGGTTTGGTTTATAGGCTAAATTGCATGCCAAATGTTGCCGAGTCACATCAAGAGTGAAAAACTGAGTTGCTACTCATTCATCGCCATGGACACCAATGCAAGTGACGTCCCAACCTGTCCTGGTCATCCTTCAAACGGCCAAGTTCAGAGATGTTTTACACCGCCACTTAGTGGTTGCTAAGTCACAGTTTGACGTTTTCCCCTGATGCCATTCGAAAACAACTCGCACGACTCTTCCAAGAATCTAGCGAATATGTCTGTTTTTCCATACCAAAATCTCCTATTTTAACAACCTAATTCCAACCCATCAATAGAAAAATCTGATCGTTAAAACATCTTACTTTAAACTCGTTACTTAAATATTTATTAACAGTGGAAGACTTTAAAATCCTTTCTTCAGACTCTTTATGAAAATCGTTATAAGCAATGGAAAACTATAGTTACATAATCTTTTCTTGAAACATAACAAAAGCGTAACTCGCTCATTCTAAAAGGACCATAAATAAATGATTACTTTACATTTGTTAAAACTCATTTCTCTCTTGCTTTCCTTAGCCTAACCAGCCACAAGTCCCGCCCATGCAAACCCTTCATCAACTGCTTCTTCACTTGTTCATCATTTTCTCGTAAGTGTACCTACACCACAAGTAAACTGTAAGCCCAAAGGCTTAGTAAGGATGGGGTATGCAGTATGCTTTATGCCAATCTTTAGTTCATTCTGGAATGGGTACCGCCCAAACTAGTCTTTTCTTTACTTTCATTCTTTCTTTCTTTAATAACTCGTATGTCGAGCAGGAGATTAGAGGGACCCGTGTTGGAGGTATAGTCCTGAGCGGCTTCTAACCACCTATTGTAGCTAGTCTCGTTCCTGACGAGGGAGGAGACCTATCTAGTCTACCTGATTAGATCTGCACTACCCATCCGTCCCCTAACTCCCCATTTTCTTTTATTTTCTTTCATTTTTTTCATTCATTTTTTTCATTTATTCTTTTCATCACTCAATGCATATGAGTATCACCCCAAATGTGGCATTTCCTACTTGTTTCTATTATTATGATACATATTGACACATTATGAAAGTAACAAAAATTAAATAGCGCATATAAATGGATAACAGTAATTAAACAAACAAAAGAGAAGAATTATAGCAACGAATTGAAAACAGCGAATGACATGCTTGAACATATAGATCATAACAATAAAAGGAACTGTATATTGAGCATGCTATAAAAACTGAGATTTAACGTTAAATGACAACGAGCTATTCAAATTAATTAGACATGCTTAACAATATTAACTAGATGTGGAATCAACAATTAACTGGAAGCATGCTTTGTAAATAGCTATGGAAACATGCTTAGTAAATAACTACGAAACATGCTTAGTAAATAACAACAGAAACATGCTTAGTAAATTGCTAACAGAAACATGCATAGTAAATAACTATGGAAACATGCTTAATAATTTGATACGACTGGAAACGTGCTTAATACATTGATACAAGCTAAGTACATGAATCAATCAGAAATAGAAATTAAACATGACTAACCATATTAAATAGACATGGATGTATCAAGTAAATGGAAACATGCTTACTAAATTACAAAGAGCTAATGAGATGAATTGATTCTAGGAAACATGCTTAGTAAATTGCTAAAAGCTAAAAACATGAATTGATTCTAGGCAAGTGGACTAACGATAGTGTACATTCGTGGTATTAATTTCAACTAAAGTTAACAGCTTAGTTTAAGGTTACTGAAAATTAAGCATGTCATATTATGGGTTGATTATGCATGGTCATGTTAAAGGAAAATAATAGTTCTTAACCAGTACCAAGAATTAGCAGCATTATCAATCGGGTCTACTATCTTAAAAAGCAATATAATATACAGCACATCAAACATAACAGAATTACTATCCATGAAGAGTTACCAACTTATTCATACGTAACATGTCATTGAAAAAGCTTCAGTTCATATCATAGCAGTTCATATCAGAGCAGTTCATTATCTATTATTCAATCATAGAACGTATTGAGTTGCAGTAAATTAAATTAAATAAAATTAAACACAAAACGCACGCACACTACTTGTGGGTAGGGCTTTGACAGCCAAGACTCTACACAATCCTAACCTAGAAGCGTTAACATGTATAAGCACTTAATCTTTATCTTTCTTCTTCTTTTCAATACCTTCATAATTAAAACATTTACTCATTAAAATCATAACTTATTAATTTCATTCTTTTTCTATCCTTAACTACATAGAAATTCTAAGAACATCCTTGACACCCCAAAACAGAACATAACACTTAACAATTCTAACATGCTCAACTTAACAACCTCAGCATTATTTATACACTTAATCTTCATTCATCACTTGATAGCGTTTCGAAATCCAAACTAAATTTCTTTTTCTAACCAATTAACAAACCATGCATAATTCGATACCAACAGTTAACAAAGCATAATATCCAATATATATTCCATTTCTTCCTCTCACTAATCACTTATCATAAACTATATAAACACTCTAATTAACTCACGGCCTGAAGTTCACACAACCAACAGAGTGTATATATTAATAAATTAACATCACAGAGTGTTATTCCAAGTAACAAAACATTGGTTTTTCAGTACATACATCCAACATAACAGCAGTTTCAGAAACAAACCAAAAGCTATCACCACTTAAAACAATCATCCAACGACATGGGGTATATATCCAATATATCTCATCCATTAATAGAACCTAGACATCCATAAATAAAATCTAGAATAAGGTGAAGGATTTCACTTACTAGAGGTAGTCGAGAGCAGCACCTCCATCCCCCTTCCATCTCGCAGGAGCTCACCCAGCTCTTAGCTTTTAGAGAGCATTTGCCTCCCCAATTCTCCAGAGCACTCATCACCCGAGAGCTCCTCTCTGCCATCCTCATGTCCTCACGTCTGCCTTTCTACCTCACCAGAGAGCACAACACCATTCCCTACCATCACCACTCCTTCGCACGTCCCTGCCATCACAAC
The DNA here is from genome assembly GCA_022433065.1 of Begonia loranthoides. NCBI lineage: Eukaryota > Viridiplantae > Streptophyta > Magnoliopsida > Cucurbitales > Begoniaceae > Begonia > Begonia loranthoides. The sequence goes on along the minus strand of CM039477.1, from coordinate 11,560,810 downwards.
TCCTTCACACACTCCACTATTGGTTCCAATAGAGCAGGAGCAGCCAAGGATGGACCCGTTCAAATCCAACAGCAAGATGGACCACAAGCCTTCAATTGGTCCAGCACGAATCACCGGCTCTTGTCGTCGCCACATCAATGCCTCCATCATAGCCTTCTCGTCGTCACCATCTCCTCGTCGCCAGCCACCGAAAATTGACAGAGCGTCGCCACTCACCATGACCCAATGCCAAAATCGATACCACAACCAAATTGACGACCCGAGCTCAAGCCGCTATCCACGCCGTTCGTCGCCACAACATCACGCACGTCTATTCGTCGTGAAGGAGCTCCCCAGCCAAGCCCGAGTCTTCGCCTCATCTCCCCCGTCTCTTCGCCCTCTCTCTACATCTCCCTGCTCTCTCTCTATCTCCATGCTCTCTCTCTCTCGCAGAATGGCCGAAGGCCATTCTTTTGGCTTCAATCAAACCGGTTTACTCAGTGAACCGATTCACTCCTTCCACCTCTCTTAATCCCCTTCTTTTATTTTTATTCCATCTAAATCATTTATCCCAACATTATAATTTATTTCACTAAATTACTATTTATTTTAATTACCTTAATTTCTCATTATCTCCAAATTCCTTTTTCCCCTTTTCTAAAAATTGAGCCATCCATTATTTATGGACCAAGCCGAACAAACCCAATTCGATCCATTATTGTCCTTTAGAATTGCAATTTCGAACGAAGGGAGGAGTCCGCGCCTTCGTCCTCATTCGTCCGAATAGTTCAATACTTTGTACAGATTCAAACTCTCTCCGTCTGCATTCGTCCGCAGGCGTCGAAAACCCCCATAATAAAATTTCTAAATTAATCCTAATTAATTCCTTAAATTATAATTTTACGAATATGTCATTGGTAATACCCCGGTAAATATCCAATTAACCCAAATACCCCTAATTACTTTCCTATTATCCTTATTAAATTCCGACATGAAAAGTCAGGGCATTACATTCCTCCCTCCTTATATAAATTTCATCCTCAAAATTTGCCCAACATAAACGCTCTGCCTATCTCAACAGTCCAATCGAACTCATGTCTTACATAAATAACTCTTGCATTACATTCTTAATGGTTCCAAACACCAATTCTTGATCCAAAATTTGATATTGACATAATTTGCTGACACTATGCATTACGACATACACTCAAACGACCTCACAAACACACTTTTCACTTACATTTGCATGGATCAGGTTCACTTTGCTACAACTTTTGTTGGTTTTCTTCCTAACATTGGACAAATTTTTACCAAATGTCCAATCTCACCACACACAAAACATTGTCTGGTACTAACTTTACACTCCCCAAAATGCTTTTTCTAACAATTAGCGCATGATCCAACATGAGGAACCTTAACCAAAGTAGTATTTGACTCATTTCGTGCATGTTTGCCCTTCACATCCTGTTCTTCATCGTCAAACGTCCTCTTAATTTTACCAGATGTGCTCACTTCATTCCATTCATGTAGCTGTAATCTCTCAATATAACCATTTCATTTCGAGATTTGATCCTTAATCAGTCTTGTTTTCCTTTCCATATTCGTACCCGTTTCCGTTTCAGTTTCCGTTTCCATTTTCGTAGTCGTATCCGTATCCATTTCTATCTCTGTATTTGTTCCCGTATCCATTTATGTGTCTGTATTCGTATCTATTTCCATGTCTATATCCATTCCTGTATCTGTATCTGTATCTGTTTCCATATCCGTTTTCATTTTAGTTTTTGTTTTTGTGTCTGTTCCCGTATCTGTGTTTGTTTTCATTTCCATTTCTATTTCCGTTTCTGTATATGTATCTGTATCCATATCCATTTCTAGAAATTCTTTTCTGGAAATTCATTTTTTTCTGTTTCTCTATCTGTATCCATATCCATCTCCATTTCTATTTTCGTTTCCGTTACAGTATCTGTATCCGTATCTGTCTCTATTTTCGTTTCTGTATCTGTCTCCATTTCTCTATCTCCGTCTCCATCTCCGTCTCCATCTCTGTATCTGTATCCGTATCCATTTCTGTATCCATCTCCATTTCTATTTCCATGTCCATATCTGCATCCATATCTGTATCAGTTTCTATTTCTATTTCTGCTTTCGTTTCCATTTCTGTACCGGTTTCTGTATCTGCTTTGTCCTATGCGTGTGGCTAAAAACTTGCAACAAAATCACTCCGTTTTGAACTTTGATCCTTGATTTCTTTAATGACAATAACTTTTGATACCATTACAGAGTGAGCCGCGTCTTGAATTGTCAACACCACTACTCCCTCAAGAATTACTGTCCAAGTCATTGTAGCCACATCCTTCGCTATCCCGATGGAATCCCGCCAAAATCTCATGTCCTTAGCCAGCATAGACATGGCACATGCTACCCTTCTCTGCTTCTCTTACACTAACACTTCTTGTCTTAGAATATGTAACCATGTCCTCCACTATGCTGATTCATTCCTTGGCACCGTCTAGATCCATATTAAAATACGGATGTAGTTTCTCTTTTTATTTTTCCTTTATCTTTCACTTTGTTCTTATCTTTCTTTTATGTCTTCGTTCTTATAAACCTCTCCAAGTTTCGAGATTGCCATTCCAATTTCCGAGATTTCCATTCCAATTGTTAAGATTAGCATCCTCCTAATTCAGCTTAATCCTTAGTCCTTAATGTTCTTCTTTGTAACTTAGGCGACCTCGTGTCATTATTTAGTTGGTCTAGTTTGTGCAGGATTTTCTTTTTAATTATCTTCTCTTTCCAATTTATAAAATTTGGGTGGAGTCTCCCCTGTTTTTACACTCCCCTAAAGTTATATTTCCTATATAGTGCATAAAATCTCAAGCAGTTCCAGTATTCTCTATCCTCTATTACATACATCAATACACTATAACATAAAACAGAACATTATCTATGACTCGTTCTCTAACCATGATATCCTTTTAGTTACAATTAAAATGCTTAACTAAGGAAAACACTTAAAATAATTCTATTAACATACTTACAGTTGATGGAGTATTTTCACGTCAAAGCTTGAGCTGGTAGGCAGGCTACATAACCTTTTTTAAAACACAGTTGCTCTGATACCAACTGTGACGAACCGAATTTTTCTTTACTCTAAAAATGCGTTAAATTTAAAACTTTTATAAAACAACTGAATTCTTATTAAAACACTTCAATTGAAATCAAATTTCTTTTAGAAAAACTCGATCGTTAAAATATCTTACTTAAGACTCGTTACTTAAATCTTCATTAACAGCGGAAGACTTTAAAATCCTTTCTTTATACTCTTTATGAAAATCGTTATAAGCAATGAAAAACTATAGTTACAAAATCTTTTCTCAAAACATAGCGAAAGCGTAACTTGTTCATTTTCAATGGACCATAAAATGACTAAAAATAATTTTCAAACAATCCCCCAAATCTTGAATGTAGCAATGAGGTCATGGAGATTATCTTCACGTTCATTCTCCAAGTGCATTTTGCTTCAACTCCGACTTAGCATGCTCAGGCTTCCTTTGCAGAATTGAAGTTATCTATTTAGGGCTTCTTTGGCAAGCAAATGATCTTCAAATTTAACAAAAGAGTTCATTATTGAAAGCTTTGGATGTCCCTACAAATTTAAGATTGTTTACGCTTCTAAAAAAGCCACATAAAGCTTGGGTCAGATTGTTGGCAGATTTGGATTGTCGAATACTTCCTCTAAGGTTGTACTTGATTTTCCATTTATAATTGATCTTTAATAACTCCATATTTTTGGATGCTTCATAAATGTAATTCATCCTCTTTCCTCTTGGAACACCTATAAAATTAACACACAAAATAACGTTAGAGAATCTCCATGCTCGATAGGGAATCCGTGGCACATCAGCCTATTTCTAAGAATCCATATAGAATGGCACCTGTTGAATTGCGAGAATTGAAAATTTAGTTGGAAGAGTTAATTGACGTAGGGTTTATAGGACTAGCTTTTCACTGTTGGGAGCACTAGTTCTATTTGTTAAAAAGTAAGATGGATCAATGAGAATGTGTATTGATTATCGTGAGCTGAATAAAGTAACAATCAAAAACAAATATCCATTACGGAGAATAGGCAATTTGTTTGATCAATTGCAAGGAGCATGTGTATTTTTGAAAATTGATCTTCGATCAGGATACTATCAATTGAGGGTTAAACCAGATGATATTCCAAAGACTGCCTTTTGAACTAGATACGGACATTATGAATTCAAGGTAATGTCGTTCGATTTAACAAATGCTCTAGCTACATTCATGGATTTGATGAACCAGATTTTTAAGGAATATCTGGATTAATTTATTAATGTCTTCATTGATGATATTCTTATTTATTCCCGTTCAGAAGACGAGTACTAGAAACATCTGAGGATTTCTTTGTCTATTTTGGAAAAACACCAATTATATTAAAAAATTTCAAAGTGTGATTTTTGGATGGAGAAGGTTAGTTTTCTTGGTCATGTAATCTCTAAAGTTGGTATTAAGGTAGATCTAAAAAAAGATCAAGATGTTATTGATTGGTCTCAAGCGAAAAATATGGAAGAAGTAAGAAGTTTTCTTTGGTTAACTAGATATTATCGGCACTTTGTAAATAGATTTTCTAAAATTGCACTGCCATTAACTAGCTTAACAAGGAAAAAGATACTATTTTGGTGTACAAGTGAGTGTGAGAAAAGTTTTCAAGAACTAAAGCATAGATTGACCAAATCTCCTATTTTGGCATTATCAATAGAAGAAAGATATTATAGTATTTATTGTGATGCTTGAAAAAATGGTTTGGGTGGTGTGCTTATGCAAGATGGAAGGGTGATTGTCTATGCTTCAAGACAGTTAAAACCATATGAAACTAATTACCGCACACATGATTTAGAACATGCTTCCATTGTATTTGCACTTAAAATATGGAGACATTTTTTGTATGGACAATGGTGCTTTACCGACCACAAGACTTTGTAATATTTTTTTACTCAAAAAAAATTGAATATGAGATAGCGTCGATGGTTAGAATTTCTGAAAGATTATGACTGTAAGATCAAATATCATCTCGGGAAAGCAAATGTTATGGTGGATGCACTAAGTAGGAAAGTTATATCTATGAGTATGTTATGCAACGAAATGCCTAGTGGACTTTGCAAGGATTTTCAAGAATTGGATCTTCAAATGATTCCTTTGTAGCTAGCTTCTATATTATCAGCATTGACTTTAAGACCTACTATATTGGAAAAGATCAAAGAAGCTCAGCAAGTAGATGATCGATGTATAAGTTGTAAGTCAGGCCCAACTTTGGAAAAATGTAAAAACTACTCCATTTCAGGTGACGAAATTGTCAAGTTTAACAATAGATGGTACGTTCTAACGAGTTTAGAGTGGCAATCAAAAATATTAAGAGAAGATCATTCTTCAAAATTTTCTATTCACCCCAGATATAATAAAATGTACGAATATCTTAAATTGCATTATTAGTGGCCAGGGATGAAGGTTGATATTGCTCAATATGTGGAACTGTGCCAACTGTGCCAGCAAGTAAAGGCAGAACATCAAAGACCGGGAGGGATGTTGCAACCATTGTCCATACTAAAATGGAAGTGGGAGCATATCACCATGGACTTTGTAACATCATTTCCTAAGACTATAAAAGGACATGATGCTATTAGGGTAATTATCGATAGATTAACAAAAGTTACACATTTCTTGCTAGTTAAAATGACTTATAAGATGAACCAGTATGCAAAACTATATGTCAAAGAAATCGTTTGATTGTATGGAGTTTCAGTTTTGATTGTGTCGGACTGGGATTCTAAAATCAACTCTGTATTTTGGAAGGTTTTGAGTAAGGCGATGGGTACAATACTGAAATTCAACAATACATTTCATCCATAAACAGATGGTCAAAGTGAGTGGAAAATTCAAATATTGGAGGATATGTTACGGGCTTGCGTATTGGAATTTCAAGTGAGTTGGGGAAAAATGTTGTCTTTCCTAGAATTTGCTTACAATAATAGCTTTCAAGCCATAATTGGAATGACACCATATGTAACGACCCTGATTTTTCTTCATAAATCCCTTTGAAAAATTCGTTAAAATTTATGAAAGAAATATCAGAGTGCAAGCTGGACCGTTAGAAACACTAAAAAAAACATTTCTTGCGGAAGTAAAACGTTCATGGTGGAAGCGTTAAAAATCATGCATTTTAAAATACTGCGGAAGTGTAAAGAATTTAAAGGAAATAAACTAGGCATTAAATTACAAATTAAGAAGAGAAAGCTTAATTTAAATTAATTACAACTCAATATGTCTTTAACTTCTCGTAGCCTGGCCAACCATAAGCTCGTGCGTGCAAATCCCTCATCGACTGCGTTTCCATTGATCAAGGATTCCGCGCGTCGTGTACCTACACCGCAAGTAAGACATGAGCCTAAAGGCCCAGTAAGAAAATGGGTTTATGTATATGAGATGCCACTCAAATTATGTGGAATGGGTTCGCCCCAAGCCACTAATTTAATTACATATTTTTGGAATATTATGTGTTTTAGGAATAGCTCGTATGTGGAGCATGGAGTTTGGGGAATCTTATGTTTTCTACTTATTTGTGTTAAGGGTCTTGTGATCCCGATAAGGGAAAGTAAATTCTTAACCTCACTCGATTATGGCCACCCCGTGGTGGTTTTTCCTAATTGTTTTTATCGTTATGATGCCTAAAACTAAAAGTACATACAAGGAATTAAGCAAAACCATAACAAAGATAAGAATGCATGACAATAACATACTTTTAATCAAACAATACATTAAAGAGTGATAACATGCTTGAAAAGTTTATAACCTAATTTATTAACATGCTTATATTAAATAAATTGTTAAATACTAGGTTGATTAACGTGCTCGGGATTCTATTCTAGTTAACATGCTTGAATTAACATACTTAAAGACTAATAGCTAATTAACATATTAAACATGCATCAAGAGAAGATCCTATAAATTAAACATGCCTAATTAGATAATTAACATGCTTCAGAGTTAGTTATTAACTAATCAACTAGCTAAACATACTCCAATTTAGTTGTTTAACAACTAGTTAATTAGATTGGTTACTTACCATACTCAACTTCCAATTAATTACTTCAATTCACAGGCTCAAGAATTAGCAACAACTAAACATGCTCAAGAAGATACATATACCTAAATTACCTTCAATTAGCTTATTAGTTCACATGCTTTGGCTTAACCATTTGTTTACATGCCTAGATTGATTAACATGCTCGATATATATTAGTTAATTACACTAGAAATAATCACTCAATTAAATAGCATGCTCGAGGATTTATTTACAGCAACAATGTATGGAAAGAATAGAACAGCAAACACATGCTTGTTATGACTAAAATACAGCAGCGTATATGGAAAAACAAAACAGCAGATATATGGTTTTTAATAACTAAAATACAGCAGCTTAAATGGAAAAATAGAACAGCCTACACATGCGTATTAACGACTAATTTACAGCAACGAAAACATCAAAATAAAATGACGAGATCATGCTATTAACTAGATAACGAATAGCAATAGAATATTGACACAAAAAGACGAAATCATGCTTTTAACTAAGTAGTAAATGGCAGCTGAGAGATCGAAACAAAATGAAGAAACCATGCTTTTAACTAGATAATAAACAGCACACTTGATAGAGAACTAATGGATAACGAAAATAACAACATCACTTAATAGAGAACTTCTAACCATTACCTCACAGAACCAACAATGCATTAATGATTAAGCACTAACCTAACATATGTCACAGAGAACTCAAAAAACTCAACACTAAACCAACAATATCTTAGAAAACTAACAATACTTTAATAACTAGGTACTAACTAACAAATATCACAGGGCAATACAACAAACAAAATGATAAACCTGCAACAGGGGACCAATCATCTAGAAATCAATAGGACATTAGTAAACTCTTAGAATCAGATAAGTAAATCACATAGCAAGCAACCAGCCAATAGAAAACTTCAGAAAACTAATCTATACGAACAAGCGTATAATCATGCAGAGTATCATAGAAAACATATAGACTCCACAACTCAGGCACACGTTACTTGCGGGTAGGGCTTAGACGGCCAGACAACCCCAAGTTCTTACCATTACATAAGAACAACATAGTTGGGACAACAGCTCCACACCCAGCTCATCTCACGGCAGCAACTCCAGCTCCTGGACTACTTCAAGCTTCATGGTTCAGCAGCTCCGAACTTAGTCTCCGGCTCACACACAGTCACACACTCACACGAGAACACTCAGGAGCTCACCCCCCAGGACTCTCAGTTCTCACAGCTCTCTCTCTCTCGGCTTACTCTGGAACACCTCACACCCGCAGAAAGAATGAAGACTGAATGACTGGAGAGAGGGAGATGAATACTGGAGGAGGAGACCACCACATGTGTGGAGGCAGATAATAGACCCCGCATGCTCTGGGGTCAAATTCGTGTCAGGGAGCTGCGTTCTAAGTGGCTAAGGTTTGATTTCGTCCTGATTCTAAATCATTTCTGTTGCAGATCTGGGCTAATTCAGATGGGTGCGGACAACTTGGTCTCATCCGCACTCGTCCACAAGACCAAATCTCACAGGCTGGGGACGAGAGATGGCGTCCTCGTCCCCTTTCCGTACCATCCGCAAACGAGGTTCGGACGCCATTCGGCGTCCACATGTGGCGTCCGCTAGCGTCCGAATTGTCCTAGAACGAACAGAGTCAATGCGGATGCAGTCTTCCTCGTCCGTAGGGTCATCCGAAAGTGTCAATAAAATGGACAGATTCAATTCGGACGAGGCTAGTCCTCGTCCGCTTCGTCTGTGATCGTCCAAATCTGTCCAGACCTAGACAGATTCAATTCGGATATGACTATTGGCGTCTGCATGCACCTGGTCGCGTCTGCAGTCTCGTCCAAAGCTTCAATAAAGGAAGGGGATGACTTTGAGGACATGAAAACGGCGTCCCGAGTCATCCCAAAGTTCACAGTCAGCACTTTCCTCACATTTCCTCGCCTAACTTCTATCCCGTAATGCTTCCCCGTATTACATGTCATTAAATAACACGTAACCATGCAAAATGTAATATCCTAACTACCCTATCATCACCATTACATTGCATGTACGGGTGGAAAATACCTTTAGACTTAACACTCAGAACACGTTATGTAATATCTTGATGATTAAAAATATCGGGTGTTACACCATACGAAGCATTGTATGAGAGAAAATTTCGGTAGCCATTGTATTGTGATGAGTTTGGTGAGGCAAAATTCTATGGACCTAAAATTGTGCAACAAACTGATGAAATGATTGCTATTATTTATCAAAGAATGTTGGCTGCTCAAAGTCGACAGAAAAGATATGCGGATCATCATCATAGGGAATTGGAATTTAATGAGAGAGATTTGGTATTCCTTAACCTATCACCATTTAAAGGAATTATATGATTTAGAAAGAAGGGAAAATTAAGTCCAAGATACATTGGTCTATTTCCAATTATTACAAGAATAGGAAGGATAACTTATCAACTTCAATTGCCAGCATCTATGGAAGGAATTCACAATGTCTTTCATGTATCCATGTTAAAGAAGTGCCTTGGAGATTCAATTCAATTGGTACCACAAGAAGATGTAGAAGTTCAACCAAGTTTAAGCTACAAGGAGAGACCGATTAAAAATTTGGATGCAAGGATTAAAGAACTTCTACACAAACAAATTCCATTAGTTTAAGTATTATGGCCAAATCACTCAACCAAAGAGGCTACATGGGAATGAAAAGAGGACATGGAAGCTAAGTATTCAGAGTTGTTTCATTAAGCTAAATTTTGAGGACGAAATTTTGTTAAGGACGGAAGAATGTAATATCCAAAAATTTTCTATAGGTTCAATGTAATATAATGGTGTATTATATGTTTTGATGAATGAAATGTTTTGGTGATAATAAATTGTATATTTCATATACTGAGAATTTGTGATTTGTGTTGTATATGTATTTGGCATGAGCAAGAGTGTGATTTAAATGGCTACGAGACCTTTGATAAAGGTTGTGGTCGTTCAGCTTAAGTACAGATTGTAAACATTTTGGAGATGGTCGATCAGCTGAAGGAGGTGATCGACTGATTTTGGAGCAGATTTTTATCATATTGTAAAAATTAGGAGAAGTGAACGATTAATAAGAGGAGCGGACGGTCATGGTCATTACAGATTCAAATTTTGGATTTTGAGCAATCGTTTGATGAACGAGCAGCGCTTATTTAGAAATTGTGAAGTCGGCTTATTTGCGGTCGATCAATTGGGAAAGGCAGTCGATCTGTGCATTTATAGATTGAAAAGTTAAGATTAGTGGTCGATCATCGGGTAGATGTGATCGACCAGCTTATCGAGTGAAAACACAAAGTCTGGATATAGGGTTATTTACGGTCGATCAGCTAAAAGGAGGTGATTGACCAAAAGGTCAAGAGTTACCTGAAAACTTAATGAATATCATGTTCCAATTGGTGGCTTTCGGGGGTGGAGATCTCCAAATAAAACTCTGCAACACCACCTCCAGCTTAATGTTGGAGAAGAAGGAACTTAAGAGTTTAAAGAGAGTAATTTGATCATTTAGAGAAGGAAGAAAACAGAAAATTCTCTGAAAAACCTCCCTTGAAGTTCTCTATATTTTCCTTCTATGAAGTTAAGGTATGTTGAAGAAAGTCTTTATAGTTTTATTAAAGATTTTTATGAGATTGTGGAAGTAGTATACAGGGAGGAAGGAAAATGGGTAAAAAGGATCTTCCCGAGTAGGTCTAATGTTGGCTAGTTATTGAATGCCTTTCTAGAATTTTTATGTAAAACCATTTGAAAATGTTATGAAGGAACCCCATGGAAGATGTAGGTCCTAGAATTATAGGATTTGGCTAAGTATTGAAGAAGTTATGGCTAACCAAACATAGACAAAATCAAGGATGAGATCCTAGTATGCATGTTTGGATAATATTGGTTGTGTCTTGTATTTTATGGATATTTATTTGTCATGAAGGTGTTGCACATCAAGAGGGAACTTCAAGTGTGAAAGCTTACAAGGAACAAGGTAAGAGATACGCATGTTTTTGACCATTAGGGTCTACTTCACAAGATATTAGGTTTTGGGAATTTCTATGAATAATGTTGTTGAATTGGTTGCTATTAATGTGATTTGGTGTTGTTTAAAGTATTGTTTAGTGTCATTACTAGTCATTGTTTGATGATAAATTGTTGCATGAATGATCAAATGTTAAATGAAGTATTTAAATGCCATGCATCATGAATTAAGCATGAGACAATGTCATTAGCATGCATATGCATTGCAAAGTAATAAAATAGACTGAATAAACATAATGGGCATTGGAGGTTAAGGAGATTAGCAACGGTCTTGTTGGGAGAGCTAATAATGATGTAACTAATCCCTTGTCAAGATTGACTTACGGTTCAACCTAACGTAGACCATAGGATGTATCTTTTCTAATGAAATGATAACCTCCAATGTTTGGACTGACAAATAAAACGTAAACTGAATGATAGAAAAAATAGGTTCTTTTCTGAAATGGATAGCACGTGCATAGAGTCAGCATATTCATACATTGATCATTTCATATGATCTCTTACTGAGCATTAGACTCATAGTTTAATCTTGTAACGTAGGTAATGACTTTGATCCAAGTGAAGTACATATTGAGTGAAAGAAAAAGGAACTATGTTTGAAGGAGCATGGCCATGATGAGTGCTCTGGTTACTTGGCGTATTTCGACCTTGGGAATGTGACTCACTAAACGCATGATACGAGGTCATAGTCACCACCCACTTATATCCTAGTGCCCCAGCTTTCCCCATGTCAATGTGGAATTGCAAGGCCACACAGTCCACTACATCTACTATGAGAAGATTTGATATTGGTTATCTACATTGGGAGGATGAATCCTCTTTATGTTTTAGGCACTCTAGCACTAAAGCATCATAAGACTATCCTATGAAATTTTCTACTACGAGAAGATTTTTTATGTACATTAGGAGGATGAATCCTCCTAAGTCTAGCACTAAAGAATCACAAGCCTATCCATGTGCAATCTTCTGCTACGAGAAGATTGGTTGCTTGCGTGCGAAATGGTGATGGGTCATTGATGACATTTCTTGGGTTTTGAGCCCCAAAAGTCATAAATGGAGATGGGAAGAGGATGATGCTTCCTTGGATTTTGAGCCCCAGAACCTAGCCAGTATTTAGTCACACAGAGCTAGTAGGTTGTTAGTCGCTGAGATTCGTCTATCCTACTATCGTTTCATTTGACAAGTGGCGTGACAACTTGTAGCTCTACTCGTCAGCAAGCCTCGTCAATTTGAAACACAGAGGTATTTGAGTTGAGAACGGGTCTATCGCAAACTTCATCCGTTACAGTGATTAGTACGAGTTGTGTCCCATTACAACGATTAGTACGAGTTGTGTCGACTTGGCTCCTCAGCAAACTCAGGTGACGTGTTGGATCTTCGGATCTCCATCATTGGTATTCTTTCCTACCTCATGAGGTGTTGCTATTGACAGATTGGCACCTTTCTGTGACATATGCTGGGTGGGTCCTTATGTGACCATCCTTTTTATTGAGGATGGATTGAAGGTTGTCAGTCACTAAGATTGGCTTATCTTAGTATCGTTCCATTTGACGGGTGGCGTGACGGCTTGTATCTCTACTCGTCAACAGCTTTTGTCAATTTGGAACACAGAGGTATTTTAGTTGAAAAGTGGTCTATCAGGAGCAACCTTATTCATTACATTGATTATATGGCTTGTATCAGCTTTGAACTAGGGCTCGTCGACACATCCAGGCGGTTAAACAAGTTATGTCTTCACAGAGCTTGCTCATCCGCAACTCGAGTAATGTGTTGGATCTTCGGATTGCCATTATTGTATTCCTTCTATCTCATGAGGTGCTACTCTCGATAGATGGCCACTTTTTTGCGGTGTGTGCCGAATGGGTTCTTGTGTGACCATCCCTTTCCACTTATGACGTTTTCGGACCAAAAATGATGTTATCATATTTTTAAGGTATAGTTGTCTACGTATACAGTGGGTTTTGATGCAGCCACATCATGGGTCATGGGCCGATTTTATTAAATGATAAATATGTTTTTATTATTTAAATCTTTGTACGGTAAATGAGAAGCATGAAATGGTTTTCAAAAGATGAGAAAAATGATTTTTAGCATGCATTGCATTTAGTATCGATTTCCCTACTGAGTTTGTCACTCACCCCTTAGACTATATTTTTCCCCAGGTTAGGGTGTAGGTTCGGCACACTAGTCTTGCACGTTTGGTAGAAGAGCGATGCTAGTTTGCCCTGGTGAGTGTCTTTATCTCCCCGTGGATGCGTGGAGGTTCATCGGTTCAATCCCTCCGTATCGGGTACATTTGGGGTTTTTTAGTTCTGGTGTTGTTAATTTAATTCTTGAACAGTACGTTTATTTATTTATACTATCATGTCTCTAGTTGATCACTCTGTGAACCCCAACCCATATGATTTAGGTTTGGCTTTGATACTTTTCCTGTTATGTCTTCTGCATCTCTTATGCCTTGGGCTGGGTAACCAAGTTCTCTCCGAGAATCCAATCACCTGACCCGACAGTTCTGTTAGGCCCGTCTCCAGGTCGTGATACCTTCCCCCTCCACTCCCCCTTCTCTCTTCTTCTATGCCTAGCAAAACAAGGCCAAAGGTCCTTTTAGAAAAAATTTTGTAGTTACTTTTAATATTTTATTTAATGTATAGTATTAAAATATTATATATATCAAATAATCCCTTAATCCTCTTTCATCGAAAATCCAAACGTCAACCCAAACTTCGTCCAGAGTAACTTTAGTTTACCGAACAGTATTTCAAATTTTTAATCATGCAGTAACTTTTACTTTTTACTTGTTTTAATCATTTGACGAAAATTACACTTGTTTGCACATTGACAAGTTACAAAATTTTAAGTCAAACACAAAAAAAAACAAAAAAAAAAAAAAAAAATTGACCTTGAATGTAACACCCGAAAATTTTAGTCCATTTTCATAAAATACGCATATGTTTTGAAATAAAGCTTTTGAAAAAATTTTACCGTAGGGGAAGACTTTTTCTTTGAACATCACAATAATTCAGTACTTTGGTTATCATAAAATTCATTAACATCATTCCAAGAGAGTGTAAAATACCTACGAAAGTACATTTGTAAATCAATTTTACTTTATAATGTCTTTACATAGAGTGTGAGTCATCCCACAAGTCAAATTCGCCATAACAACCTCAAACACTCCTTATGAGTATGCGTCATTAACTACCTAGTTACCATAATAAGTCTCGTCATACAATTCAATTTCCTACATCACAAGATTCAACTATAAGTCTAACACTTAGTAAGAAATGCATTATATAAAACATGATATGCACTTTTCATAAAAACATTTGTTTTCGTTTTGTTCTTTTCCTTCTTTCTTTCTTTTTCTTCTTTCTATTTCCTTTACTTTATCACTTAAAGGAAAGTAGGCATGACTATGGAAGACACATCACTTACGTCTCACTTCTTCAGGAGAGTCCCAACATCAATTGAGGCCTCTATTAGCTATCATATTCATCATGGACAATGACCTTACGACCTTTGTCGAAGTCCCTGTGGATGATGACGTCGCGACCTTTGTCGAGGTCCCAACATGTGACGATCATGAGACCTTTGTCGACACCCTTGCATTACTAGACTAACGACCTTATCCTCCATAGGTCCAACGTATGTGTGACAGTCTATCCTTAACCCGTCATTGTATCTTTACGTACATTCATTTTTGTTTTAGTCTTTCTTATTTGAAATTATATGCATGTAAAACATTTTCGCTCTTTTCTTGAACACGTGAACCATGAACATGAATGCATAATCATAAAACATCCTCAAACAACATATTATCATCATTACTATCAAGTTAAAATACAATGTAGCACATCCTCGAACAATAGTATCACCAACATATTATCACAAGTATCATAACATCTCTATCGAAACAAAACACAACATTATCACAACTATCATATTACGAAAATCCTAGTATCTTGTGATATAGACCGTTAAGCCACACACATGCAACTATTACTTACCTTGAGTCTTAACACAATTTACAGCACCGTATGAATTATCTTCTTGAGTTGGAAAACCTAAAACATGTTACAATGCACATTAGCATCCAACTACACATATACAACTTAAACATCCATAACTTTTCATATACTTATCCAATTTGAGTGATTCTTGAACTCATAGTTCCCTTAGATAATGCTCATTAATATATATAATCAGTTTACAAATCAAACCCCTTTTTTATGCATAAAACATTCAAAACAGAACCTGATTCTTGTCTAATAACTAGTTTTTATCTCACTATTTACAATTAACTTTCAAAATTCATAACTTTCATTATACAAATCCAAATGTCATGTATCCAATGTTCATAGTTCAATTAAGGTCGCTATTAAAACATACCAAAATGGTTAAGCAATTTCAAATCATTAAGATAGGTTGGTGCTATCAATACCAAAATTGCTCTATTTTTCCCAATTTCAGACCAAGCATGATATTATGTTCATAAATATCAATTAATTGAGAAATTCTTCCATCCATTACTACTAGCATACTATTAGGACATAAACAAGTATTTTTAATCATAAAAATGCAACATAAAACCTAATTTTGTGATCCTTTTACTAAGACTCCAAACATCCCCTCATCTATCACATTTTTCATTATCCTTCTACTCATAAACATAACCATTCTTAATATCACTTAAACTTAAAAAGAGAACTTACTAACCTTCATCTAGTTGAGAGGAAGGAGCTCCAAGTCATGGGTTCAATTGAAGAACCAAACTCACTATTTATAGAGGTTTTAAGTGGTGACTCAACCCTTTTAGGTGTCACAATCTTTGTATAATGCTTCCAAGAGTTTAAAAGGTGTCAAACTTCCTTTCTCCTTTTATGATTAGAAAGACACTTATTGCAGGGAGTTACCACAGCATGACAAATCATCTTCTAGAAGCTTTTTTGTTATTTTTCACTCACCGGACGACCACTAATTACAGTCCAAACAATTGCACGATGACCTTAAAGCTTCATAGTTTTGATCTTTTTTGCCTTGTTCTAGTCAACTATCACTTAAGCTCCAGATGACCGGACACCTCCTAGGGATACACACACATCCGTCATAGACACCAATACGTCTACTACAGATCCTAAAACGTCCACTTCTCCTTTTTCTTTATGATTTTCCTTGATGTGATTGACCGCAACTTAAACTTTTGCCGACTAAAAAACTTCCCGATAGCATTCCAAATTTCGAACAATCATCTGGACGTTCGTATGCTTCTGCGGACACCCTTGCTTCCAAAACTTCTAAGAGATCTCCAGGTCTAGATGACTACGCTTCTTCCCCCAATCGTCCACATCATCTCAAAACCTTGTTTTTTCACACTCCAACCTCTAAAATTTACCAAATCATTACCATCCACTCCAACAATTATTTAATATCAAAATAATTCCATAATCTTCACTCATAATCTCTAGGTTTTCACATCATTTCTTCATAAAAATTCCAACTTACATCCATTCAATAATAATTATCTAACCTTAATTTATTAACAATATTACTAAATTCCTCAGTCTTACAATGAAAAATAAAAAAAAATTACTTGTGACATTTCATTTATTAAAAATGGCAAATTTTACACAATAGACACGCAAAATTTACTCGGTCTTTATTTATTTATAAATTTGACAGATTTTGCAAGTGTTAACATTCTCAATTACTCATTTAATATTTTTCTCATAATACAATAGTTCTGTAAAATACCTCATGCAAAATTTTACTGAGTAAATAAAAAATAAATTAATATAAATAGGAGTCTCCTAAGTACATTGGTTTTAGATTATGCATTAATGAGCATCATTACCAATAAATTAATTGTTTTTTTTAACAAAAATAATAAAAACAATATAATTTCATCTTACTTAGTATTTAATAATCATTTAATGTAAAACATACTCATTCTTTATCAACACATATGTAGTAAGAATCTGATTATATATTCCTAATTGAATTAATCGTATTTCTGACTTTATATTATTGTAAGATTTTATATTTCAAATATAAATTGTAGAGTGAGTATATATATATATATTATGAATTTTATAAAGGACATCAAATAATGCAAGCATAAAAGAATTAACAGACAAAATTGTCTATTCATTACCTTTAATGAATTTTTATAAAATTTATTTGTTGAGCACGTAAAACCAAACTATTGTTTAGTTAGATAGCTTTTAGCATTTCTAGCATTTTTCAATTTTACAGTTCTTCTTTTATATTTTCTATATATAAGTTTAAAATATAAGTCCAAATGTTAATTTATGCTGAAGAATGAATAGAAAACTATCTTGTGAACAACTTCACCTTTGAGAACGTCTTTCTTTGTCTAGAAACATTCGCAAACAGGTGACCTTCTATTGCAAAAGTCTGAGCTACTGCAGTAGCTACATTCATATCCACTGCAAATATTTGCAACGAATATTCGCTCTCCTCAACGTAAGTCTTCCATTTACCTTTTGCCATGTCTTTTTGCTGACACAGTCGCTTCCGGGAATACACTCCTTAACATGACACGACAACGTTTCCCTTTCTTTACTTATCTGCCGTATGTTTATTTGTTTTCCTGAATACGTTCCTTAACACAAAACGACAATGTTTTCTCTACAGGCACTTTCCCTTTCATGGATAGTTTCGTTTCCATAGTCTCATTCCTTTTTGAAACTTCACTATTCAACGAACGCTCGTTAGTAAAATGACGACGTTTGTCCCACTTAACCTCTTTCTGCAGCAGGAAATCCCTTCGCGCTGATACACAACATCAACGAATCTTCAACTAAATGACAACATTTACATTTATTTTTCTTAACTTTTTCCTTGCATGATCCTTCCTTTCCACAACGTCATCTTTTCTTCTTGCAATGGATTATTTCTTTTGTTTGTCCTCTAATCCAATGATCCACCTCACGTCCACTCTTTCAATCCAACAATCCTTCTCTCTCTCCCGTATCTTTAACTAAAAAGAGCAATAGCTTTGCGTGTACTCCTTAATCAATCATCTCAGTCGCTTATTCTCCACATCAGACATTCCCCATCCTCATCTGATGGTTCTCATTTTATCTATCATTCCATTAAATAATCCTTTATCAAAACAACATCGTCCATTTGTGAATACCTTCTTTTCATGGATATATTCACTTTCACGATGCCACTATTCAAAGTACATCCTTTATCAAAATGATGACATTTTATACCTTTATTCATGTGTGTTCCAACGTTAGTGTAGATCTCTGTGTAGATTGTTAGAATTGCTTGGTCCAAGAACTAAGGTCCTTCGATGGGGTTTTCCAAAGGATGACACACCTGTTCTGTAAGTTAGAGTCTGACTGATAGGACAACAATGTTTTTGGTTAGTCAGAATCCAAATGTCCGCTATGGGATTTCCTCGGTTTTCTTCTTGCCTTAAGGTTCTTACGCCTTGGATATATCATATGAACTTAGTGGTTCGATCCTTACAACCAGTCGTTCTATTGGAAGACCATTCGATTTCGATGATTGCCTTCTGTTGTTTTCCTTGTTTCGTTTCTTGTGTCAATTATATCGATAATTTGTGAGAACCCTGTGGATACTTGACACTGTCGTTTCCATGTAAAAAGCCTTCCGGTGCTATAAGTTTTGACTCATTTTGGTCAATGTTAGTTTACGCATCCTAAACTGTTCTTCTACTAGAACGGTGTGTTTCAGATTCACTTTTGTATGGGTATTGTTGTCGCATGGGTCACGAGCTCACCCTTTGTGAGCATTACGCTTGTCTTGTACGAGTAATCTAACCCATGGGATGGCGATGTTCCTAGTTGGTCACAATTCGAATCATCTATCTTGAAATCATTTTTGTTTGGCTTCTTCATCGTGTCTTAGGATTTATGTGCCTTGGTATGTTGAGGATCATGGTGGTTTGATCCCACTCCTGCTGACCTATTTGGAGACCATTCGGTTCAAGTATATCTTGAAAATGTCTAGTTGGAAACATTCAAAAAGTATATATTCTTTCTCATCTCGATCTATAGAATCCGAATATCTAATCGGTTTTCTATTTCTGCAAGTTTCAGAAATCCACCGGAAAATTTTTTTGATCTTTATATCTTGAAATTCTCTAGTTGGAAATGCTCAAAAAATAGATATTCTTGTTCATCTCAATCTTTAGAATCCAAATATCTAATCGGATTTCTATTTTTGCAAGTTTCAAAATTTGTCAAGAAAATTTTTGATTCGTTAAATCTTGAGTTTCCTAAGGCATATTGGGTTGATTTGCGCATGAATTGATTTCTCACAACCCATAGAAATCATATTGTGCCAAATATCCATTCATTGACCTATTTTGGAAAATTTCTGCATTAACCAGGAAAATTTCTATTCTGTGTATACCTTAATTGTTTCAAGGTATCACTTTCGGTGTTTGCTTCATATTCATTGAATATCAAATTCTTCAAAACATTATATCCAAATATTGATTCTAGCGAAAACCTTAGTGGTTTGACTCTAGTCATTCTTGAACGTTCGATTTAAAGTTTGAAAAGTTTAAAATTTTCCAGCAACATTTGTTGAATTGTCTCTTGATTGAGTTCTAACTTTAAGAACCTAAAGAGGAGATTGAGTGGTAAAAGGCAATAGGGCGAATTTATATTTTAAAAAGACTAATTACGAGAGAAACACAAGTGGAGTGATTATCGAACGAGTGTAAACACGTGAAGGAGAGGAAAGGTCCATTTTTACGCATTATTTATTTTATCGCATCAATTATCTTCCTTTCGCTTATTACTTCCCGTTTAGCATTCAATTATATTGTTGTGTTTTTATTTCTCTTTATGTTTACTTAATTGTAATCATCTGCTTCAAAATCGTCAGTGGAAAGAAGAGAGAAGTGGATTTAAAAATGTTCATGAGGGCCATACAAGACCAATACAAGGATCTTACTAGAAGAATGGAACGATTGGAAATACCATCACCTAAGTACTCTCGTGGAAGGAGAGTTGATGAGGGAAGCGAGTTCGAAAATGAGGATAGACCATACCGAAGGGAAAGATATGACAACAAAGACAAAGAGGACGGTGACCTAAGCCACTTCAAGGTAAATATTCTAGGGAAAAGTGATCCCGAGACTTTTTTGGAGTGGTAATGAAAAGTGGATTCGTTATTTGAATGTCAAAACTATACAGAAGAGAAAAAGATTAAGTTGGACACAATGAAGTTTACGGACTATGCAAATATTTGGTGGGATCAATTGGTTAATAATCAGAGGCATAATAGAGAGGCCCCAATTCGCACATGGGAGAATGTGAAGACACTTATGAGGAAAAGTATGCTCTGTCACACTATTATAGAGATTTGTGCTGGAAACTCCAAAGTTTAACTCAAGGATTTAAGAGTGTGGAAGAGTATTACAAAGATATGGAAGTCATTATGATAAGGGCCAATATCAATGAAGATGAGAAAGCCACAATGGCAAGATTTTTAGGAGGCTTAAATTGAAAAATTGCAGATATAGTGGATTTACAACACTACATAGATATGGAAGATTTACATCATAAGGCAATCAAAATAGAGTGGCAATTAAAAGCAAAAAGAAGTGCAAAGGTGGGGACAGCCTCAAATAATTCGTGGAAACCAAGTTGGAAAAGTGATAAACCAAACCCAAGGGAGGATCCCAATGGTAAAACCACGACTAATAATGACATTCCACCAAAAGGAAAGGGTAAAACTTCTACATCAACTCGGACTAGAGAGATCAAATGCTTTTGATGCCAAGGATTTGGTCATATCGCATCAAATTGTCCGAACAAGAGAATGATGGTTTTATTGGATAATGGAGATATGGAAAGCTTGAGTTCAAGTGATAATGAAATGTCACCACTTGAGGATTGTAGTGACATGGATGTGGAAGAACTAGTTAAAGGAGAATTACTAATTACAAAGCGAGTATTAAATGTGCAAGTTAAGGAGGAGGACAACAAGGTCCAAAGAGAGAACATATTCCATACTAGATATCATGTCAACAACAAGGTTTGTACTTTGATCATCGATAGTGGGAGTTTCACAAATGTGGCAAGTACGTTGCTTGTTGAAAAGTTAAACTTAAAGACCCAAAGACACCCATAACTCTACAAGTTGCAATTGTTAAGAGATTGTTCTGAAATCAAGGTGACAAAACAAGTAAGTATTGCTCTATCAATAAAAAAATACAAGGATCAAGTTTTGTGCAATGTAGTCCTAATGCAAGTCACTCACATCCTTTTGGGAAGACCATGGCAATACGATAGAGTGGTCAAACGCAATGGATTAAAGAACGAGTATTCGCTAGCTCAAAATGGAAGAATTGTGGTTCTTACACCTTTGCAAAAATGGGAAGCAAGTATGGACCAAGAAAAAATAGCCAAAGAATTCCAAAAAGAGTTGAAAGAAAAAGGAAGGGAAATTACAAGTAATGGAGTAGTCAAAAAACCGAGAGGAACAGAAGATAAGGAAAAAAAGGCGAATATGAAAAAGGAGACAAAAGAGCTGAAGAGAGAAAACCCAAGAGTGAAGTGAGCAAAAAAGGCAAAGAGGAAGAAAAGAAATTAGGGAAAAGGAGAAAAACCAAGGAAGGAGAGGAAAAAAAGAGTTGAATTGTGAGGAAAAGTGAAAAACAAAATGAGATGATTTTATTACTATGCAAAAATACTTATTTGACTTCAAGTAAACTAACCAATTTTTTTCCAGTGAATGCTACCTCTCTTTTGTAGAAATATGATGACGTGATTCCATAGGAGTTACCTAAAGGAGTGCCCCCACTTAGGGGTATAGAATATTAAATCGACTTCATGCCAGGCGTCACGATTCCTAACAAACCCACACATCGAGCAAACCCAGAAGAAACCAAGGCAATACAAAGGCAAGTGGACAACGTCTCTGAATATATTGAGACTTTTCCATACATCATCCATTATAAGAAAGGTAAGAACCACGTAGTCGCCAATACGTTGTGTAGAAATTATGTTCTAATCACTTCTTCACAATTTGAATTATTAGGTTTTGAATTCATGAAACCTTTGTGTAAATTGGATTTGGATTTTTATCAAGATTGTGAGAAAATTGCATTGTTGACTACTATAGACATGATGGGTATTTATTACAAGAATTACTTGTTAGTTTTGCATCATTACCACATATTGAGTTTGCCTATAATCAAGTTGTGTCTTCTACTATTTTTATCAAGGAAATCCATGATAAAAAGTCATCAAACGACAAGCAAAAACCCATGATGATACTAAGTATTAAGAAAGAAGCAATGGAGGAGAAAGGACACATGGGAAGCAAACAACTTATGCAAATTTGGAAAAAGGACTTGGCCAGCCCTCGCATCAGTGCGCCGCCCACATACCCTGATTGCCAGCACTCACGTTGTGCATCCAGCGTTTGCACTGATAGCACACCACCACACATCGCCTAATTAGCGCACCTGTCAGTGCGCCTCATCAATGCGCCCAGTCAGCGTGCCACATCAGCGCAACTCATCAACACACCTCACTACAAGTCCTACACCTCGTTAGTGCACATCTCCCGACCCTGCGCCTAGCGCCCATGCCCAATCCGTCAGCGCACCCCGTCTCTGCCCAACCTACCCCAGCGTGCGTGCTGCCCAGCCTAACGTGCACTAGCTCGGCCCAGCGCGCCCTCCGCACGGTCACCGAGCCATTTTGCCACCAAAACCCTAATTTTTGTTTTATTTTGTGTTTTTTAGTCTTTATACTATGTTATAAGGTTAACTTAACTTTTTGCCTATTTAAACAAGTGTAATACCTCATCGGAGGAAGAACTTTGATGAATGAAAATTAAGTTTATGCTTTGTGTGAGATTATATGGAATTCTCTTCTTGATTTCTTATTGAATAATTTGATCTTCTTCAAGTGTTTCCTTGAAAAGATCGAACTTCATAGTTTTGGTTCAACCAACAAGTTTGGATTGGGTCAAGCTCTTATACTCTTGAATCTTCAAGGCGTTTCTATGATTATTCCACATGGGTGTCGAGTCTTGTATTTTTAATATCCAAGGTTTGAATCAATTGCCAATGAGCAAAGCTACAAGCTGTCATGCCACCCGTCAGATGGAACAGTACTTGGATAGGCAAAGCATAGTGACTAACAATCTTCAATCCATGTGACTAAAACCCTAGCAAGGTTCTAGGGCTCGAAACCCAAAGATGCATCATCACTGTCCCATCTCCATTTTGACTTCTGGGGCTCAAAACCTGAGGACATGTCATCGGTGCCCTATCACCCTTTCGCACATACAAACAATCAACCTTCATGTAGTAGAAGATTTCGCATGATAGCCTCGTGATGCTTTGGCACCAGAAAATGGTATACCATATACGATATAGTAAACGTGAGAAAACATACAAATATATCCACAGGTAACAAAATGGTATACCATATACAATATAGTAAACGTGAGAAAACATACAAATACGTAAAAACAGATGTGTTGTCCAAACAGTCCCCGTTGGGTTTTCAAGTGTGGTATCCCACAATATCAATTTTCAAAACATGATGCAATGCAGTGCAGAAAGCATAAAAAACTCTACCTTATAGGCAACCACAACATACTTACCGACAAGCTAGCTCCATGTGCTATCTGAAGTAAGGGGCACACCACTGACATCTCTAGAACCTATAACAAGGCTGATGTCAACATCCCAACAATCACATGTGGAAACATATTAGTGCCAAATAAGATTAGGAACCCAAGACAGTCTCTAAGGACAGCCACAAGTCCCAAACCAAAAATTAATTTAGGAATACCCCAAGAGTCCTAGACCGAGAGAAACAACCAAACTGAAACCCAGCCAACTCTGAGAAACAAATAGTGTGGTTGACCAAAACATAACCACGGTTGACGAAAGACAGAACACGACATGCTCAATTTGATCCACTTAACAGTCCCCTCATTTATATATAGAAACAAGAAGCAATTTCTTTTCAAGATAGCGAAGGGGAACCTCCTTATTGACTTCGCTCTCCAGATCGAAAGCAAGGATTCTCAGATGCGGGATTACCAATGTCACGATTGGAATGTTGAAAGGAAGCTGTGGCACTTCTGCCTAACCATGGTTGACAAGGAATTATAGTAGTAAAGCGAGACCAATCAATGGTCGTTGAGGTAAAGCGAAGGTCAACCAAGACCTCACAATTCAATCAAACCAAACAACAGTCAACTGGTAGTGTCGACGAGACACATCGATGATCAACCAAAACCTCACAGCAGTTGATGCAACATGCCCGCAACCATCCAAGACTCTACAGTCGAGGAGACTCATCTAAAGTTAATCGGGCATGACTTTAGTAAAAAACTAGCTTGAAATCCATTAAACCAAACAGAGCCTAAAACTTTTCCAACGACAAGAATTTTCCAATGATGAGTCATAAGAAATAGGTGAAAATGCCATATGTCAAGTCTAGGAACCCAACCGACACACAAACGGCTCAATGGGACAAAACCGGGATAAAAATCCTCTTTCTAGTTGAGCAATACCTGGGTAAATTTCTCCTTGTACAATTTAAAATATTTTACAGAATGAATATTTGTAAAAGAAATACATTTCGTAATAGTGTATATTACACTCGATATTATGCCATGAAAAATTATGAAGAAAAATTGTAAGACTAATTAAGGTGATTAATTAACGGAAGTATTGAACTAATGAAGAGAACAATGGAGGTAGGGCATTTGACATCCATTTTACATCGCTTCTCCATGCAGCTTCTCCACACTTATAAGAGGTAGGGCATTTGAAGGCTTCTGGTTATTTTCTCCTTTATAGAGAGCAACGATAGAGAGATAGAGGGAGTACATAAGAGTGAAAGTGGTGGTGTGAAGGCCTTGGATTGTTTAGCTGCTACTCGCCAAGAGTAAGGAAGGTGTCATGGATTCTCTAGAGTTCCTCTGAGTGATGTTCTTCTAAGTAAGGTAAGAAGTAAGCATGTCATGGCTAGAGGAGGCCTACACCATCAAGGAGAGCGTGTTGATTGTGTTCTGTGAGTTTGATCAATGTTGCTCTCTGTCTAACTAATTCCTGTTGTTAGTTGCTTAACTTCATTCTCTATGATTAGCAACTTAGTTAACTCTCTTGTATTAGTTGCTAGTTTAACTCTCTGTTATTAGTTTTGGTTCTGATTGATGAGTTTATTCTGTATCGCTTATTGCTCTGATGCTCGCCGCTCTAATGGACTCAGTTGAGAATAATACTTTGTTGATTTGCTTACTTTATCTCTATTTCATTACTGCTAGAATAAATGTTATTGTTTTCTTTAATTGCTGAGCATGTTTATGATTCTGAATACTGTTACTGCTTCCTTTAACTATCGAGCATGTGTAGGATTCTGAATACTGTTACTGCTTTCTTTAACTGCTGAGCATGTTTAGGATTTTGAATATTGTTACTACTTCCTTTAACTGCCGAGCATGTGTAGGATTCTAGATGTTGTTACTACTTTCTTTAATTGTTGCTTTCCTTAATTGCTGAGTACTATTGCTACTTCCTTCAACTGCTGAGCATGTGTAGGATTTGATGTTTACATATTATGTGGAATGTTCTGATTGCATTGATATTCCTTGTTGTGTATGATTGATATACTGCTATAATGTGAACATTGCTTGAGTCAACATACATCATGATGATAGAAATAATTAGGGATACCATGTAGTTGGTATTCAAATGCATTGCACGAGAAAAACCAGACTAAATGAATGTAATGGGAATTGGGGGTTGGGGAGGTAATTCGGATTCTAACTGGTAGACTCAAGATTATACTCTTCCCTTGTTGGAAATATTCCCAATGTCCCAACTCAATATATGAGTTTAATGATATGAGACTATGAGTAAAAGATAGATTAGGTAGATTCATTTCTGACATAATCAAACATATGCATGCATCATATTGCATCTTACTTCTTGCTAAGCGTTAGGCTCACAATTTGCTTGTCGTGTAGGTGACTGTCTAGATATCAGTGTTATCGATGTGGAGGAGGATGCATGGCCTATTGAGCACTTGGTTTACCCAGCTAATTTAACCTGAGGGGTTATAGCTCACGAATAGTCAAAAAAGAGTTTTGAAATAAGTTGTAAATGATTTTGAAAGATGGTAAATATTTTGTTAAGAAGTGGACTCTAGTTTAAAATATTAAAAACTATATTTTGAAATTATTATTAATCTCCGCTTATTCACTATGATTTACATTCCCCTTGCATGTTTTAACTAGATTAAATAAAAATTTTATATGACTAAATTTTATACAACAAAAGAAAAAAAAAGGTTTTTCTAAATGCGGGTCGTTACAACTTGGTTGACCAGTTTAGCCACTGTCAACAGTTTTGTAACATTCCGTTTATCTTTACCATTCCTTGCCATGTATAAAAATTTTTCCTTCCTTCATAATTGTTATTGAAAAGCATATGAAGGGAAAATATCAGAATAATCAAAAGCGGAAGTCAGTCACGATTTCAAAAAATAAATTTTCACCACATTAGCAAAATATTCATAGTTAGCAAAACATTTCCCACAATTAAAACTTAATTAAATCACCACTTTAAAACTGTTTAAAACAACCATGTTTCCTTTTTGTGAGTCATAACTCCCAGGTCAAAATGCCGAGTAACACAAGCACTCATCGTTTCACGCTCCTTCCACATGTACTTCGCTGGGATCAAGATCATCACCTACACCATGAGATAAGCTTAGCCTAACGCTCAGTAATAGATAGACTCAAATGCAGTGATCAATGTATGCTTATACCATCTGTCTCAGAAAAGAATCTATCTTTTCTGTCTTATCATTTACGTTTCACTTGTTAGTCCAAACGTTGGGGGTTTTTGGTACAGAAGAAAAGTGAACCCTATAGTCCATGTTAGGCTTAACCGTGACCCAATCCCAACGTAGGACAAGTTGTATCCATCAGGGGTATTACCACCTAGGACCGTCACTAATCTATCAAATCTCCACACACCCATTTACATTTATTTCATTCATTTCATTACAATGCAATGCATATGCCAACATTATCATAGTATTTCTAATCATGATCCATGCCATGGATGTAATTCATATAATGCACAACATTAATAGAATACGCAATCAGAATAGAGCATGAAACTTGAAAGTTGAATTAACATACATTTAAGAAAACAGAACCGTAAAGTAACAAACAGCGTACATTTCTAACCATCTTGACTTACCTTCCATGTTAACTTTATCTTTATAGTTTATTAAATCAATAATACCAAGAGCATGTTCATTCGAGTAACAACGAAGAGCATTTTAATTAAGCAGATACAAAACAAAGGCTAACATTTCATCAACAAAATATGGACCCTCAATATTGACTAGCAATTAGTAAGTGGAATAACTAATAAACCATTCCCACATGAACAATTTAGCATTGCAGTAATCAACTAAAGGATGTAAGACTGAACACACATCCAAGTATAGATTTTCAACAACCAGCAAGCATAACTCAACATTTATAGGGCTTAATTATTCATCCGCGGCCAGCAAGCTGTAACCAAAGTAGATAATAGAGCTTAAAAATCAACATAACATTATTTCCCCAACATACATGTCTCAACAGAACCAAACTTAACGAGCAAAACATTATTCAACATTCTTAATTTCTCATAGCAATAATTAGGAATAACAAGATTTGTGTAACAGTTCTTAAAGACAAGGTAAAGAACAAAACTTGGACCATCAAACAAGCATTTCTAATCCCATGATGTAGGCCTCCACTGGCCACACAGATACACTATTCCTTACCTTTGTCGCAAACAAATCCTGCAGAAATTCACTTTTTCCTTCATCAGCAGCACTGTAGCTCTTCTCCAAATGACCAAACAACATAGCTCTCCAAAGGAGAAGTTTCTTGATGTGCCCCAAAAACCCCACTGACCGACCTTGAGCCTTGAGGTTCACTCTTTATCTAATGAGTTCTTATTTTGCAGGGAATAATAAATTAATAGAGTTCACAGAGGTGAAGATAAGGAAGTTACGCATCATGTTCTCATGTGGAGCCATGCAATCCCAGATTTGCTAGAGTCACAATTTCCTGGCTTGGAAGAGCTCGCACTAGCCAAAGCCAACAAGGTTGAAATGAGGGTTTTATTGAAGTTTCTATGTCAAACTTATGTCTTTGGTTGTTTTCATTGTTGGATGACTGGTTAGGAATTAGTTTTGAGAGTTTTAAATCATTTTGTTGATGTAGGAATGTAGGTGCTCGGTTTGCATGTAAATCGAGCCCTCATGCCAAATTTTTGTGAGTTCAAGGGCAAAGTTGTAATTTCTTTTGTTTTAACTTTAGAGTGTTATTTAGGGCACTCTAAGGGAACCTTGGATGGATTGGAAAACCCTTAGTCGAAATCGCTTCTTTATTTAGAGAGTTCTCTCTAGTGCAAATCGGTGGCTTGGTTTTGCTTCACGGTTTCACCTCCATCAACAAATCTTCTCCTTTGTTCTTGCATGGCCTAGGAGGAGAAGACTTATACTACCTCTTCTAGAAGTTTCACCTTGAGGTTGTCCTTGTGGCATGGAGGTAGAAGACCACGGCAAAAGCTAGGTTGGAATGGTGTTTTCCAAAACATCCGAACAAGTCGTCTCTCTCTGCCGAGTGGGAGAACGCAGACCAACATGGTGCCTCGATTCTGTCCATTTTTCATAAAGGTTCTACTATATTTTTGTTCTAAGATTATTGTTACTTTTGTTCTTGAGATATTTTGGGTCGAATCGCGTGAATTGGACTCGTATTTTGAAAGTTATGGTCGTTTTACTAAGAGAAGCGCAAAACCAGTTTTTTCGAGAATCACAGATCTGACCTTCAACTTTGCCGGCACATAACGTCCTTTGAACAACGTCTTTCAAGCTGATTTTTAGTGGTGATTTACTATTATGTGTCTACTACTTATTCTGTAAATTTGAGCTTCAAGGCCCTTATGCAAGTGGAGTTATATTGGTTTAAATTCTAGTGTTCAAAATTAGGGCGAGGTGATCAACCTTTTTTGTTCTGGACTAGTTTTGGATTCCATCCTATTTCATTGGTTTCTTGCAACTTCTTGGATTGAAATTTTGTGTTGTAAGCATACTCTGGACATATGTGAAGTATTGGTGACATGCCTCGGGGGCCGAGGCCTATTACTCGATCGCAAACAAGGTCCTTACTGTCACTGAGCCAAATTACTGATGATCTTGTTTCTTTTGCAGGTATTAACTTCGAGGATGATTCTATTTGGGATGTTGTCCCAACGGATAAGGAGCAACCTGTGCATGTCTTGACTTGGGACACACGTGAATGTTATGAGCTTCATCAGACGGGAATTTGTCTTCCCGGCATCCCAAACGTGTAACCTTTCAATTCTGCATATTTTTATTTATTTCTTATTTTTATTTTCATGGCAAACATTGCGCCTATTTTGTGAGGGTAAAGCATGGTTATAAGCTTTACTCATTCATGCATTTAGATTGTTGGTTAGGTTAGATGGTGATGATTGAGTTATGGGCTAAGTCCAATCCTTTTCAAGCCCAAGGAAAGAGCAAGCCCAAAGAAAACATCAAGGAGCTGCCACGTGTACGCCATGCATGTTCTTCCACCAGCTTTAATCTCGGCCATTCATTCCACATTCATCCAAGAGCCTGCATATTGCCACCCACATGCCTCATCTTGGCCGTCCATCATCTGCCTCATCTCGACCGTCCATCACCCTTACTCATCATCACCTAGGTTATAAATTTCCATGGTTAGACGCATTGAAAGACAACTTTTGACGAGATTAATATATTACTATTTCCCTTCCCTGTGAGGAGATTCCGACTCCGTCGAGCGGCCGCCCCGGATCTTCGAATCCGAGACGAAGTAGAGGACTTCCTTGTTAGCAAGCTCGTGGTGCTTGAGCTAACTCGTAAGTTTTCCCTTTTCAAACTTCCATTGGGAGTTTGAGCGAGGGAAAACCGAACCATTGCCCGCGATCGGTAGATTTTCTTCGAAAATCTAGAATCCGTGAACCTAACGTTAGATAGTTCCCGGATCCGATCAAAGGTCTACATCTCCGTCCCTGTCATTCTTCGTGGGTTGCTAACATGTACTTCCTTTTGCAGGTCGTCTCGTGTCAATTGGGAATTTAAATAATGATTGGAGTTTATTTTTGACCAATTTGTTCATCCATTAATTGAGATAGTTACAAAACAGTTTTTACCGTTGAGAGAGCCATTTCCGAGCAGCTTCTTGAATTGGTCATAACTCTGTGTGTATAACGAATTTGGGCGTGATTTTTGGAAGTTTTATTCTTTAGATTGTTAGCTACTTGCCATATAAATTTGAGGTCCAAAACCTATGTACACAGTGAGTTCTCTGCATTTTAGTGGTCGGATTTGTGCATTGGTCGATTACAGTTTCCGCTTGTTTGTTGGTTTGGAGTCTTGGGCGTCTAATCATTTCTTCCCCTGCGACTGCTAAGCTCCCAAGCTTAGCATTTATAGATACAAAATAAGAGAGGTGGCATCCCATGGAGCTTCCACTTGTCCAACACTGCCCAACTTACCAGTAAAAATAGGGTAGCAGACGTTTTTCAGACGACAGCAGACTATTTTCAGGTGACTGTCGAACTTCCCGGTCAATCACCTTCATGAAGATGATCGACCATAAACTTTCAAAATAAACTATTTTCTCGAATTCTGGTCGATCACAAACGTAATGGACGTGTAGTACCCCAATTTCCCATAGCATAATTAAATAAAGAGAATTAAGAAATTAATTGGTGTAATGGGGTATTTGGAGCTAAGTTGGATGATCATGGCGCTGGTGTAGTTATTATACGCTGAAGAAATTAACAATAAATGGAGAACTAAGGGTTTGTCAAATGACGGACGTCCTTTGTAGTGGGACGGACGTCCTTTATAGTAAGGGGTCGATATATGACTTTGGGAAAGGCAGGCATTGCTAAGGAAAGACTAATGTTTGAAGTGGGAAGAAAGTGACGAATGTCCTTTATGGAGGGACTGACCTCCGACATAGAGAAAATGGACGCCCTTTATAGAAGGATGGACGACGTAGCTTGCTTGAACTAAGTGGAACGATGTCGTTTAAGGAAGCGAGGGCCATCCTTTATGGTCAAAGGATGTCCGAAATAAAAGAAAAGGGGAACGTTGTTAAGATTTAAGTGGGACAATGTCATTTGGAATGTCCTTTATGGACAAATGACATCCGAAATAGAAGTAAAGGGAACAACATTAAGACTTAAGTGGGACAGCGTCATTTGGAACAAAGGGAGGAAAAGCTTATTGAGGAACGGACGTCCCTTATTAAGGAACAGACGTCCCTTATATTGAAGAAAAGGATGTCTCATAGGAGCAATAACAAATGATAGATAAGAAACATCGGATGAATTGTGGACCATTAGATGAGGCCTAAAAAAAATCAGATGAATTGTGGACAGTTAAATTAGCAAGGGTGACATCCATCGTTCATAAGAAACGTCTATCACTGAATTAAGGACGGGGCCATGTGCAAGGCTCGTGTGAATCAAAAAAGAAAATGGACGCATTTTATGACCGTCGGATGAGGGAGTGAAAGAAGTAGGACCGTAGGATTCATGATGAAGGACATCCCTTATGGAAAATGGATGTCCTTCTTGGCAATTTTCACATTTAAATTGTGAGTAGCTAATCGTGGCAGATATGCAATCTTTCAAAAAGGAATATGCTCCCTTCCAGCAAGTGTTTTGGCTTTCCTTTAGCGAGCGTTTTGGCATTTGATTTCACAATCATCCTTAAATGATATGCTCTTTCATATGGCAATTGAATGTGGTGGCAGCTAGAAGTTGTTGGCGAATGTCACAACAGTTTATGATATCCATGGAAATTACTTGCTTATTAAATCAAAGGCAGAAGCAAAGGGAGGGCAATTTGAGTTTCCCTACTAAGAAAAGAGAGTGTGTGAGAGAGAGAAAAAGATATAGAGAACGAAGGAAGTAAAAAGGTCCCTGCTTTGGGTTATTTGGAAATCACTGATTTTGGTGTGAAGGGAAGCACGTGACTGTAAGGAATCGTCAAGTGAGGTAGGGGATAATAGTGTGTTGTGGCCAGTGGAGGCCTACACCATAAGTACAGGATGTGTTCTGCTTGTTGCTTAGAATATTAAATTGTTGATTCTGCTTTGGTGATGAATATTCATTCTTCTAATTGATTCTAATTAATGCATTATTTAGTCCCTATTAGCTTTACCATGTTATTCCCAGTTATTTTTTATGCACTAATAAGTTCTTCTAATTGATTTTGATTAATGCATTGTTTAGTATCTGTTAGGTTCGCCATGTTATTCCCTGTTATTTTGGATGCACTAAGAAGTTCTTCTAATTGATTCTAATTAATACATTGTTTAGCCTCTGTTAGGTACGCCATGTTATTCCCGGTTATTTTGAATGCACTAAGAGATTATTTGGTTTCTAATTGTGATGTTCGCCATGCTATTCCCTATTGATTTTGTATGCATTGAAAAGTTGTGACTATTATATGGAAAGAAGTTTAAAGATGATACGATACATGGTTGAAAAGAATTATATATTGCGATGCATCTGTTTGTTTCTCCCCTATTGTTTCCATGTTATCACTTAGGTTTGATTATGTGGATTTAAATGCATTTCCTTTACCGATTCCTATTATAGTGTTCATATATATATTGTTGAGTTTTGTTCATAATTTGTATTGACATGCATCACGTTTAGAAACAGCTAGGAATCATGCATTGTACAGGAGAGACTGGATTAAATAAATGTAATAAAAAAGGAAATTGGGGAGTCTAGTGACGGTGATGCATGGGAGCATAGTACAATGTTTCCTTTTCCACGTAGGGATTGGGTGACCTATTCTTCTCAGGTTAACCACAAGGATGTATCTATTCTCTCCAACATCCTAGATTAAATGAATGTAATAAAAATTGGAATTGGGGAGTCTAGTGATGGTGATGCCTGGGAGCATAGTACGATGTATCCCTTCCCACGTAGGGAGTGGTGGAGCATAGTACAATGTATCCCTTCCCACGTAGGGATTGGGTAACCAATTCTGCTCAGGTTAACCACAAGGATGTATGTATTCCCTCCAATGTCCAATTTCTTAATGATATGAGACTGTGAGTAAAGAACAAATTGGGTGGATTCCTTTCTGAAATAATCAAACATATGCATGTATCATATTGCATCTTTCATATTGCATCTTATCTCTTACTAAGCGTTAAACTCACAAATTACTTGTGGTGTAGGTGATGAACAGGGTACAGGGTATATACCAGAGGAAGGAACATTCAGGATGAGCACTTGAGTTACCCCAGCCGATTTGACCTAAGGGTTTTGGTTCACAGAAAATAAATTGAGATTTTAAAACAATTGATATTTTTCATGTGATGTTTTCTCTCAGAAATAAGATGAATGTTTTGTTAAAAGCTTAGATTTCTCTTTACATTAAAAGTATGTTTTAAATTGTTATTTGTTTATGCTTTATTTACTCTGAATTATTTTTCCTTTCTTGCGTTTTGAATAATTAAAAGAAAAATTTTGTTTG
The DNA here is from genome assembly GCA_022433065.1 of Begonia loranthoides. Classification (NCBI taxonomy): domain Eukaryota; kingdom Viridiplantae; phylum Streptophyta; class Magnoliopsida; order Cucurbitales; family Begoniaceae; genus Begonia; species Begonia loranthoides. The sequence continues at coordinate 11,527,020 of CM039477.1, read as the reverse complement.
ACTAAGAAAAAGATAAGGTTTGAAAATGCGGTTCGTTAGAGTTAGTATTAGAGCATAACCAGGACAAATGCGGTTCTATAAACAGCTGGTAACGCAAGACTCATCTTGAAATACTCCTTTGATTGTAAGTTTTGTTTTGTTTCTTCAATTGTTTTCTTTAACTCATTATTTTATAATGTAAAAATATATAGGACTATAGAATGGCTAGAAGGACATATATTGGACTATAGAATGGCTAGAAGGATATATAGGACTATAGAATGGCTAGAAGGATGAGAGCTAATGTAAGAATCAATGACTAGAGGGATGAGACCGTTGGTATTCAAGAAAATTGTAGTGACTATGAGGGTGATGGTATTCAGGATGAGAGAGATGATGCCCTCAATTGCCTAACCGCTATAGTGGAAAGGTTTATAGATAGGGTTGAGCATGGAAATACAAGAGTGGCAGAGAAACTGGATGTAAGTTGGGAGAAATTTCCATGATTGCAAGCACCTCAATTTGATGGAGATATCACTAATCCAACCAATGCCGAAGAATTGATCATAACTATGGAGGACATGTTTGCATATGCTAAGATGAGAGAAGAGGACATTGGTTGTATGCGCAATGTTTATGCTGGTCAAAGATGTGAGATTTTGGTGGGACTCCATCAAGATAATCAAGGACGAGACTATAATGACGTGGATAGGGTTCTAGAAGATCTTTATGACAAGTACTTTAACCGCACAATGAGGACAAGTTAGCTGGTCAAATTTACAAAGCTTAGTCAGGAAGGCATAGTTACGAAGTGCATTCGCAAGTTTGAAGCATTGTTACGGTTGCCTCGCTTTTGGTGAGAAGTAATAAGCATAAGGTGTAACATCCCGTATTTTTAAAAAGCGCAAAAAGCGTAAAATTCAAAACTTTTCGTTTTATACAAACATCAATCTCTTTTTCTTTCATAAAACCCGATCGCTAACACTCGATCGCTAAAACCCGATCACTTTACTTTGATCGCTAACACCCTTTTCTCAATTTACGCTCAAATGCCATAACATTCTTTGAATAAAACACAACGGAATAAAAACAACATTAAGAATAAGAAATCATTTACAAAACTCTTTTAAAATACTTTTCCTTTCACTTTCTAGCCTAGCCAGCCACAAGATCCACCCGTGCAAATCCATCATCAACTGTCCTTCACCTGTTCATTTGTTGCTCGTTCGTACCTATATCATAAGACCTAACTAATGAGCCTAATGCTCAGCAAGTGATAAAGTGAAGTGCGAATGATATGCATGATCATACGATGCAATTTAAGCCAAGAGTGTACACATGACAAACACCGTGGGACCATGGGAACCCGATCCGATCACTCTCCAGAAGAACACACACACACACACACACACACATATCTATCTATCTAGGGCTTCCCAGGCCGTATACACTCCTTTGTTACGAGACATTGGGGATTTCAACAACAAGGAACAATGAGCCTTCGTCTAATCCATCCAACATGGATCTAATATTCTCTAAGCCCATCCAACATGGACCTAATATTCTAAACCCATCCAACATGGGCCTAATAGGTCATCATTGTTTCCCGAACCCCCACATGCCTATTTACATAGATTATTATGTCATACAATATGCACGTGGATTCATACAATCCTATATGCAATAAATGTCTAATAAACACATCATTAAAAAGACTTAATTCTAGTAAACACACAGCATACAATCCTAATTCTTGTGATGTAGGGTCCGAAGACCAAGGCACAGTAAGTATCACTTACCTGGCATCCATAACGCCTTTCTGTTTCTTTTCTCTTCTACATACCTTCAAAACCATAACTACTATGCATTAATAACACAATTCCCTAAACCGTAACACTTAATACATCTCATTATCAAATTCCTAGATCTTAACATATATAAACGAATAATTATGACCCTACAATGTTGCTCATTCCATCAATGTGTCATGATATAGCAGAGTAGAGAACCATTTAAGTTCTTTTTATCCAAACGATAATTCAAGCCAAAGACTAGAATTCACGACAACGAATTCACAATGTCTCAACCTATCCATTCACACCAATTACATCCCACAACAATATTTCTTACAAATCCTTGATTTTATTCTCAAACATATTTCTTTAAACCCTTTTTAATACATAAATTAAACAAACTTAGACTCGTTCCCATAAAATCCAACATCAACTATAAATCAGAAAGAGACGACATATCCAAAATAGGAGCCATTCGTCAACATATATACAGAGAGCTATATCCAATAAAAGAGTGCATTTCAAACCCATAGAGCACATTCATATGCTTCAACCACAATCATACAACTAAGCCTCATCAACCATCAATAGTTCACCACAATTAACCCACACAGATCAAAGATAACAGGAAGATCAATATACCTGAAATTAGATGTGACCCAAGAGGAGAAAACAGGTCAACCCTCCCTGTTTGCAATCTTCCAGAGAACACTCAGTCTTCCTTTCACCTACACTTGTCTTCTTAACCAATCCAGAGTAACTCCCACCTTCACTTTTACTTTCAGAGAGTCTCACAGCACATCCCCATCCAAATGAGACCGAGAATACTCAATAAAACAAAGAACAACCAACATATTATAATCAATTTCTCACAATTATAATCAAAGACCCAAAACATGGATCAGTAGTCAGCACAACCTGATAACCGTAGCTAATTTCCCAAAAATATTGCATTGCTCAGTTAAGGGAAATAAACCCACAAGCAGAAATGAAGAAATTCTTCTTACCAACACTCCCAAGAGTACTCCAGTAGCTTCTTCTCCAATTTCCAACACTCTCAGCTCCTTACACAGAAAGCTTTTCTCTCCAGCACATATTCTGAAATTACAGAACACCTTAACTGTAAGATAGCCAAGAAACGTACACCTATACTCACACGAATTACACAGAGGAGGATGCCATGTGGAAGATTAGTGTCATGCCAGCCAAAGCACTGGACACCCAGCTCAATCGGTGGACCAATTGAACCGGACCAAATTCGATTTCTCCCAGTGAACCGAAGGTCCCCTACCTCCACCATCGGCCACTGCCATCTCCGAACGAAGCAACCATTCCCTTGCCGTCGCCATTCGCTGCTGTCAGTCCTTGCCAATTATCACCAAGCAATCGAAAATTGACAGAACAACTCACCTGGATGCAACTTCATCGATTCATCCCGTCACCTCAGAGATTCCGAGCCCTAGCTCGCAGCAGTACGCCGAAAGTCGGAAGTTGTGAATGCTGCGAGGGAGCCCAGCTCATCGCCGTTCATCGTCGCCTGAGCTTCGACGCCCAATTTGCGTCGCTCGTCGCTCGCGTTCTCCAGCTCTCTCTCTGCCTCTCTCACTCTCGCTTTCATCCAAATAGCCATCGGGCCATTTAATTCCAACCGGTTCAGGAGGAACCGGTTTTAATCCTCCTCATTATAATTAAACCACCTTTCCTTTTTAATTAACTTAACTTAATTACCACTATAATAATAATCCTCAATTTAATAATAAATCTCCATTTAATTGAATAATAAACCCAATCTTTATATATATTAATCTCACTTTCTTATTTCAATAATTTAATTACGTCCTTAGCAACGTTATGAGTAATATCCCGATAATTTATTCGACTAATTCGAATATCTCCAATATTTTCTAATTTATCATTTTTAAATTGTGATATAAAAATTCGGGATATTACAATCCTCCCTCCTTATAGAAATTTTGTCCTCGAAATTTGCTCAATGTAAGGAGTCCTTCAATTTAAAACTCAACGTAACTTATCGTAACCTACGCTTACATGAAACGTCCAAGGATTATATCACTTTTCACTTCTGTAAAGCACAAAATGCAGCAGAAATTCCCAATTCATATCCATACAACAAATTCAAGTTGCGCAATATCCAGAGTTATTTCAGAACTAAATTTTGAGGACAAAATTTTTGTAAGGTGGGTAGATTGTAATGCCCCAAAATTTTAAGTATCGTGTAAATTCCATTTATGACGTTGTAATAACTCTTGATAATATAATATATAGTTCATAACATGTGGTTAATGCCATATAGTGAAAAACGTTCAATAAAACACAAGGTTGGAAAGTTGTGGACGCATAGGATGATAAGTGACATCCTAAAGGCTGAGCTGTCAGTGTGCGGACGCTGGACTATCAAGTCGCGGACGCAACGGACGATTACATGATCGTCCGTTATGACTCTGTAATATTTTTTTGTACAGATGAGGACGCTGCGGATGATATATGCGGATGACAAACCGCGTCCGCAAGGGCAAAAATGTCGGACGCAGTGGACGGGGTGGACGAGAGAAGAAGGCGTCTGATTTGCCTCTGTAATATTTTTGTAGCTGCGGACGTTGCGGACGATAGGTGCGGACGACAAACCGCGTCCGCAAGGTCAAAAATGTCCGAGAAATTAAGTTAAATCTGAAGCCCTCCTTTTGCCATTTTTATGTTTCCTTCAAAAAAATTTTCTGGCAACACGTCCAGATGACCGAACGGAGTGGCATACATGGATTATCTTTACTAGACCTCTTCTCCAAGAGGTGGGACGTATCACCACGCTATTTCCTTCCTCCACGATAGCTCCCTCTATTTTCTTCTACTGTCTATAGAAGTTAGTGAGTAAAAAGACAATAGAAGAAGACAACAACGTACAAGTTGGTGGGCAGAAAAAGGAGAATTGGAACGTAGCAGGGGCAGCTTGAGAATAGGAAGTTTCAGAAAGACAATATCAGGTAAGAATTAGAGTGATGTGTGGCCAATGGAGGCCTACATCACGGGGTTTTGCTTGTGATTGTTGCTTTGGATTATCTGCTGTACAAAATGTTATGTTATGTCTAGATTGTTTTGGCAAAATGATCTATGGTTATCACTGCTGGCACTGCTGGATTACTTTAGCTAGAATTTGTGAAAGGTTGTATGATAGAAATTGAAGTATAACAGTGCACGTTCATATGAAAAACTTGGTTTTATAGGTTTAGAAAGATAAGACCCAGTTGGATTATTTAAGATATGAAATTATTGCTTCTGAGTTTTCTTTAGAAAAAGTACAGATTTTGACAAGAGCTGTTTATGTATTATACAATTGCTTTCCAATGCTTTATCATTGATTACAAGTGTAAGGTAACTGTGAAGCATGAATTGGATTTAAGCATCTCTTTAGGAGGCAGGGAACTATTGTGAAAATGTTCTTTGAACTATGAATATTAACTTGCTTACACTTTTCATTTATGCTATGCATGTCTTTAGCTTATTAGTTCTCTAGGTAAGGTTATATACTTTGAGCATGCTAAATTAATAGTTTATTGAATTGTGTTCTTGCAAGTATGTTGTTTTTCTTTAATTTGATGGCATCACGCATCATACTAGGAAATATAAACTTGTTCATAATGTGTGACATAGTTAATCTATTTAAATAGGCATGTGGGGGTTTGGGGAACAATGATGACCTATTAGGCCCATGTTGGATGGGTTTAGAATATTAGGCCCATGTTGGATGGATTTAGAATATTAGATCCATGTTGGATGGATTAGATGAAGGCTCATTGTTCCTTGTTGGGGAAATCCCCAATGTCCTCGTAACAAAGGAGTGTATACGGCCTGGGGAACCCTGTATATGTATATATGTTGATGATTTGTGGAGATTGAGCGGATTCCCATGGTCCCACGGTGTTTGTCATGTGTATACTCTTGACTTAAATTGCATTGTATGGTCATGCATTGCATTCATTCTAATTCTTGTTGAGCGTTAGGCTCATTGTTTTCCCCCGTGATGTAGGTAATGAGCTGGACGATAATAATACTACGGAGACGGTCTTCCAGGACGATGTTTTGGATTATCAGCCATTTTGACCTATTGGTGGTGGTGCATCACAGCTACGTTATGGTATTAGGTTTATAGAATATATGACATAATAGTTTTATCACATCTGGAATTTGGTATTTTGGTTTGGAATGAATGATGAATAACTCCTAAAGGTGTGTTTTGCTAGAAAAAGGATAGTTATAAACTTTTGGGTAATGTAAAAAAACTATTTGAAAGCTATGATATCAGTCTTTTGATCAAAGATTTTATACTCGCCTCATAAAAAATTGCGCATTTTACTTTACTAAAATGATTTCTACAATTTACCACGCTACAATGGGTTGTTAATAAGGAAAAAGGAAAATCATATTAGTATATATATATATATATATATATTATATTAAATAAATAATGGAAGAATTAGGAGGGATGTTACATAAGGTACATTTGTTTATGTGAGAACTTAAGTCGGAAATTTATGGAGGTGTTAAGATATCCGGTGTTCAAGATGTGGCCTATGTGGAGATTGTATCAAAGGCTCTTGACATCTATGAATTAGAAAATTGATTCTTGAAACAAGACGATTATGCTATAGGATTTCAGCCACACTTATGGGAAGGAGATGGCACTTCCAAAAGAGTAAAGAAGATCCTTGAAGAAGGAAGCCAACAAGGAAATTGGTACCCAAAGTGTAAGAAAAGTCGTAAGGGGAATGTGTAGCTAGATCTCGTCAATGTTCTAAATGTGGCAAGATTAGTCATGTTTTCAACAAAAATCCAAAGGAGTAAGATATAAAAGGATGGTGTACTTTAGTTATGAGTTTAAGTTATGTTTTGCATGAGTTTAAGTTATGTTTTGCTAGTGGATGAAGTTTGGAAGACTCCATTGGTCAAATAGAAACGGAGTGGTGGGAGCACAAGATAGGATGGGGTTACCTAAGTCACAAAGTTTTAATAAACTGTGTTGGTTGGATAGGGACAAAATGATTAGAGAAATAAGGTGGCATGGAGATCCGAGAGATAAAAAGGATAGTGGACTAATAAAAGTGTTTGAAAGTCAGATTCAATCTATGGAACCGAGTAGAGAAATAAAGGAACGTAAAAACCAACAAATGACGATTCCCAAAGCTTTTAAGTGCAAAAAACTTCAACGGCTAGAGCCGCCATGTTTTGGAGGAAAGATTTCGAATCATACAAGTGTAGGAGGATGGATTTGAATGATAGAAGGTGTGTGTAAGTACACTAAGGTCGAAGAACAAGAGGAGGTTAAGAGAGCATTTATGTGTGCCAAGTCCAAGTTATGAAGTTTAGAGAAAATTTTAAGGAAATCTTCTCTGAGAGTTATTGTGAGTGTGCCACAACAACCAAAAAGACAAGGGAGTCGCTCAACTTTGTCAAATTGGAACAGTATTGGAAGTGAATCACAAGGAGATGATGAGCGTATTCAAGGAGATCCATCGCTTCAAAGAGAAAATGTTGGATCTTCAAGAGCTAAGCAGTTTTAAAAGTGTAAAAGAAGTCAATTCAGATAATGATTCGTGGATTCAGAGCAGTGTTTTGATTGTATGGAAGGAATCATGTTGTCGAAGAATTTTCCGGCTTTAGCTCAAGAAACAGAAAATGATAGCATCAAAGGTGTTTTCTATTGTGAGAGATGCCAATGAAGACAAAGTTTGGGTGAATAGGATCAATATTTTGGAGTATAAGGATCTTAAGGATGCAATGTGTAGAGTAAGTATCTTGTGGTGTCGTTTGTGAAATCGATATTTTGATATATCCAGACACTAAGGAATGAAATGAGTATAAGTTTCTATAAATTTTCTCTTTAGATCTGAGAATATATAGATGAGAAAGGTGTACGGCTGGGTTAAGAGATGTGTCAGGCATAATAAAGCAGCTCCTGCTGTAATGATTTACCACTCACTAGCGGATGAAATGAGAGAAATTTGGATGAAGGCTCTTCTATTGCAACGAATGTAAATAACGAATGGAGAATCTGAATGTGTGATTTAGCATTTCATTAAGTCCTTATGAAATGCGAAGACAGAAGTAGCAAAATTCTTTGGAAGTTTCAAATAAAAGAATAAGACAAGAAGTTGTTTTAGGTACTTTTAGGTTAAGAATGGTAGTTGTTGTATTGGTAGTTAGATCAAGGAAGTAATTACGCTGAGCAAATTTCAAGGACTAAATTTATATAAGGAGGGAGGAATGTAATACCTCGATTTCCCGTAACAAAATTAAGTAAAGATAATAGGGAAATTAATTGGTGTAATGGGGTATTTGGAGCTAAGTTGGATGATAATGGCGTTAGTGTAATTATTATACGCTGAAGGAATTAACAATAAATGGAGAACTAAGGATTTGTCGAATGATGGATGTCCTTTGCAGTGGGACGGGCATCCTTTACAGGGGGGTTGATGGATGCCTTTGGGAAAGGCAGACATCACTAAGGAAAGGCTGGTGTTCGAAGTGGGAAGAAAGTGATGGACGTCCTTTATAGAGGGACGGACGTCCATCATAGATAAAGTGGACTTCCGTCATATATAAAATGGATGCCCTTTATAGAAGGACGGATAGCGTAGCTTGTTTGGAGTAAGTGGAACGACGTCATTTAAGGAAGCGAGGGACATCCTTCTAGACAAAGGACGTCCGAAATAAAAGAAAATGGGAATGGAGTTAAGATTTTAGTGGGATGGCTTCGTTTGGAATGAAGAAGGAAATATGAAGAAAGGAACGTCCTTTATGGACAAAGGACGTTCGAAATAGAAAGAAAGGGAACAGCGTTAAGAGTTAAGTAGGACAATGTCGTTTGGAACAAAGGGAGGAAAGGCTTATTGAGGAACGGACATCCCTTATTGACAAAGGGACATCCCTCATAGCGAAGAAATTAACGGATGTCTCATAGAAGAATAACAAATGACGAATAAGAAACATCGGAAAAATTGTGGATCGTTGGATGAGGCCTAAGAAATATCAAATGAATTGTGGACCGTTAGATTAGCATGGGTGACGTCCATCATTCATAAGAGACGTCCATCATTGAATTAAGGACGAGGCCACGTGCAAGGCACGTGTGAATCAAAAAGGAAAATGGACACATTTTATGACCGTCGGATGAGGGAGCAAACAAAGTAGGACTATAGGATTCACGATGAGGGACAACCCTTATGGAAAACGGATGTCCTTCATGGCAATTTTCATGTTTAAATTGTGAGCGTCTAATCATGGTGGATATGCAATCTTTCAAACAGGAATATGCTCCCTTTCAACAAGTGTTTTGGTTTTCTTCAACAAGCATTTTGGCATTTCGATTTCACAATCCTCCTTAAAAGATATGCTCGTTGATGTGGCAATTAAATGTGCGACCACCTAGGAGTTGTTGGTGAATGTCAAGGCAATTTAGGAGATCCATGAAAATTCCTTTCTTATTAAATCAAAGCTAGAAGCAAAGAGAGGGAATTTTGAGTTTCCCTACTGAAATTGAGAGAGTGTGTGTGTGAGAGAGAGAGAGAAAGGTAAAGAGAATGAAGGAAGGAAAAAAGTCACTAATTTGGGTTATTTGGAAATAACATCTTTTGGCGTGAAGGGAAGCTTGCGACTGTAAGGAATCGTTAAGTGAGGTATGGGATAATAGCGTGTCGTGGCCAATGGATAGGATGTGTTCTGCTTATTGCTTAGAATATTAAACTGTTGATTCTGCTTTGGCGATGAACAATCATTCTTCTAATTGATTCTGATTAATGCATTTTTATAGTCTCTATTAGGTTCGCCATGTTATTCCTTGTTATTTTGGATGCACTGAGAAGTTCTTCTAATTGATTCTGATTAATGCATTGTTTAGTCTCTATTAGGTTTGCCATGTTATTCCCTGTTATTTTGGATGCACTGAGAAGTTTTTCTTATTGATTTTGATTAATACATTGTTTAGTCTCTGTTAGGTTCACCATGTTGTTCCCTGTTCTTTTGAATGCATTGAGATTGTTTGGTTTCTATTTGTGATGATCACCATGTTGTTCCCTGTTGATTTTGCATGCATGCATTAAGAAGTTGTGACTATTATATGGAAAGAAGTTTAAAGATGATACAGTACTTGGTTGAAAAGAATTATATATTTTGATCCATCTGTATGTTTCTACCCTGTTATTTCCACGCTATCACTTAGTTTGATTATGTGGATTTAAATGAATTTTCTTTACCAATTCCTATTGTAGTGTTCATATATATTGTTGAGTTTTGTTCATAATTTGCATTGACATGCATCATGTTTAGAAATAGCTAGGAATCATGCATTGCACTGGAGAGACCGAATTAAATAAATGTAATAAAAATGGGAATTGGGGAGTCTAGTGGCAGTAATGCATGGGAGCGTAGTACGATGTATCGCTTCCCACATAGGGATTGGGTGACCTATTCTGCTCAAGTTAACCACAATGATGTATCTATTCTCTCCAATGTCCTAGCTTAAATGAGTGTAATGAAAATTGGAATTGGGGAGTCTAGTGATAGTGATGCATGGGAGTATAGTACAATGTATCTCTTCCCACGTAGGGATTGGGTGACCTATTCTGCTCAGGTTAACCACAAGGATGTATCTATTTCCTCCAATGTCCAATTACTTAATGATAAGAGACTATGAGTAAAGAACAATTGGGTGAATTCCTTTTTGACATAATCAGACATATACATGCATCATACTGCATCTTTCATACTGCATCTTATCTCTTACTGAGCGTGAGGCTCACAGTTTACTTGTGGTGTAGGTGATGAACAGGGTACAGGGTATATACCATAGGAATGAGCATTTCAATATGAGCACTTGAGTTATCCAGGGGATTTGACCTGAGGGTTATGGCTCACGGAAAATAAATTGAGATTTTAAAACAGTTGATGTTTTCTCTTAGAAATAAGTTTAATGTTTTGTTAAAAGCATGGATTTCTATTTACCTTTAAAGTATGTTTTAAATTGTTATCCGTTTCCATTTTATTTACTTTGAATTGTTTTTCCTTTCGTGCGTTTTGAATAAATTAAAAGATACATTTTTCTTTGATTAAGAAAAAGATAAGGTTTGAATATGCGAGTCGTTACAGGACGATTGACCACTCAGAATATCACTTGCCACTGTAGCATTTTGCGGGAACACCGGTTGATCACCCTCCTTTGGACGATCGACCACTTTCGATTTGGCTAGACTCTGTATAAAAACTGCTTTGGAGCTAGTCAATCACCTCCCTTCAGCTGATCGACCACCTCCAATTTTGATAGAATCAGTTTTAATCTTCCGTGAAGGAGATCAACCGCCCTTCCTACAATTGACCTCCACCCTTCAATAATATTTCTCCATTACTAAATTTATCTTCAGCATGCTATTCTTATTATTCAATGGAATATTCCACACTTCCAACTCATATGTGAACATCTACAATAAATCAAGGGCACAATTTATAATTTCCAAAAACATTTTCTTTCACAAAACATGCATTACCAAACTCTTTCCATTACACATAGAGAAAGTTTTCCCGATATTACAAGTTTAGTTGGAAAACATTTGTTTTCCGCTCGTTTCACACAATTTTTTACTTCTATTGACACATAACCTTGCATAAACTCCAAATCTACCAATATAAACAAGAAACTTCCCTCTGATTCTATTGTTTTAGCCCCAAATCCGAAGCCAGAAGCCAAAACAAACCCTAATCTTTGAACTCGAAAACGGAAGAGAAAAACTTACCATTGCGCAAACCGCTTTCACAACAGTTGTTCGTGTGGATGACAAAGACCCGAATCCATTGTCGGAATCTCTCAACTCTCCGAACAACTCCCTCCCCTCTCTCTCGTCTCTCATGGCCGCGGCAAGAAAAAAGAGAAAATTTCTCCTTCTTCCTTCCTTCTAATATATTAAATATAAAGAATAATTTATTTTATATATATATATATATATATATATATATATATATATATATATATATATTAAAAACATTTATTATATATCAAATAAACTCGACTCAAATTCTGATTCCTTCAAAACACTAATCGAAAATAATTATTTAGTCCAAATAATTTACCAAAAATATTTCCACAATGAAATTACCGCTCGAAAAACCAAATTTGGCTATTTGTCTAAAAAACGCACTCGTAGCGCTAAGCGACAAAATGGTCAACTCTTCAACACTTGACCCAAAATTACGCAAAACATTTACACGTGAAAATTTAAAATTATAAAAATCTCAAATTTTACTTACCGTGCTCTTCATCTCCATTGTTCTTTCCTTGTGTTGGGTGCATCAGTGGGCCATGGAAACACATTGATACTCGACACCATTGTTTTTCGTGTTGAGATCCTTTCAGCATTCGTGGGTCTCAAGCCGTTCTAGTCAATGTCAGTTTTCTGTCCTCTAATTCATTCCTTCAATAGGAAAGTGTGTTTTGGATCTTTTCAAAATCTCTTGTGGAATGAGTGTTGTTGTTGGCCCTCATTTGGTAAGGTCTCGTACTTCGTTGAAGTTATAGCATTGTTTTTCTTGGGGTCATATTAGTTGTTTCCCCCTTGGGAGTTGTGTGGGTGGTCATTGGAGTTGAAGCCTGGTGGCGATTTCTATTGGTTGGTTGAGTAGGTGTTCCCGCTAGGCTAGGTTCTATAATTTTGGTTGACTGGGAAAGTGGGTTGTACTTCCCAATGGACTAGTTGGCATGCCCTTCCACCAAGAAATCTAGTTTTCATGTGGCTTACTTCCGACCTCTACATTTACCTTGTCTATAATGTATGGAAGATCTGTGTCAGATTTGGAAAATCTGATATCCTAGTTTTGGGGTTTGTTTCTTTTGAGGGTTGTTCACATGTTGGCAACCTTATGCTTTTCGCTTTGTTTCACTCGTATCTGTGGACACTCCTGTGTTGTGATAGGTGGTGTTGTCTTTCCAGACTCGTTTTCATTGTCTATCACAGCATGTCACTTCTCCATAGGGAGGGTGTTTTTCTTTGAAGAGTGGTTTCCTTGGCTGTTCGATAAGTCTTGTTGGTTGTCCTTGTAATCTTGAATAGTTGTTCTGATGTTGCCGACTGTTGTTTTGCAGTAGCATCTCTTGGTGTTAGCTTCGTGTTATGGTATTGGGCATTTTGCGTTTCTGGTTCTACCATCTGGTTTGACTAGTACCGAACTCCCTTCAGAGTTTGCGTTGTTGTTCTGAAGCTGATGTTCGTTAATTCACTAGGAGTACTGGTGTGGATTCTTATTCTAGAGTTGGTCGTCTCTTGTTTTGGTCTTACCTTTTGGATTTGACCAGGGCCTGTTTGTCTTCATAGATGTTAGTTTCAGATTCTAGACTTGCGGTGTTTCATCCTAAGTCTTGGCTAAGACCTTTAAAGCTGCGCTAGAATTCGTGGATTTCTGAGCCCTGTTGGCTGCCAAGTTCTTATTAGGGTCATTTTTCTTATTCAACTTGTTGTTCTCTGTGTGGGACATGACGCTTGTCAAGTTTGTGTTGGATGTCTTTGTTCGGGTGCACTTTGTGTCCAAGTGTTAGTTGTTGTGTAAACCATATCTAACAGTTCCTAACTAGTGTAGCATTAGGCAGTCTACGTTGGTGTGTCAGTGTAATATCTCAAATCTTCGTTGAGCTGAAAGTGTAGCTTAAGTGATAATTTTGGGATATTAAAAGCTAAGTTAAACAAGTAAAAATATTGGTCAAGAGAAATACAATTGGAATAAGCGAATTATGATACATCGTTATATTCATAGTTGGATTATGAGAAGAATTGAAGTCAATTGGAGATACTTAAATATCAATTGGATTGATAGTCAGTGGGAATACTAAGAGAAAATATATTTGGACGCATTAGTCGTACTAGGATTGAAAGTATAGGATATATATACTATTTTAGGATATATTAGATTTAATGAAGATTAAGGTGAAAGATATAATATGGGTTGAGGTTTGGTTATTGGAGAAGTGAGAATAGGTGATTAAGGATAAGTATATAATTATATATAATGATATATATTAGGATGTGTAACAAGATTATGCATGATCTGGAGAGAAATACATAAATTTGTAGCTTGGAATGTGCGGATGATCGGGGCGGTTGATTGACGAAGAGTCGATCGACCAGCTTCATCGACCGCATATTTGAAGAAAATGTTTGGCAAACGATTTTATGAATGGTGGTCGATTTTCTTGAAGAAAAAGTTGTCGACTAACATTTATGATGTTTGTTTTGGAGAGCTTTAACTAACGAGCGATGAATCGAACCATCACCCGGAATGTCTGGGAGACGAAGGGACGTTGCTTGGGGTTGTCTGAACGTCTGGAAAGGGAAAGGAATAACGTTTTGTGCTTTTGGAAGTCAATGAGTTGGTGATCATTATTATGAAACGTTCATTGACCTTTTGCCTCCTGTGGTCACTGATGAGTCGATGGTTTCTTATAAGTAGAGGGTTGCACCAATGTTTTTCACAAGAGGAAATTGTAGAGTTACTCTGTCAAATTCTTGGGTGAGCATTTGTGACTAAAGATAGTGGGAGTTTGGAGAAAGCTTTTGACAAAGAAGGATATATTGTAAAACTCTGCTGTTAATGGAAGAAAGTGTGATGGATCAGTGAGAGGATAGAAAACTACGAGTGTATTCTGGACGTGGGAGTAGGAGTTTTTTGGATTCTCACTAGAGGCTGAGAAGGTTCAGTAATTGGGAAAGAAATTTGTTGAAGAACAGTGAAGAAAAGGGTGTGGGAACGACTATAAAGACTTGAAAGGAAAGTGATTGTGAGGAGTCTGGGTTACGGATTCTCAGCTATAGCGAGTCTTCGGGTAAGCAGATCTTTCATATTCCATGGATTTTATATGGAATTGTTAAGATAAAGATAGTGGGTCATTTGGTTGTCTATTGCATGAATTGGGGAACAAAATTACACTGTAATTAAATTGGTGTTGCATATTGTTTATAGTTATCGTTGATGACTCCTAAAGTTTACTCCTTTGGTAATTTGAGAAGAAGATAAGTTGTTGTTGATAACCTATTAAACATGGAAAATGGTTGATCATTGAGAACATGTAGTAGAAATATATGATTAGGTTGTTAGTTATATTATGTGGAGTATGTTAGTACGAATAAGTTGGATTATTGGAATAAGGTGATTATTGATTGTGAAAGTAACGGATTTTATTATATAGATGTAATACCCCGAATTTCGTAAACATAATTAATGGAAAATGATCGAGATTATTTATTTAACAAGAAATTAATTAGAGGTATAATTGAATTATTTGTAGAAAAGAAAATTAGAATTGAGATTTAAAAGGTGATACGAGGGATTAATTGTTAAATAAGTTTTATTTTAATTAATGATTTAAATTAAAGAAAAGAAATAAATAAATAAATAAAAAAGAAGAAGAAGAAAAAGAGAAAAGAAGAGAAGGGGGAGAGGAAACGAGAGGGAAGGCCGAGAGAGGGGTGAGCGATCGGGAGCGCGAGACGATGGGCGACGGTGACGGCTCTGGGCGCGGGAAGGCTCGTGTTCGGCCGGGCTTCGTCGTGACGACTGGGTTCTGTCCGAAGTGCGGCGGTGCTACGATCGCGGGGCTAGGGCACGGTGTGCCGCGACTCTTGGTGTCGGATTTGGGCTGCGAACTCACCGGTGGAGGTAAGTCGATGCCCTACGTTTGGTATATATCTTCTTGGCTCCCGATTTCAGTTGATTTGGCGTCGGTGGAGTGTTGTTTTGCCGTCGGCAGAAGTGAGGTGATCCGTGAAGGCTGGAGGCAGGGGATTGTCACGTGTCCGGTTCTGTGGTCTCCAAATTGGACCGGCTCTTTCCTCCTCCCGAATGGATAGCAACTTTCCAGCGTGGAATGTGGTCATTGGACCACCTCCTTCGAACTGTGTGATCTCCCGTCAGCTTGGTCGTCATTCTTCCTGCTGTCTATAAATTGATGGCAGGGAACTGGATGTGAGGAAGTGCTGGACAGTGAAGAATGCAGGAGCTGAAGGAATGTAGCAGTGAGGTGAGATGCGAGAATTTGGGAGAAATTTTGTGAAGCTTCCCGTGTTGTGCTCTCGGTCTCCTCTTGGTCTTCAGGAAGGGTATTGGACAGTGAAACGACCGTGAGTCAGGGAGGAAGAAGAAGTTCTACTATCTTCAGGTAACAGAGATGTCAGTTTGGGTTGAGTTTTCTTATGTTGTTAGATGTTAGTGTGCAAAGGATCTTCTCTGTTAAATGTGGTTGAAATTAATATTCTGTTGTGTTCACTGATGATGGATATGTCTATGAAATTGTGCTCTGTTGCTTGGATACAGAGTGTTTTCTTGTAGTTTTCTGATTTCTTGAGGGATAATTTCGAAGGTCTGATGCTTTTGCTTGGTTGGAAGTGCCTAAATGCGCTTTGCTATTTGGATTGAAGTGGCTGAACTATTACTTGTTGGATTGTCTTCTGTATAGCTAAGAATGAATTGTGATAAGCTTGGATTATTTACGTTACTTATAGTTTGTCAAGAATGTTGAGATTGTTATTGTGACGTAATAGTTTGATATGGATTCTGTCACTTGAATTATTGATTAAGTAGAGACAAATAAATAAGGTTCAGTATGTCACTTGAATTGTTGGTAATGTTGTGTTAAAATAGGCATTAAATGGTTCTCTACTTTGCTATGGAAAATATCAATTCATGATAAAATAAGATTTGGATTTGTAAAGTTAACTCATCTTGTCATATTGATGGAATGTGCAACATTATGAGGTTGCTATTCCGTTGTCCATGTGCAGATTGTGAAAGTGTGAGTCATATAAGTACGGTTAATAATACGTGAATTTAATGGTTTAGGTATTAACGGGAAAAGAATAGAGTGTCAAACCAAACGCGCCACCGACTGCAGGTAAGTGATATGCATGTGCTTTGGTCTTCGGACCTTACATCGCAAGAAATAGGAGATACATGTTTCGTTGTTTACAGTATTTAAGAGCATGTTTCGGTGTTTACAGTTTTAAATAGCATGTTTCAATGTTTACAGTTTTAAATAGCACGTTTCGTTGTTTACAGTTTTATAAGCATGAATTGTGTGTTGGTTGCGCTATTAAATTTCTCTAGAGAATGTATGCATTCACGAGCATCACGCATCATTTATTTTCAAAAAGATACGAAAATGGCTTTCAGACATGATTTAGAAAGGAAGGAAATAAAGAAGAAACGAAACGTTTACGAAATGCAAAAAAAAAAAAAAAAGAAACAAAAAATAAACGAAATATTTACGAAATGTTAAAAAGGAAACAAAGAAGGAACGAGATGGTTATGAATAATAAAGAAATGAATATAAAGGATTGGGCAGATTGTTCTCCCATGGTTAAATAATAAAGTAAAATAAAGAAAAGATAAAGGCTTGGGCGGATTGTTCCCCCATGGTTAAATAATGAAGTAAAGTAAAGAAAAAGATAAAAGCTTTGGCACGTAACCTATAAATAGAGGTTTGGTGGACATTGTCCCCATGGATAGAGGCTTTATGTGGATTAATCACCCAATAGTTGCATTATGTTTCCAATGGCAACTAGAGGCTTTGGCTTGTAACTCATAAATAGAGGCTTTGTGGACATTGCTCCTATGGTTAGAGGTTTTGGGCGGGTTACTCCCCCGTTGGTTGAGTTTACATTCCAATGTTACATGATTAAAGCTTTGATATTAAACTCAGACTCATAAATAGAGGCTTGGTGGACTTGGTCCCCATGGATAGAGGCTTTGGGCGGGTTACTCCCCCATTGGTTGAGGCTTGAGTTGAATATCAAAGGCAAAACAATAAAGTATAGATAATGATAAAGTAAAGACAAAATGAAGTAAAGTTTCAAGACGAAGTAAAGATAAAGAAAAAGATGAAACAAACGGGGTCGTCTGGGGATGTGAGGTTCGCCTCGTCAAGTTTAGACATCTCCAACGCCTTTCAAGATAAAGTAAAATAACGATCAAGTAAAGAAATGAACAGTAAAGTAAAGTTAAGATAAAACAGAGTTAAGATCAAGAAAACAATAAAAGAAAATAAAAGAAAAAAAGTAAAAAATAGTAAAAGAAAACGAAAAGAGATTTAAAAGTTGCATGACATGTGCATCATACCTTTTAGTTTATATCACTTACTGAGCATTAGGCTCGTTAGTTAAGTCTTGCGATGTAAGTACACGCATAAAAGAACAGGTTAAAAAGCAGTTGATGAAAGGTTTGCACGCGCGGATCTTGTGGCTGGCTGGGCTAAAGAATTAAAGGGAATTTAATTGTAAAAGGGTTGTAAATTATTTAATATTGTTTAATGTTATATTTTAATTCCGCTGCGTTTTCATAAAAATAATTTTTATTACTTCTGCTAAAATTGATAAATGTTTTAAGTAAAAAGTTTTAATGATCGGGTTTTATAAAAAGAAAATACTCTTATGTTTTTATAAAAAGAAAAGTTTTAAATAAACTTACACGATTTTCAAAGTAAATAAAACCGGGTCGTTACAATAAAAGTTTGGAGAAAGTAATGATTGAGTTAAGGAATGTTGAATTGAATGATAAGGTTGGAATAATTATTGGAGTAAGGATTATTGTTGTTGGAATAAGTAATTAGGTAAATGAGATTGTTGGGCTATGAATTGTTAGTGATTAGGGTTATTTATTAAGATATACTTATTTATTATCTCATGTTGTTAATAGCTAGGTTTTTGTGAAGAATCTTAAAGTGTTAAACCATAAAGCTAAGGATTTCAGGTATGTGCTATTGCATGTGCTTTGTCCGAAAAGACCTACATCTCGGGAAATTAGGGTTTTGTTTGATGTTTGTTTACTAAATGCATAAGTTATGTTATTGTATGAAAATGTATGTTGTTTAATTGTATGTTTATAGATTAAGTTCAACTCCTTAGATAGGACAGATCATGTTTTAAGGATACGATTAAGGAACACGTTAGATAGGATTTGTATGTGCACGATAACGTTAAGACTAAGAATCCTAAAGTGCACGAAAATGGAATATATGTAAACAGCTATGGACCGGTTAGATACGCCAGGCATAGATATCAAGTAAACGACTATGGAACAGTTTGATACGCCCGGCACAGAAGTCAACTGTGGTGCGGTTAGATACGCCCGGCACAAATATCAAATAAATGATTGTGGACCAGTTTAATACGCCCGGCACAGAAGTCAACTATGGTCCGGTTTGTTACGCCCGATATAGAAATCAAGTAAACAATTGTGGACCGGTTTGTTACGCCCGGCACATATGTTTATATGGACCGGTTTGATACGCCCAGCATATAAACAGTAAAAGACTGAAACAATGTAAAACAACAAAATTAAACAGTAAGATACGTAAATAGTTGTTCTTGTGGACCTGTTAATTATGCTCGGCACAGGAACCAAAGATGAGTAATAACTGTGGACCAGTTTGATACGTCCGGCACAAATGTTTATATGGACCAGTTTGATATGCCCGGCATATAAACAGTAAATGAATGGTTGTGTGGACCAGTTAGATACATCCGGCACATAATCAAATGAAATAGCGATAAAAGATATGAAAAGTAAAGGAGAAATGAAATAGGAAACCTTATGCAATGTTATAGAAATTGTATGTGAATTCTATGTTTTGTGTTTATATCACGTACTGAGCGTTAGGCTCATAGTTAAGTCTCGTTGATGTAGGTAAGGAGCAGATAAATTGATAAAGTTGTTGATGGACGTAGCTGATAGAGTGTTGCTGTGTGGATGTTTATGCTGTTCACGACATTGACTTGTGGTTACGGCTCACAAAATGGAATAAATGTTTTAAAGATTTTTAAATATTTTATAACTTCAAATAAATGTTTTAAGTTAATGTCTTTATTTAAATGTTTAGTTAAACAATGAGTTTATGGTATTTAATTATAAGAGACTTCCGCTGTACGTTTTATATGATTAAGACTTCCGCTGTATAATTATGACTCTGGTTTTATTAAACAATGCTTTTACGATGGTTTTAAAAGAAAAAGAAAATTTTTATACGGAAAAGGTTACAAGATGTTACAGTCAGACACTTGGTTCTGGTAGTGTTTTGGTGCGTCAGGGCATAGTGGTTTCCATGAGTCCATGAGATTTGGTTTTCGTTGGATGTTCAGCTACCTAACTTTGCTTTGATTTTGATGCAAAGTCTTGTTCCTTGTTTTTTATAGGAATCTTTTGCATGTCGTAAATCTCAAAATTTCTTTCTTGTTGGGCTTGGTGCTTCGACAGCAAGAAGCCAGAGAGTGTTGTATGTTTGCAATCTCAATTTAGGGTATTGCTCAAGCGTGGAGAACGTTTTGACGAACACTCGAAACCTACGTCCGACCAATGCCTTTTTGTCTTCCAGTTCAAGATGTAATTCTAGTTGAAGGAATTCATTAAGTCACATCTCAAGTGTTACTGAAGCTACCCATCTATTCGATGTTGTGCGAGCCACTGTAACCAGTTGAACGACTTTGCTTGTCTCCAATCAAATCGAGTGGGTCTTTTTTTTTGGAGATCATTTGGTCTGTCGACCAATCAATCAGGTCATACTTTTCATTTCCGTTCAAGGGACCTTTCTATGCCTTGTAGATTTGTTAGCTCATCAGGAACTTGGTTCTTTTCTCGACGGTTCCTTTCGGTGTCAGTTTTAGATACATTCTTTAGTTTTCACCATGTTCTAGGCATGTGGGAAAGCCTAGATGTAGGCGATCAAGTTCTTCCGAGAAAAATATCGTGGTTTGTGTGTTTTTGGTGTCACACTGAGTAGAGAACTACCTAGGAATTTATGTTTGGTTCCTCTCATTCTTTCGACGTCTTTGGTTTGTTTTAAATTTAGGGACGAAATTCTTTAAAGGTAGTTAAGATGTAAAACCTGTGAATTTTATAATTTTAATTTTTCACGTGTAAAATTTTCGTGTAATTTTTTGTCAAGCGTTGAAAGATTAACCTATTTTGTCGCGTATCGGCCACGTATAAGTTTTTGGTCAAATAGTCAAATTGAGTATTTTTTAACGGTAATTGAAAAAATGAATTTGGTAAATTATTTTGGCTAAAAAGTTGTCGATTAATGTTTTGAACAAGTCAGGATTTGAGTCGGATTTAATTAATATATAAAATATATATATAATAAAAAAGTTACAAGAAGAAGGAAATAAGAAGAAGAGAAGAGTCTTCTTCTTCTTTAGTCGACGCCCAAGAGAGAGGCGCGAGGAGAGGGGAGGGAACCCTATTCAAGTTCCCGTCATCCACTCCAACAACTTTTGTAAAGACCGTTGGTAAGTATTTTCATTTTCCCTGTCCCTTTTTGTGTTTATGGTTTTGAAATCTATTAGCTTCGGATTTGGAGTTGAAAAACTTGAATCCGAGGGAAATTTCTTGTTGATATTGGTACAATAGAAGTCTATGCAGGGTTATTTGTCATTAGAAGTCAAAAATTGGGTGAAACGCGAGGAAAACAACTGTTTTTTGGCGATTTTGGTCGACCAAGAGTCGACCAAGAGTAGCACTGTTCGACTGCAGGTTGGGTTCCTAGACTTTATATAGAACCCTTCCACCTATCTCATGCGACTCATTGATGGGAATTTCTGTCCACTGGCAAGGTTTTAGGCTCAATCTGATTTATGCATTTCTAGCCAATTTCCAATAAAGTCATACTCGATTGACTTTAGATAAGTCTCCTCGACTATTGATTCTTGGATGATTGCAAGTATGTGATGCACCACAGGGTGCAAGAATTCACAACAAGGCAAAGGGCTAATCGGCTAATACCAAAACAGAACACTGAATTTGAAGAGAAGATATATCATAGTGCATACAGGTAAATCTTTTCAAATTTTGAGGGCAGCTAGCAATCCCTAAGATAAAAAAACATCACCAAAAATCACACTTAGAATAGCTACACTCACGGAGTTCTGCCATATACAATAAGCTGCCCGGAAGTTACCAAATAAAACAGTTTCTAGCCCACCAGATTAGAAGGTCAATAACTTTTGATTCTAAAAGCTAATTGACGTCAAATTTTGAGGGAACTTCAAAAACACAGAGGCAAAGCTTCACATCAAAAATTATGATTAAATTTGCTACAACGTGAGAGTTATACAATTAACAAAATCGTTGCTCGGATATTGATCCAACAAAGAAAACAGAACACCAATCTTCAAACAATAATATCTCTCAATGCAAGTGACCAATTAATCCCAAACTTGCAGGGGATGAAGAACTTCTAGAAAAGAAAATATACCCACGAAAACTCAGGGCCAAAATCATAAAGGAACAAAAGATATGCACGTAACAACACACAGTCCCAAAACAAAACCAATAAGGACAGCTTCAACAATCTCCAAATAACGATGCACAAAATAACGAGTTTAATTCTAAATTCCACCAAATCATGACCAGTTCAAAAACAATCCAGAGAGGGTCTCAATCTCAAAATTACATAATCAAAATTCAAGCAAAATAACAAGAACAATTTTGAACTTACAAGCTGGTCTGCAAGTTCAACAAACCCAGAAACCACAACTTCAATGGACCCTTTTGTAGAGGCCTCTCCAATTTGTTTTCCTTTAATCTTCTGACCCTCCTCTCTTGAATAACACCTCTAGGTAAAATTTTGGGAGAACTCAGCGTAAGATCCTTCCTCCAAGATTGACAAAACAGTGAGGAAAGAAATCTTTGGTGAAGAATCCATAGTTAAGCTAGACAAACACCGATTATGTTTTGGGAGGGAACTCCAAAAATGATTTTTGCAGCAGCAGCTAGGGTTTTCAAAACTAAGGTTTAGGTCACCCTTAAGAAGATTAAATATTTCCTTAAGGTTGCCCTAAAGCCAAATTACAATTATGCCCTTCTAAACAAAAAACAGCCATGAGGACTCTACTAAAATGCTAGCCTAGTACTCCCAAAAATTCAGCATTTTAATCAACCTAAAACTAGTAAAAAAAACATCCAAGATCCAGTAGTTCAAATAAAATTAAGTTCATAAGCATGTAAAAGCATAAAAAGAACATATCTTTAACTAATGGGTCATTTCAAGCTTCAGTACAATGGGCTTCAAGGTTGCATCGGGTAAACTAGCTAGCCGGGTGGGTGCAAGGGCACACCAAGTGAGGAGAATGTTGTGGTTTCTCCTTATCTTCATAATTATACTTCTCTTCACGTCCCTCTAATGTGAGGTAACCTACAAAATAATAGCTCGTTAGTAGATTAATGATCTCCTTTGCTTAAACCCAAGTGATCGAGCTTTGAGGTGCATCAGCATGTCTTATCAACCGTTGTGAGGTTCCAGTTGACAATCAACGTGTCTCGTCGACATTGAATGATCCCAATTGACCGTCATTGAGTTTGGTCAACGTTGCAAGTTCCCTGTTAACCTTCGCTTGCCTCATCAACTATTGTGTGGTCTCGGATGACCATCGTTGTGCTTTGTTGACTATGGTTGGGTTCGAATGCCTCCAGCTATGTCTTCTCAACTGCTGAGTTGTTCTGGACCAGCATGTCATGTTCCATCGACTGTCATCTTATCTTGTCGACTGGTGGGTCTTTTCGGATGTCTATTAGGGTGTCAAGTCGACCGCGATTATGTATTGGTTGACCACACTATTAGTTTCTCAAAGTTGGGCTTTACGAACTCCATTCGGCGTCACAAACCATACTTGATTTTTGGTCTGGGTTTGTGTTTTGGTCTAGGACTCTTGAAGTACTCCTAGA
Source organism: Begonia loranthoides (assembly GCA_022433065.1). Taxonomy (NCBI): domain Eukaryota; kingdom Viridiplantae; phylum Streptophyta; class Magnoliopsida; order Cucurbitales; family Begoniaceae; genus Begonia; species Begonia loranthoides. Next base: position 11,503,492 of record CM039477.1, on the reverse strand, counting down.
TTTGATTTCCGATTTGGAACTAGTGGCTGTCCCTAGAGACCGTCTTGGATTCGTATTATTGTTTGAGGCTTATCTGTTGTCCCTCGTATGATTATAGGGATGTTGACATCGCCCTTGTTGTAGGTTCCAGAGATGTCGTTGGTTCAACCCTCACTTCCAATAGCACGTCATGATTTCAATGAGGTAGAGATTTTTATACTTTCTCCACTACATTGCATCATGATTTCAAAACTGATATTTTGTGGGATACCACACTTGACAACCCGACGGGGACTATTTTGATAGCACGTCTGTTTTTATGTATATGTATGTTTTCTCACGTTTATTTTATCGTACATGGTATCTTGTTTTATTATCTGTGGATATGTTGGAAGGATGAATTCTCTTGATGCTTTAGGCACTCTGGCACTAAAGCATCACAAGGCTATCCTGTGAAATCTTCTACAGCGTGTAGGTTGATTGTTTGTACTATGAAATGGGGATGGGGCATTGGTGACATGTCCTCGGGTTTCAAGCCTCGAAAGTCAAAATGGAGATGGGACGATGATGATGCAACCTTGAGTTTCGAGCCCAAGAACCTTGCCAGGGTTTTAGTCACACAGATCGGAAGGTTGTTAATCGCTGAGTTTTGCTAACCTAGTAACATTCCATTTGACGGATGGTGTGACAGAGCTCTATTCATTGGCAACCATGCCAATTTGTAACCTATTGGTAGCTGGTTGATGAGCAATCTATCGTTGGCAACGTTATTTGTTTTATTTGATCATACAGGTTTTGTCGACGCAGCTTTAGCTTGCTGGCAACTCGGGTGACAAACTTGATCTCCGGATAGCCATTATTTTTGTTTCCTCTACCTCATGAGGAGTTGCTATCGATGATTAACCACCTATTCTCTAATGAGTTTCAGATGGGTCTGTAAGTGACCATCCCTTTAGATGCACCACGGGATCCATCCACTTGCATTCAAGCATGGAGATTTTCTAACAATATTTCTAGTGTTCTTATTTAAGGTCATCATGGAGGAAAGTACACCAAAGATATCAAATGCATTAAACCAACTTCCCAATATCAAATGGAGTTATTCAAGATCAAGTATAAGTGGAAGTTCAAGTACAAGTGTAAACGTTGTGGTGGACTTCACAAATCCTCCTACAATCTGACCTTTGGGCACTCGTTGAAATTTTTGGCAATTAGAATGACATCGTATCAAAATGCAAGCTTCAAGCCATTTGTGGCTGAATTGTTAAGGTTTCTAGAATATGTTTTTTCATTAAATTTGGATTTTGTTTGCTATGTCAAACGTTCCATTTACAGAGAGCTAGAATCCACCCAAGGACTTCTTTTTTTTTGTGTTTAATTTTATGGTTATTTTTGTAATTTGAACATTAGGGCAACCCTAATTTCGTGGGGGTGGTTTTAAGTCTGTCTTACGATTGTTTGTAATCAGTTTTGTTGAAGTGAAAAAAAAAACCCTCTTTAAAGGATTAGAGTTCTCTCCACAATCGACCCTTTTTTTTTGTGAGAATCTAAGACATTGTGTGACCACAAGTTGATTCATCACCGTTCTTGGCTTGTCTTGAGGTGAATCTCCTACAATAGCTTCTTCCTCCACTTTATCCAGAGGTTGAATTCCATAGAAAAAGGTTAGAAGACTTGCTGCAATCCAAGTTGGAGTGGCTTCCTTGAGGGGGTCTGTTTGAAGTCAAAGGGTGCAAACATAGTGCCCTTTCGAACCAGCTTGTAAGTGTTAGAGTACCATTTCTTTTCCTAAACGATTTTGGTTCTAAAATCTTGAGGTTCGGTTGTATACATTTCAAAAGGGACGCGGTTCAAATTTGGTGCAATTTGGACAAGAATTGATTGACTAACGATTATTCTCTTTGGTATCCAAAAACTGCCATATTGACATCCTTTTGAGCAGTCATCTTTGCGTTTGCTTATCTTCATCTCCAGTCAGTATTTTTGCGTGATTTTTGAAATGAAGTCTCATCTCTAGTGAAATTTAATGTGGTCCATATTTTATGTCATTTGAATAACAATGGGGGGATTTGTGCAGCTTCCTTTGAGTGTCTAAAAACTATTTCCTTGACACCTTTTTGAATAGCATATTACCATTGGCATAATTTTTGTAATGTACGGATTTTGGTCATGATTTTTGGAGGAGTTTTTTTAGTTTGGTATTTGTACGCCCCCTACAAATTTGACATCATTTAGATGTCTGGAGTGAAAGTTACAGACAGTTCATTTCGGGTGTCCAATTTTTGTGTAAACGGGTAACTGCCTTTGGCCCTAGGCACTCCTTGGTCCATCATTTGGTATCAGAGCCACTTCCCTTACGTTATACTATGTTATTTGCTGAATTTTACCTTACATTATGATGACAAGAGGCTGTAGTTATACTATGAATTATAGTGAGGAAGAAAATGAGTTATTAGCTTCTATTCCTATTTTTAACGGTTCGGAATGGGTCGAAGATTGTTTAGATTGGGAAGACGAAGTTGAGAAAATTTTTCAGAGCTCTTATTATTCGAAAAAGACCCTGGTAAAACTTATTTCTTTAGGCTTCGAGGAAGAGCTTCTTTGTAGTGGAGCAATTTGATTAATAATCGAAGAATAGATGGAGAAGAAGCCATCAACACGTGGGGTTTGATGAAGAGATTTTTTAGAAGAAAGTATACTCTGAAGCTTAGAAATATGGTCTCATTTTCTCCACCACCAGCCCTATCCAATAAGAGTGTTTCCAAAAGCCCGCAAGCCCAAGTGTTGGACATAAAGGGTTCATTGCAACATATTGATCAACAACTTGACAATCTCTCAACTTCTGTAAGGTCTGCAAACTCTCTACCTATGCAACCATTTGATCATGATGAAATAGTTGAAGAAAATGTGAAAGTTGAAGAAAGGTGAGATGATAACTCTTTGGTAATGGCTAATGTAAAAGAAGACTTTGAAGAAAAAATTGTATTTCCACATCAAGGTCCACTATTTACAACGGATTCAGTTTCAATAACATTAAAAGAGAAAGAGTGTTATCAAGTAGATGAGAAGGATTGTTTGCAAGAAGAAATTTAGGGTTATTTTTGCAATTTGGACATTAGGGCTGTAACGACCCAGTTTTTCTTACTTTTAAAAACGTGAAAATTTTAAAACTTTTCTTTTTAATTAAATCATTTCATTTAAATTGCATAGCGGAAGACTTTTGTTCTGATAATTGTTAAGAGACGATAATAATATTCTTTTCTTAAAACCCAGTTGTAGAACACAACGGAAGTCTTCATAATTAAAATAAAACATTTAACAATAGAATTTAATTACTTTACAAACCATTTACTATTTAAATTCATTAATCTAGTCAGCCACAAGATTCGCGTGTGCAAATTCTTCATTAACTCCTCTTTATCATGTTCTCTTATTCTCGTACGTACCAATATCACAAGACTTAACTAATGAGTCTAACGCTCAGTAAGAGAAATAAAATATAAAGTATGCACATGTTGTGCTCTTTTAAAAATCATATGCAGTTTCCTGTTTTCACTTTTCCTTTATCTTTCTATTTTCCTTTATCTTTCTGTTTTCCCATTTCCATGCACATCAATGCACCCAGTTCCGACATCAATCAGCAACCCAATAATTGTGCACATCCATGCACCCGATTTCAACATCAATCGGCAACCCATTATGTGATAAAGGCTCGACATCGATCAAACCACCTGATAGCTACTGTGTACATCAATACATAGCAACCTAACACATCATGTATAGCAACTCCAGCATGAACCAAAAGCTCTGCTAGTGGTTGTACGCATCAACGCATAACAACCAGTTCTGACATCAATTGTAGCGCACTAGCGCTCATGCACATTGACATGTAAACAGCCTCACATACAGCGTTGCCTTGGCCAGCCTCGACATCAATCGAGAACCAACTAATAGCTCACATCTCATAGCATCTCATTTACATTTATTCCGTACAATCCATTTATTTCATTTATTATCTGTTTCCTTTTTCCTTTTCAAAACCATGCTTAAAACTATTTTTGTAACATTTTGAAAACTATAATGCATGAATGCTCGTGAACGCATATAGTATCTATATCCTCAAATATGATCAATATCAATCCTATAATCCTCAAAACATTATCCAAATCAATTCCTTTAAAATCTAATAAACATACATTAAAAGAACCTAATTCTAATAAACACAGCATCATGCAGTAGTACATCCTTGATCAACAGTTATAACATAACCAACATCTTAACATAGAGAACCTATTTCTACTAAACACAGTTAGCATACAAAGCCTAATTCTTACGATGTAGGTTTTTTGGCAAAACACAGCCAGTAGCACTCACCTGGCATCTGTAACGCGTTTTAACACTTTATCCTTCTTTCTTTAAAACCTTCACAAATCAATAACATTTATTCATTAATTTCATTTCCTCAATAACCATTCACATAGTTCTGTAAGCCATAACACCTAACAGAATAACATTCCTAAACCATTAACAAAGCAGCAGCTATAACAGGGAACAATTGCCAACAAATATAGCTTTAATTAATCTTCCTAATAATTCCAGAGCATAGACAAACCTATCCCTCTACGTAAATCATTCCATCAGGTGCATAAAACCAACAGAGCATATTTATATATCGAAGCCCAATTGACAGAGAATAACTTCCTTCACTTCTGTATTCAATAACAACAGAGAAAACTCTTATGCATATCATCCAAAGCAGTAACTAATAGAAAGCTAGAATCCATAACCAACAATAGAGCGTACCTAACAACCGATAACCAATAGTGAGCATTACCCAAAAATAGGACAGAGAGAATTTATCCAATTATTCTTCAACAAAATCCATCAACAAAGAACCATTTACAACAATAGAGCATAGATCCCTAATATATTTTATCCTTAACTATTACCAACAAAGCAGTCCAAATAACAGAAAGCCATATCCATAAAATAGTAGCCAACAACCAACAGAATCCAAAAGAGTGTAAATCCAAACCATAACAGAGAATAATATACTTCATTATTTATCTCCTTCATTCATTGGCATATAATCCATAAAAATCCATATAGAAGGGAAGGGATTCACTTACCAAAAGAACACACGAGAAGAAGCAGGGAGCTTCACCCTTTTCTTCTTCCTCCTTCTTCTTTGTTTCTCCCTCTCTCTTTTTCCTCATCTCTCTGCCTTTTGGCTTTCTCCAGAGCACTCAGATCTCTCTCAGACGTTCTCCTTTCTCCAGAGAGAACTTCCTCTCTTCGAACTTCTCTCTTTCTCTCTTTTTCTTCTCTACACTTTCTTCTCCAGAAAGAGTCTCTCTCTTATCTCTCTGTCTATCTTCTTCTGTCTTTCTCTTTTAATCAACAGAGTCTTCTCCCTTTATTTCTCTTTATGTCTCCCTCATTTATGTTGCCAAGAAGTAGAGGGAAACATGCGGAAGAAATCCTAAAAGACTCAACAGCCTCGTGATACCTTTTGTCTCTTCTCGACCCGAATAATTCAAGTGGGGCAGGATGTTTCTCAGTGGAACCGGTCGATCACTGATTGACCAGTGTAACGTCTAGAATTTCTTCCCTGTGGGACTAGTCGACAGATGCTCGACCGGTACTCATCAACTGCTCCCACTCTTAATCTCATTTTCCACAAAATATTGTGGGACCAGTCGAGTAATGCTCAAATGCTACCCAATATTACTGTTCGATCACCGATTGACCGGTGTAATGTTGATTCTTCGCCAGCCTTCGATTATCGCTTCTGCCATTTTCATCCCTTGAGACCGATCAAGCAATGCTCGACCGCTACAACACTCAAACTAAAAAAAAATGTCAGCCGTTTGCTCAACCTATCCCTCACATCATCCGCTTCTTCTTCGCCATTGCCTTATTTTTGGCGTAATATAATCCATAATAAAATCACTCTATAATCTCCAATAATTCACAATTTTTATAATCCAATATTAACCTTATCCTCCTATGCTTACGATAATCTGAAACTCATGTATTACAAGGGCAACCCTAATTTTGTAAGGGGGTTTTTAAGCCTCCCTTATGGCTGTTTGTAATCAGTTTTGTTGAAGTGAAAAAACCCCTCTTTGAAGGATTGGAGTTCTCTCCACAATCGGCCCCCTTTTCTTGGTGACAATCCAAGAGATTGTGTGACCACAAGTTGATTCATCACCGTTTTTGGCTTGTCTTGAGGTGAATCTCCTACACTATCTTCTTCCTCCACTTCATTCAGAGGTTGAAGTCCATAGAGAAGAGTTAGAAGACTTGCTGCAATCCAAGTTGGAGTGGCTTCCTTGAAGGAGTCTGTTTGAAGTCTAAGGGTGCAAACATAGTGTCCTTTCGAACCAACTTGTAAGTGTTAGAGTACCATTTCTTTTCCTAAACGATTTTGGTTCTAAAATCTAGAGGTTCAGTTGTATACATTCCAAAAGGAACACGGTTCAATTATGATGTAATTTGGACAAGAATTGATTGACTGACGATTATTCTCTTTTACATTTGAAAACTACCATAGTGACATCCTTCCGGGCAGTCATCTTTGCATTCGCTTATCTTCACCTCCAGTCAGTATTTTTTCGTGATTTTTTGAATTAAGTCTCATCTCTGTTGGAATTTAATGTAGTCTATAATTTATTTCATTTGAATAACAAACGGGGGATTTGTACAGCTTCCTTTGAGTGTCTAAAAACTGTCCCCTTGACACTTTTTCGAACAGCATAGTATGATTGGCATAATTTTTGTAATGTACGGATTTTGGTCGTGATTTTTGGAGGAGTTACTTTAGTTTGGTATTTGTGCGCCCCCTTCAAATTTGACTTCATTTGGTTGTCTGGAGTGAAAGTTACAGACAGTTTATTTTGGGTGTCCAGTTTTTGTGCAAACCGATAACCACCCTTGGCCCTACTGTTGCCCTTGGCACTTTATAGTGCATCACCTTTTTCACTAACAACGTTTTTACATAGAAAACGACGTTGGCATATTTTGCGATAGAGTTGTCTATGTATACAGTGAGTTTTGATGACGTCGTATCGAGGGTCATCGGCAAGTTTAATAAAATGATAAAGAGGTTTTCAAATGATTTAAAATCCTTGTATGGTAAATGATAAGCATGACAATGGTTTTCAAAAAGATGAGAAAAATAGTTTCTAACATGCATTTCATTTAGTATAGATTCCCCTACTGAGTTTGTCACTCACCCCTTAGACTTCACTTTTTTCCCAGGTTAATGTTTAGATTCGATGCATGGGTTCTGCATAGGGTTGTCTTGGGGCATTGCTGGTACCCCTCTAGTGAGTGTATTGATCTTTCGTTGGATGAGTTGAGGTTTGTCGGTTCAATCCCTTCGTCTTTGGTACGTTTGGGATTTGTTGTGTTGTTTGGTTTAATTCCTGCACAATAATTTCTTTTATTTATTATTATATTATCATGTCTCATGCTGATCATTATGTGAATCTCAACTCATATAATTTAGGTTTTGGGCTTAATTTCATGTTAACACCTCTGCTTCTCTCTACCCTTGGGCTGGGCGATCAGGTCTTCTCCTAGGATTGGGTCGTTAGATCCACCTTCAGATCATGACAGTAGATCCACTTTGAATTAAAGGTTTATTTTTATGTCTAGCATTACATTGTTTTATAAAACCTTATTTAAGACGTGTTCTCATACAAAATGACGTATTCTCTTACAAAATGACTTGTTCTTATTTATGGTTGTTGGTTTTAGTATTGTTATGTATTTTCACTAGACATATTTTATTTGAGCATGCGTATTACTTTCATTGATCATCTTGGTCGGATGAACAAAGTTTGATCGACCTGTGAAGGGATCTTGTTTTTTTTTTTATGCACATTCAACCGTTATAGGATGTGTTTGCTTGTGTTAAGTAGAGTAATTGGATCGCTAGCTGTGTCGTCTCTCTGTGCGCAAAACCCTAAACCTGATCCAGGTCTTATTTTTGTGGCTTTAGCGAGCACTGAGTATGGGTTTTACTGTATCTACTTATGACATTGTGTACCCGGAGTCTGCGAGTAACTCTATTTTTACTGAAATTTTTATATTATATAATCAAACCTATTTTCTATATGTACCACACTATAATTGAGTGTTATAACGTTTGCCCTATTGTTTGTTTTATAAATAAGATTTTCACACTGATGCTTTAATATATACCATGTTCTTGGTTCTTCATTTTTATCATAATATACATATCGAACATAAGACTTTATACCTATTAATTTAGTCGACTCATTCCAAATGACTCCCTCTTTTAAGAGTAAGTTTAGATGATCCTAAGTTGCTAATGTTGGAGTGTGCCTAGCAAATTAGCCACATTTTTTTTTCTTTCAAGAATTCAGGAGGTTAGACTTGTTTAATGTTACCTCAACTCGAGATTCTATTTTCTTTTAATTTTAACACATTTACTTTTGAACATATATTCTTACTTCATCTTAATATCACTTATGGAACTTGAGTTTAACCTAGTTGGTTGAACCTTAGATATTTTAATCGTATTTAAGTCTTCCATTGTTAAGTTAGATTTTAATGTTAAGAGAAAGATGGTCCGGTTTGTTTTGGATCGACTCGTTTCCTATTTTATCTTGAGTCTATTTTGGGGTGTGACACAAATACTTCGTAATAGTTGTTCATCACCATTATTTATTTAAAGGCCTTTATTTGCTCCATTAATCTATATTTCTTCTGCTAAATCTTTAAGGATATTTTAAGAATTCTTCCATATGGATGAGTTTTCAGATTTCTTCGTCCCATCTTCGTTCATTTCAGATTTTGTTTTCTTTTAGAGTTACACTGTAAAGTTTCGAAGAAAAAATAGAAGAACAGACTAGAAAACGAACAATCTAACTAAAGAATCACGATTCATGCACAAACAACGAAGAAAGAAATGGCTTCTGCCATGGTTTAATCAAGAAAAGCACGAAGGAGGACAGAAATCTATTTGTTCAGTGTAATATGATAATAACACCACGTCTTTAATGAGTTTTCACCAACCATCGTTGGACACGTGGTGGTCGTCGGTCTTCTCCATTCTTTTCACAGCCTTTCATATGACTTTGTACTTTTGACTTTTTGCTCCGTCAAACACAAACGTGTTTGTCACCACCAGGTTGTACTTCGTCGTTGAACTTACTATTTGTCAACTCCAAGATTTAAGAAAACCAACTAATTGAGCTCCACCCATGAATAAATCTGTTTTTAAAAATTAGGGAAAAAAATGTTTTTTTTTTTTTTAAATGATTAAATAGTAGACTTTGGAATTTTGTCCTGAAATCTAAATGACATATTTTGAATAATTTAATGAAAAATAATATCACAATGTAAACATTTCAAACAATTAATCAATAAACAGATCTTCAGTCAAATTGTAATCATTGTGAGTGTGAACAACTGAAGGACAGTGTTCCTATTTCGGCAGGCTATTTAAATAAATATTTAAAATAAAGAAAAACAATTGATAAGAGCAAATGGACAAAAACGCACGTGTTCAAAAAACTGTACTAAAAAACATGAAAGAACTGGTCCAAAGAATCAAATAAAAAATTGTGAATTAGGTAAAGCCACATCTATCACGCCCGAAATTTGGGATTCTAGAACCAAAAATGATTTAGTTTGAAAATAAATTGAATCACATAATTCTTTTAACTTAAATATTTAAAGCATAATAGAAAATTTAAATGAAAATAAAAAAGTCAAGATTTAAATAACAGTGCTAATCTAAATGTTCATTAGTGACATCTAAGATAATATAGTAATATAAATTTATTAAAATAATTATGTTAGAAATAAGAAAGAATAAATTCTAAAGTTGAGGTAAAAATTTAACAAATTTTAACCTCATGAAAATAAACTCTCAAAGACAATTAATAAAATAAGAGAAATTAATCATTGAGCTCACTCTTGCTCCAATAATTGAGATTCTTCCAAACTAAATCGTCAAAGGAGGAGAGTTGTTTAACGTAAATTAACTTAACTCAGTAGGGATAAATTTTTACATTCAACATATAGTAAAAAAAATTTTATGAGTATGCTAAGTTAAAAAAAAATTTATGCATCAAGGAAGAAAACATACAGTAGGGTAAGTTTTTTAAGAACAACCTACTATAGTGTGGTACATAGCATACAATAGAACTTCTATTATATAATATTTAAGTGAAAGTGAAGTCACTCACAGATTGCGAGTACATCCTACCATCAACAATAACAATAATAAAGGTGATACTCGGCGATTGCAATAACCATGCATGACCATAATCAAGTTTAGAGTTTTGTGCTCAAGGACACAGTACATATAGCTATCTCATTACTCTAATTAATAACAATCAAACATATTCTACAACTGTCAAATATGCATATAGGAAAACATGACCCCCACATAGGTCGATCAAACTTGGTTTACTGACTAAGTTGGTCAATCAAAATGTTATTCATGTTCAAGTATAAACATGTCTAGTAAAATACATATACAATACAAAAACCGACGAGTCATCAAAATGAACACATCATCATTATAAGAGAACTCGTCTCAAAGTAAATTTTAGAAAATAATGCAATGCTAAACATAAAAATAAATCTCTACCTCAACTGAAGCTACCAAGTAAAAGCTCAAGTAACAATAATCCAAGGAGTTAAGACATTTTGTTAATCCTTTAAACTTATCAAAATAGACATATGCAAATCAATTCACTTTCTAAACCTTTAAAAGTTCTTTGGAACTCATAACCGAGATATGAACTAACTTGGAAAACTTACGGGGCAATTTCTTGAAAAATCAAACTTTAAAACCTAGTTTGGACGACCCTTGAGAACCCCAGCCAACCGAACTGATCGTCCTTATAAGTAGTCTGATCAACCACAGACTCTGAACGACCGCGGCGATCAACCGATTCTAAAGTCTGGTCGATTGCTCTTCGAGCGTCAACCTCTCAACTGTCCTTCAGTCGATCGATTTTCATTCTTGATCGAGCGCTATGTCACAAATTTGTACCAATTCTTCAAAAAAAAAATCCCAACTTTCATCCAAGTTTCAATAAAAAACGATGTGAACTTGTTCCAAATCATAATTTAACTCGATATTTTTCAACAAAGGGATATTTAAAACGTAAATTTCCAAACTTTAGACTCTAAATAGTTTTTCAAATTTCTCAACAAAAACTCAAATCCCAAAAATGGATAAATGACAAAATTGTTTCAGGTTTTACCTTTAGAAAATGTCCAAATCTTTCAAGCTTTCGAACCTCAAATCGTACACAAACTAACCAATTGATTGTACGCAAACTAAAATAAAATCGTTGTTAAAAACTTTGATCTCCCCTTAGATATTATTTATCAGAATGAGAAGGGTTTACTTACCAAAAAATTTCGTCCACCAAGAATTTTCAATCACTCAGAATTCTCCTTCAATGCCTCTTTTCTCTTTGCGAAAGTTTTCCCAAATATTTTCATCAAATAAAGTAGAAATAATGTCTCACCAAAATAAACTCTCAAAGGAAAGAATTAGAAAACGAAAATATAATTGTCAAGCTTAATCCTCAATCAGCTGCAGCAAACCTTCATGACTATGACTTGATAGAGGGAATCAATTTGAGATAAGTTGACTAAACTCAATAAAAAACTAAGTGTTATATCTAATGTTTATAAATATAAAAGAGCATGCATTAAGAAAATCCACGTGTCAAAATTGGAACAAAAACATGTATGAAAAAGGTTTCAAGAACCATCAGTGGGGCAAGCATGAAAAACATCCATTACACTATGGTAGGTCACTATTATAGTATATAAATGTCAGTGAAAAAAAGTCACTTACGAACTCCGAACATATTATGTCATGAGGCATATAAAGAAAAGCAAATACTTGGTAATCACAAATGAAATAATAACTTTGATTAGGTTTAGGGATTTGCATGTAGGATACATCATAGTCAGCAGTACCATTACCCTATTTACGAACAAAAAAAAACCTTCTACACTATAGAAGGTGCGAAACAAACAATGACCTTCAATCGAGTCGATCAAACTTGGTACATACAATTGGTATGATCATCATGAGGAAAATAAATATACATGTCCAATATAAATGTGATCTTTAAAACACACACACACACACAGACACATATAATGAAAATTGATATGTCACAAAGGTAGGACATATCCTAAACGAATATGAGATACTTCTCAAAATAGTTTTATAAAACAATGATATATGTAACTGAAGTTAATAAATAAATCTATATCTCAACCAATGAATACCACTAAACCGTCAAAATCAAAGTCTGGAAAGTCCAAATAAATGTCAAGCCTCAAAATCTATCATAACATGTCCATCAATATAACTATAAGACCTTCAAAACAATGATTAGAACCCATATAAAGAACAGGAACCAACACAAGGATTCACATAAATAATCCCACAAAAATTATAGTTTTTAACATTTAGCGGTCCTCCACAAGTAAGGATTTGATGGACCAAAGGACCAATCCGTTGGTCGAAAAATAAATTTTTGGTCGACTGGCTAAACTGGTCAGGTTGATTGGCTAAACCATTCTGGTTGATTTTTCAAATCCCAACCTCTCACCAATTTTCTGACCTAAATGTTGACAACTCAATAAAAAATAATCCTCTAACATTTTTCATGCAAAAATTCATAGATTATGACCAACACTTCAAAAATTGAGCAAAATAAAAACTCAACCACACCGATTTTGTCACGACTCGTGCCACCTGAGTAAGGTACAACATCGTAAGCGTAGCCCAAGAGGGAGAAAAACTCAAAGGGTCTAGTAAGAGAAGACACCATCAACTCATGTTGAAGTGGAAGGAGGTTATAAGGGAAGGTACGTATAAATAGAGTAAGAAAATAGGAGGATGGGGTGAAAAAGTGTGATAAAGTTTTTCTTTTTCTCCTCCTTCATCGATTTCTTTGTAAATGCTAGGTTTCTAGCTCTTGAATACAAAATAACTCTTCCATGACAATTTTGTTGGTTCTAATTTCCACATCCATAACAAAATGGTATCAAAGGTAATACAATCGTCAAATGGCAGAAGCCAGATCCAAAAATGTGAAAAAACATAAAAGAGTTGTTTAATCTACTCAGTTTATCTATCAGAGATTCAACTTATATAGACAGATTACAATAAAACTAAAATCTTGAATTATAGTAATCTACCTAACAATACATGACTAATTCAACTTATGATTTTAGTGAGCTATAAATCTACACTCCCCTTCAAGCTAGATTGTTCAAGTTGTGCGTGCCAAGCTTGCTAGTCAACTCTTCAAAGTTGATCTTTGGGTGAGCCTTTATGAGTATGTATGTAGTTTGTTGAGGTATGGGAATGAACAGATCTTCTTATAAGCTTTCGCCTAAATATTTTGGACCATTCCAAGTCATAGAACATGTCGGAGCAATAGCTTATAGGTTGCAACTTTCGGTGACTGCACGCATCCACCCTATTTTTCATGGGTCACTTCCTAAAAAGTAGCTTGGGAGTAGTGCTTGTCTGAGTTCCACTTTACCGGTAAAGTTCATAGCTTGTCACGAACGCCAACCACAGATTCTACTACAAACTTGAGTGGTTAAGAGAGGCAATTTTTTGATTATTCAGTGGCTTATCCAATGGGAAAACCAATCAAAATCTAATGCCACTAGCATGGATTCTTCAATTATTGTAGAAAAAAATCCCTCATTCCAACCTTGGGGACAAGGTTCTCTTAAAGGGGAGGCATGTCACGACTTGTGCCACCCAAGCTTGGGACGTTGTTATAAGCGTAGCTCAAGAGGGAGAGGAGCTGCCAAGGTCAAATAAGAGAAGATACCATTGACTCATGGTGACGTGGAAGGCAATTATGAGGGAAGGAATGTATAAATAGAGTAAGGAGAGAGAAAGATGAGGGGTGAAAAAGTGTGATAAAGTTGTATTGTCTTTTCTCCTTCTTCTTCTTCCATTTCTCTATAAACGCTAGGTTTCTAGCTCTTGAATACAAAATAACTCTTCCATAGTGTAACGACCCAGGTTTTCGTATTCCTTAAAAATGCGAGAAATTTAAAATTTAAAAAAACTCCTTTATAAAACGAAATCAGAGTGCGATGCTAAAACCGGATCGCTACTATCCCCTCTTTAAACTCGTTGTGAAAATCAAATGAAATGCAGAAGCGTTGTAAAAATCATTTATTTCAACATTGCGGAAGCGTAAATCGTTTGAGAAATGAACTTAAACAATTAAATACTGTGTTTCAAAACTAACAATTAAATATCATTTAAATAAACCATTTTCTCTTCTCGCTCTAACCTGGCCAGCCCCAATCTTGCTCGTGCAAATCCCTCATCTCTCTGTTTATTATCTGCTTATTATCTGTTCATTGTTTGTACCTACACCACAAGTAATACGTGAGCCTAAGGCCCAGTAAGGAAAAGGGTTTAATGCAGTTATGAACTGTCTCTCTTTAGTTCTTTTGGAATGGGGGCCACCCAAATCAATCCTTTCATTACATACGTTCGTTCGTTCATTCTTTACTCGTACATCGAGCGGGAGATTGGAGGACCCATAAGGAGTGGTATAGTTGATCGGACTAGCCTCCTGTGTGCAAACTAGGTCCCTTTCCCATCGTGGTAGGGGCTCTGCCTAGCTGCCAAACTAGACCAGACTACCCACCAGCCACCAACTCCTCATTCATTCCATTATGGACTAGCCTCTTGTGTGCATACTAGTTGCCAGACTACTAGCCTCCTGGGTGCATACTAGTTGTCAGACTAGACCCGATTACCCATTCATTTTATCATTCATTTTTTACCATTTTCCTCTCTCAAGCATGTGAGTACCACCACACGGCGGCACTCCCTATTGATTTCTATTAGCATGATGCATGATCATACATTCTCATCATAACATGATGCATGATGTATTATAACATAACAGTGATAGAAATTAAAGTGCGCATTTAAGTAATTGAAAGCAAACTGAAATTGAAAGCGCATATAAAAAAAGTAAAGCATATAATAGAAGAAAATAACTGCACATAATAAAAAATATTGAATTGAAACAGCGAATGCATATACATAAAGGGATGGTACGGTAAACATGCAAGTAATTTATTTAAACTAACATGCTTAAGTCGAATTACCATTATTACTCTAGTTGGTTATCCTAATTAATTTACATGCTCAAGAATGAATTATATTTATTTTCCTGATTAGTTATCCTAATTACTTAGCATACTCTGAGGATACCATTATTATCCTAATTAGATATCTTAGTTAATTTTCTAGTCCATTTACATGCTTTATACAGTTATTATTCTAGGTAATTATTCTGATTAGTTATCCTAGGTGAATTACAGGCTCAAGAAGGATTTCATTTATCGTTCTAGTTACATATCTAGGCTAGTTTACATGCTCCATAAATAATTATAATTAAACATGCATTTGTTATGATTCACTAAACATGTTTTTAATAGTTTAATGGATTAAGCATGCATAGCAAATTAATTAGCATGCTTTTCAAGATTTTAATGGACATGTTATTTTAGTTAGTTAATTAAACTATTACCATTTACATACTTTTATTCTAGTTAGCTTCCTAACCGTTTTACATGCTCAAGATTATAAATGGGTTATTCTAGCCAATTCACATGCTCTAGAAGATTACGATACTCTAATTAATTAACGGGCTCTAATTAACTATTCTAGTTAATTAACATGCTCATATTATTCTAATTAGTTAATTAAACATGTTCAAGTTATTTAACATACTCAAAGAGTTAATTAAACATGCTACTTATGGTTAACATACTAGTTATTTACTTATTTAATTAACATACTAGTCAGTTAATTAAACATGTTGATGGTTATAGTTAATTAAGCATACTCAAATTAGTTATCGCTAGTAATTACTCTAGTTAATTAACATATTCAAGTCTAGTTAGAATTAGTGTTAACATGCTTATATTATGCTAATCAATTACTTGCTCAACTAGTTAATATATTGTTATCCTAGTTAGTTAACATGCATAGCGAAATGATTAACACTTATTAATTAAGCCACTAGTTAAGCATACTCTGATTAGTTGTTTAGATTAATTAACATGCTCAACTTCTAATTAAAAGTTGTGTTAACTAAATGTGTTTCGTTAAGGGTCATTATTATCCTAAAGGAAAGACACTTATACATAACATTATACGTATAGCACTAAGGAAAGCAGTAAAGAAATAGACATAATCTTTATTAAGGAAACTCTTAGCTCTAGCTCTTTCATCATTTGTACTTATCACATTCAACCATTGATCATTCATCACAACAATCCATCACAACAATTAAGATAAAGCATTTGCAGCAAGGAAGGTAAACTAGCAGTAAAGAAAATACAACGAAGGGAATTAACACTAGTAAAGAGAACAACTAACAGTCAACAAAGGATTATCTACAAATTATCAAGCAAAGGAACGCATTTAAACACAGAACTCATCAAGGAAAATATCATAGAACTATCAATAATCTACAGCATACTACCATGTCTACACTATTAACATCAAGGAACACACTCACACACACTACTTGCGGTGTAGGCCTCCAAAGGCCAAAACACCCCTATTTTCTTACCTAAATTGATGGATTAATTCACTTAGGGACAGCAGCACTCCCAGCCTCACGGTTCCTCAGCTCACAGACAGCAGGGAGCAGCACACAGTAGCTTCACCACTCAGCTTCACCTCACGTTACACACACTCACATGGATGGAACTCTCCTTCATGGGTCTCACTCATTCTCACGCAGGAAGGAGAACTCTCCCTCACACGCAGGTAGAACTCTCTCACAGGGGGAGAGGAGCTCACGCAGAAGAAGAGGATTGAATGAGAGAGGGATGGTAAGGGAGGAAGGCTATACCTGGAGAGGGAGCGACAAACCGTAGCACTAAGGGGAGGGAGAGGTCAGCTAGGCATAGGGAGCGACTTTGTCATCCAGGGAGGGGGAAGGGTCGATTCTTGTCATCAATTAATGACTAAACGACAAAGAATCAAATTTTAAATCCCTAAATTTATGCTGAACTAGGCTATTTTGGACGAGTGCGGACGCACTGGTCTCGTTCGCATTCGTCCTCAAGTGTAAAATCTCACTGGCCAAATCTTGGCTTCGGATGGGAAAAGGCGTCCCCATCCTGTCTGTACCGTCCGCAGATGAGGTTCGGACGCGTTATGGCATCTGCACGTAGCGTCAGCAGGCGTTCGAAAGTGTCCCAAAATCAGACAGAGACAAATCGGACAAGGCTACTTCACGTCTGCAGCTGTCCAAAACTGTCTAGGATTTGGACAAATTCAAATCGGACAGGGCTAGTCCACGTCCGCACTCGTCTGGACTCGTCTGAAAGTCCACGACACAGTGAAATCAGGACGCAAAATCACGTCTTGAGTCATCCCAACCCATTCCTCATGTGTGCAATGCATTTGCGGACGAGACAACTCGTCCGTAGTGTCGTCCGCAGGCGTCTGGAAACACCCTGAATAGCATTTTCTCACATTTTCTCACTTAACTCTTACCCCATAACACTTTCCCCATAAGTACATGTCATAAATTAACACGTAATAGTACGCAATGTAATATCCTAATCACCCCTTCGTCTAATTACATCGCGTAAATGGGGAAAAACATAACAGAAATACCCCTAAACTTAATGCTTTAGAACGTCCTTGGTAATACCCCGATAATTGTCCAACTGAAAAAGTCGGGGTGTTACACACAGCATTTCTACTATTTTTGAATTCCACATCCATAACAGATTCCCTCCAATCGTTGATGAACAATCCACCAATTGATGTGCCACAGATTCCCTCCATTCTCAATCAAGCATGAAGATTTTCTAACTTTATTTCTAGTTTTCGTTTTGTAGGTGATCAAAGGGAGTAGTATGCTCAAATGATCATTTTTGTCCATCCAACATCCATGTTCCACATGGTCTTGTTCAAAGTGAAGTATAAGTGGAAGTTCAAGCTACGATTTGGGAGATAGATGAAACATTAAAAAAAAACTACCAACAATATAACCCCCGAGGAGTATTTGGCATATTCGGCAACCTATAAAATTTTATATTGAAAAGTTCTCTTCATAAAAAATGTAGTTGACATTCCAATATTTCTATAATGGGCGTTTTTGTTAATTTCAAATATCACTTTCTATGTCAAAAGATCCCTGAATAGAGAGCTTCAATTCTGCCAAAGAAGCCTGAATATCCTTAATCAGAGTTGAAGCCAAATCCACTTGGATAATGAACGCAAAGATAATTTTTATGAACTCATTACTACATTCAAGATTTGGGGAATTTTTTGAAAATTATTTTTAGTTATTTATTCTAATTTGTATTAGTTCAAAATGTCATGTGTTTGTGTCACTCGGCTAGAGCATGTTCAAGCCTAATATGAGTGTTTTGTGAGAGTTTTTTGGTAATCTACTTTTAGGACATTAACCCTAATTTTTACAAAGTATTTAAGCTCTCTCTAAGGGCTGCCCTATTCAATTTTGGAATAAAAAAAGAAACCCTTTTGAAAGGTGAGAGCTCCCTCCAAATCAGTCATCTCCCTTGGTGGTTTTATCCAAGTGTATTTTGTGTCAAAGAATTGAATCACCATTGTTCCTTGAAAGACTTGTGGTGATTTCTCTTGTACTAATCATTCCTCCACTTCTCTACATAGGTGGACATCCCTAGTGAATTTTTAGAAGACTTGCTGAGATCCAAGTTGGAGTGTCTTCCTTGGTGGAGATTATTGAAGTCAATAGGTGCAATTTTGGCACCCATTTGGACCAACTTGTTCCTTTTCGTGAATAGTTCTTGTTCAAAACCGATTATGCCTCTAATTTTTTGACGAGAACGTCTTCAATTATAGAGCGAATTGTGGTCCAAATTTCACATCATTTGGAAGTTATTTGGTAAAGTTACAAGATGCTCCATTTGGGCTCTGATTCTGCCTGTTAGTGCCTCTTCGGGTTAATAGCACTCTTCCATGCTTAACTTCCGCTCCCGAACAATTTTTCCTCTGATTTTTGGAGGGCTACCTTTTGATTCATAGAGACGGACTTAGTCCAAATTTCACTTCATTTGAATGAGTTTTGAGCGAGTTACACTTCTGCCAATTTCAGGACAGATTCTTTCCATAAATAACAACTTGCATCAAGGGGTTTCTCATTTTCCCCTCCTCTGTGGTGCATCACCAATAATGTAGATTCACTTATGTTTCATCTAACTTTGAAACCAATTGAAAATTCAAACTTAAAAAAAAAATCCAAAAATTGGTAAGGAATGACTATACGAGAAGAGATCACCGACTTACCCTTGATGATCTTCCTAGAAATTCAGAAAATTTGATATCTTTTCCACATAACTCCATTTATTCTTCCTCTCTCTCCCAAAAAATTGCGTCAGTCCTTTCCTAATTGTGAGAATTAGGTTAAAGAGAGAAAATCAGGAATTTATGTTAAAAACTTGGCCCGACAACTTAAAATTTGTAACTTCTGATTTAAATTCCCCCATAAAATAATATCCTAAAAAATGGACAAAAATTCTCATTAAATGACGAGTAATGCAAAGTTTACTCTTTAATTTTACCTTCTAATTCTTACCTTTTAACGTAACAATCATTGATAGGTGTTATTAATTATTTATTTTAATTATTTATGATATATCAAATTAATTCCATTTTGTTACATTAACAGATAAGAACTAAAAAGTAAAAGTAGAGAGTAAACATAACATTACTCTTAAAAGATATATCTTAAATAATTGGCAGATACAACTATGGTGAATTGAACACCATTACAAGAGAAAATGTGAGACATTTGACAAACTGTATCAAGGATATGAATCGTTTTGCTAACAATCCAAAGTACATTGGCAATTTTGTTTAAAAAATAGTTTAAAATATCAATTAATTTTTATCTCTAAGTTCAAGAGTTAAATTGTATTTTAGCTATTTAGTTTTTAAATAATTTAATAAGTTTGATTTGATTTCTTAAGAAAATTTTATTTAATAGTATATTAAAGTTGACCCAATGATTAATAAAATATAGGAAAATTAACAAATTAATAATTGAACTTCATGATAAATAATAACTCAATCACTAAATAATTTTTGCTAACAACTTAAGCACTCAACTATGGGAAATAGACGCCGCAACCATTACTATAACGTTTGCCGTTAAAAATTGATTTCTCTTGCATTTACAAATCATTCAACGGCGGACGACAATAACGATTTCTCTTGCAGAGAAGAAAACGAAGAGTTTAGAGGCTAGAGACATCTATAGAATAGATCGTAGAACTCGAATTTGTAAAATTCAAAGAAAAACTGAGAGAAAATTCATCAAACGAGGAAATCGCGGTTGTGAAGATGAATAGAGAGATTGTGAGTAGATTTTTGAAGAGATTAGTGACTTATCTGAGAAGAAATAACAAAAAATCGGAAGAGAAATTGAAATAAATGAATTTTCCATAAGAGGCAGAACGGACAGAACTTTGTTCTTCATTTTGTAGCGGAACGAAGAAATTACGCAGCAGAACGAAGAAATTCCGTTGCGGAACGTGGACATTCCACTTCGGAACAAGGACATTCCACTGTGCAACGACAACATTCCGCAGCGAAATGATAAAATTCACTGCAGAACGAAAGAAGGAAAGTTTCTAAGAAAGAAGGAACATCCTTCTTTTCGTAAGAAGGGACAGAGGAAAGAAGGAACACTTTCTTTCTTTTCACTGCGGAAAGAAGGAAAGTTTCCTTCTTTCCACACTTTCCTTTTTTCTGCTGCTTAAAGAATGAAAGTTTCATTCTTTCCTCACTTTCCTTCTTTCCGCGGAGAAAAGAAGAAAGTGTTCATTCTTTCCTCACTTCCTTCTTTCCTCACTTTTCGCTACGGAAAGAAGAAAAATTTCTTCTTTCTTCACTTTCCTTCTTTCCTATGTGGAAAGAACAAAAGTTCTTTCTTTCATCTACAGAATAAAATTAAAATTTTTAACAGAAAACAACTTTCCTTCTTTCCTCTACATAATAAAATTGAAATTTTTAACAGAAAATGTGACACAATGTTTGCAACATTTATTTTTCATAGTTAAGTGTTTAAATTGGTAGCAAAAATTGTTCAATGGCTAATTTATCATTGATTCAATAGTACAACAGTTGATTTGTTAATTTTTCTAAAATATATCTATCTCTTTTATGTGTTTTTCTTAAGTAATTTAGGTTTATCCATTTCTGATTTCTCGTGAATCAATACTAATTTTTATAATCAAATTATTACTAATGTGATGTCAATTAGAAGCATATTAACATAGAAATAGAGTAAATCATAGAATATAAGGTTTGTGTTTCTCTTTTCTTTTTTGTTCATTGATTTAATTCGATTTTAGTTCATAAGTAGATGTGGATCGGATACACTCATACTATTTTACACATTTAAAGGGAGGACTTGATTTTTAGTTGGGAAAAAAACTAATGAAAGTGGCATTTGAAATGTCAAAAAGAAAGTTCCAAGTAATTGCGTAGATTAGAAAAATTGAAGCAAAAATGCAAGTGTGTATAGTTGCAGCCAACTTTGTCGCCATGTAAGTTTAGCAAGTTGGAACCTTTTTGTTGAAACCATCAAGTCATAACAACCAATAGAAATTGCAATCTCTACACCCACATCATTTGACCTCACAAACCCTTAAATTTTATTATATTTTCATAGCTCAAATTAATTTGGAAGGCAAAAATTGTATGGGGTGCTTGAACAATTCACGTGATCAGTAGCTTTTATTGCTTTTTTAATCTAACATAAAAGACTTATATTCGACGAAAAGCTACACAATTACGCATCCAATTTGAATATTTATTTTATATTTTTATTAATGGAAGAGTAATCTAGAAAGTGATTCGTGGATGTTAGACTAGATGGCGGATAATAACGTAGATTCGTTGGACTGCCACCTACTCTGTTACCACAACCTGGAGGTGGTGTCATGGTCAGCACATGACTTTAGAAAATACGACGCCGTTTGTCTTAATCTGTATTTTGCGAATATTGCTAATATTGGTTGATATGATTTGATTTTCAGGCATTTATGGTTGTAGTACAATTTGGAAGAAAATGGAAATCAACAGTCAACACTGTTATTAGTAGAAAAATCAATAGTTGGTAACATTCTTGGGCAGCCGAGAGACTTGACGATCTATTTTGATGTTAAGGAATTCAATTGACGGACACATCTCCTCTCTCTCTCTCTCTCTCTCTAAAAATGACGAGGCGATTGCAATTAGATGTTCCATGTATGTGAAATATTATAGGAGACGGTTCTGCAGCCAATGTGATTTTGCAACTATGGAGATTTCATTATTTTTTGATTGCCAAGAAATAGATTTGTAGATAATTAGTTTCAAAATAATGGGTGACTGCACATAAGTTGTATTTGTGAAAGTGTTGGTGACCGCAGATGTTTTTGTGTCTACAAATACTTAGTTTAAAAAGATATGTGGTCGAGTGGTGTTTGCGGAGTGATCAGATATTCACAATGGATGAGTTGGTGTCCACAAAGGCAAGGTGGAATCCGTGAAATCATGTTTGTCCACATAAAGACATGATGTGACAGATTGTGATTAACGAACAATATGAGTGAATATTCGTAGCGAAAGCGTTGATGTCTGTGGATGTGAGAAGAAATCTGTGAAACGAGGTTTGTCCATGAAAAGACGTGATGTGGCAGATTGTGATTGATGAACAGTATGATAGGATATCTGCAGTGGAAGAGTTGATATCTGCGGATGTGAGGAGAAATCCGGGAAATGAGGTTTGTCTGCAAAAAGACATGACGTGACAGATTGTGATTGGCGAACAATGTAAGTGGATATCCGCAGCAAAAGCATTGGTGTCCATGGATGTGAGGTGAACTAAGTGAAATAAGGTTTGTCTGTAGAAAGACATAACGTGGCAGATTGTGATTAGCTAATAATGTGATCAGATATCCGCAGCAGAAGAGTTGGTGTCCGCATATGTGAGGTGGAATTCGTGAAATAAGGTTTGTTCGCAAAAAGACATGATGTGGCAAATTGTGATTAGCAGATAATGAAAACGGATATCCACAACGAAAGTGTTGGTGTTCACGGATGTGAGGTTGAATCCACGAAATGAGATATGTGGCAGATTGTGATTAGCAGACAATGTAAGCGAATATTGGTGTCTTGGCAAAGTGTAGGATCGTTCACTCCAAGTTTCTGAATTGAAGATCTTTGATCACCCAACCTCCCCAGTTGGGGATGATTGATTTCACAAGTGTCAACCAAACATTTACAGACTGTTCTCAGGGCGTTACCCTCTGGATTGATCTTCACGTGCGTCAATCTAGCCTTTCAACATTTAGGTATAAGAAAATAGAAAACTAGAAATCCATAACTCTCCTAAATATAAATTCTCAAATTTAGGGATTGGAGAGTTAGGGTTTACACTCTATGAATGACGAGAAATCGAATAATGATTTTGGCAGAGCTTCGCTTCGATTTTTGCTTGGTTTGTTTGAGCTCCGGAGTGTTTTCTATTTATAAACATTGCAAAACCGGTCGACCACCCCCTGTTTGGTCGACCACCTCCCAACCGTTGGAATGTTACCATTATGAAATACAGTCGGATTGGTCGACCACTTTGTCCCCGGTCGACCGCTTCTACATAATCCAGAAACTAGCTTGAATCTGTCTTATTTTTCAGTCAACCATTTTTGAATCGATCGACCACTTTTCAGCAATTTTTAGCATGTTGAGCAATCTGTCTTCTTTTGCGGTCGACCACTACTCCTTTGGTCGACCACTTCTCTGCAAAATGGAATTCTTGAGCTCTCTGTCTTGATTCTGGTCTACCACTTTCGAATTGGTCGACCGTCTTCATTGTTTTTCAGCAAAATGGTCGACCTTATCTATGCTTTAGTCAACCTCTTCTTCTTGTTTAGCATTTCTTGAATCCTTTAAGTCACAATGATCATTCTATAAACTACATGGACTTAGACAAATACATAAGTAAGCAATGATACATGTATTAAGGGTATTTCCAATAACAAATAAATGTATTTACTTAATTCAAACAAATACATAATAAGCAATTTAATTATTCAAATAAAAATATCATCATAGAAAAAAAAAACTTAATATCTATTATGCCAACAAAGCATTGGTGTCTTTGGATATGAGGTAGAATTTGCAAAATAGGTACGTGGTGAATTGTGATTGATAGATAATGTAAGCAGATATCCACAGCAGACAAACTTCACTCCAAGAACAAACTTCACTCTACGAATTCCACGTCACATCCGCAGACACCAACACTACCGCTACGGTTATCCACTTATATTGTTCACCAATTACAATCTTTCATATATCTCATTTTGTAGATTCCACTAATGCTTCCGCAGACACCAACGCTTCTACTACGAATATCCACTTACATTTTCTGTCAATCACAATCCGCCACATACGTCATTTCGATGATTTCACTTCCATATGCGGATATCAACACTTTCGTTATGGATATCCACACATTTTACTATGGATGTCTGCTTCCGTCCACTTCTATGTAAATAGGTATATGCAGGAGTCCATCATATAAGTATCGGCATCCACCTTCATGTAAAGAGATATAACCGAACATTCACGGGTGGCAAGGACATCTAGGAGATGTCTTTTGATGAAAATTATGACTGCGAGGTTTTCGTTATACATTTTTCATAATTTAATATTTTAGCTATTAGCGAATTTAGTTTAAAATTTGGTTTGTCGCTAATTTTATAGTTTATAATTTTTTTTATTAATTGCTCAAACGTTTATTTTGATTTCACAAACAACTGATAGAATATAATGAGAAATAGAATTCGGCCTAAATAAAATTGGGGTCATCAAATTCTAAGGACATCAACGTATGATTTATTTAGGAATCAAAAGCAGGTAAATCAATGTTACTACTTTGATCCTCTTTTGGGAAGCTTGAGGATTGGTTGTGAGAGAGGATGAGGTGAAGAAGATGCATCTTATCCAATCCCACGCTGAAGAAAACTCCATGGTCAGTTTGAAGTCAATCCACGTGGTCCATCCTTATTACAATTTGTAACATTTTCTTCAAATTTTCTTCCTTGCGAATCAAATAAATAAATAAAGAGCCTGGAAAAGTCTCCTTGCTTGTATTTTGTAAGTCTTCCAACCTTTCTCGCACTAGAAGATCAATCAATTTGATGTCGGCGTCGCCCAAATAAAACACATTAATTCAGTCAAAAATTAAAATGTTTTAGTCTTCCTCTTCGTATTTCTTTGACATTTTGAAAGTAAAATGACGTACTTCATGACGTCATTTCTGCAACGCAAAAGGTCGAATCAACCCAATCTAATTAATAAATAGAATTTTTATAATAATAGTAGTATTATAATTTTTAATTTTCCCTTTATATCTTATATTAATGCAAGATGAAATTATATGCCTTTTTCTTTATTTTGTAATAACACGACAATGTCCCAACAGAGCACCCGTTCTACTCTAATTAAATCAACTTCTAACCATAAATTTAACTCAAGTTAATTACTATTTGGTTCATTCAATTGTCTGAGTTGGATGAATTGACCGAAGTCTGTTTCTTTTGGTGGAAGAAATTGAGTCCAGCCAACAATCAAGATTTAGTATGATTCGATTCAAAAAACCAAACGTGAAACAAAGAACCGAACCAAACCCAAGTAGTCGGTTCTCTCTTCAAAAATACATTAATTTTAATTCCATTATAATGCAAATTTGAGTTCATCCGAACAGAACCGAACCGCTGGTTGATCGTCCAACAAACCATACAAACGTGGAAAATGTTTGGAAAACGTGGAGACAACAAGTAGGCCCTGATCTCCATTGTCGGGCACACAATCACAATATGATTCTTGAAAGTCCGTCCAAAACTAGCGGATTCTAATCTTCATGGTTGTTTCTGCCAATGCTGTGATGGAACTGGCCAGAAGTTGAGGTAATTTCTTCAGTTACAAACCTTCATTTTTCACAAACAAGCAACTGTTACTGTTCTTAAATTATGTAATAATTAAGAGATGAAGAAGAAGACGAAGACTAAGACGAAGACGAAGAAGAAGATGGAGGAGGAGGAGGAGCACAACCCCACTATCCTATTAAATACTTTTGTCATTGGTTCAAGCTTGACTTTGAATTTTTAGGAGAGAGAATTTCAACGCCATCCAGAACCGACATGCCCCACCATCTCCTCTGTTTTACCTTTTCTTCACACACACACACACAGATCCAATCCAGGTTTATGCATGCTTCTCCTTTAAAGTTTCCTCTACAGCTGGAGCTTCGAGTCCTATATATATGTGGCTTGGTTCTTTTTCAATGCAATATTTTTAGTTTGCTTTCTATTTTTCTGGGTCTCGCTTGAGGTTTCTGTGCTGAAATTTGCTGGGTTTTATTTGATTTGATAAAAAAAAGAGAAGTGGTTTCCGATGGCTTATTCTTCGTGGATTGATACTTCTTTGAATTTGAGTGCTAAACCATCGCCTTTTATGGATGAGGCCGCGGTATGTATCTTGCACAGAAACTGTTTGAATAAATGCCTCAGTGAAAATTGACTGCTCATCTACAGGTTCTTTTTTTCTTTTCAGAAGGAAGTGCAAAGCAAATCATTAGATCTTGGGATGAAGATTTCTCTGAAAGAAGAGGTCAGTTTGTCTGGAAATAACCGACCAATTTTAAATCATTAGATCTTTCTGGGTATTGAAAATAAGACTAGATTTCCAAACTCAAATGAACTTTTTCTTGCTGTTTGTATTTTCAGACTGGTGCTTGTGCTGTGGAAGAGGAATTGAATAGGGTGAGTGAAGAAAACAAGAAATTGACTAAAAAGCTACAAGCCATGGTGGAAAATTACAATGTATTGAGAAGCCATTTGATGGATTGTATCAACAAAAACTCTGACAAGGAACTCAGCCCGGCGAAGAAAAGAAAATCAGAAAGCAGTAACAATAACGTCAGCAATACCTTCGGAGGCGACGCAAATTCCGACACAAGCTCCTGCGAGGAGGGGTCGTGCAAGAAACCAAGAGAAGAAACGATCAAATCCAAAATAACAAAAACTTTTCACAAGACTGAACCATCTGATACAAGCCTCGTAAGTAAATATAATAAGAAAACCCAGAGTTTAGTATTGAATTTCTTTGAATTGGTGGGGCTAAAATTCTATATATTTTTGTATTTGAAGGTTGTGAAAGACGGGTATCAATGGAGGAAATATGGGCAAAAAGTAACCAGAGATAATCCTTGTCCTAGAGCGTATTTCAGATGCTCTTTCGCTCCTACCTGTCCGGTCAAAAAGAAGGTAAAAATCTAATTCTCCAATTTCCTGGATTATATTCTGAGTTTTGTTAAAATATTTTGAGGGGGAGCTGAATTTCATTAAGATATAGTTTAAAGCTATAAAAGAATTAGCCTTTTACTTGTTAAGCGGAAGATCAAAGGAACTTTTGTGGAATTCTTATGGATCAGGTGCAAAGAAGTGCGGAAGATCAGTCCGTTTTGGTTGCAACTTACGAAGGAGAACACAACCATTCAAACTCTGGTCAGGAGGTGAACTCATCCTCAACTCGACGAGTCAGCGTTGGGTCAGTCCCCCTTTCGAGTTCCCACGCCCCATCAGCACCGTCCATGAATCAAGATTTCATGAAATCAAAGAGCATTAGCGAAGCGGAAGCTTTGAAATCGACAACTGATATGTCTGTAATACAGCAGTATCTGGTGGAGCGGATGGCTTCTTCTCTGACGAAAGATCCTAAATTCACTGCAGCTTTGGCCGCAGCCATGTCTGGAAGAATGTTTTCAGGACAGCGTCCTGGTTGATGAATATGCAAAAGCAGCTGAATTTTCATTAGAGGATTCTTTTGAAGATTGAGATGAACTGTAAATACATTGTGTTTTAAGAAAGAGAGGAGGAAATTGGTGGCGTGGTAGTAAAATGGGTCCGACCATTTATTGCCTGTCGTTGGAGTGAATTGCTAGTCCCCCTTTCTTTCTCCCTCTAAATCCCAGTTGGGTTGATAAATTTTGTGAGAGAGAGACTGGGTTATACTTTTATGTTAGGCAGAAAATTGAGGGCGTCAGAGGAGAAAACAAAGTTGATGGTTTCTCTCATTCTATTATGTACACAAAACCAGCGTTTTCCCCTCTCTCAAATCGCATAGCAGACTTTCTACGTCTTTGTCTCCAAAAATCACCACTTTCGGAAATAAAATCAGTCTTTTTCTCTGTTTTTCTGGATTTTTTTTTTGAATTCTTAGATTTTCTATGGGAAGGTTCAACTCTTTGAAAGTATCTTGGGTAAGTTAGAGCAAATGGCCATTGAGAGAAAGAGGGAGACCCAAGAATAAAGAAATATTCATAATTGAGTTAATATTATTGTAATTTTTTTAATAATTATATTTACTTGTCAAAAACAACTGCATATGTTTAAGAAAGCAATCCCAAATGCAGCCTGTCCCCCCTGCACTTTGATTAATAACGACTGCCACAATCAATACACCTAGACCATGATACAAATTATTCCAGTAAGTCATCCACAATACATTTTTCAAGCTAATCTAACACGAATTGAAATATGTTTAGGAACAAAAACTTCCATTCCAATCTATCTTATTGAGAAAGAAATCTAGGGTAAAAAAATGTATCACCAATCTAATACCATAATCTAGATTCATTGATGGTTAGCAGAAGCTAAGAAAGCGGGTTAGCGCGAGTACCAGAATCTTCCTTCGATTCAATATGCATCATAAACACATAACCCAGTACCCATAACATGATATATTGAAAGGGTACCCATGAAAGACAAGCAAGAAGACTCATAATGCTCCCCACATACTGAGGATCTTTGATGTACCCAAATGGGAACTCCGTAACCCAAGGAATGTTCTTACCAAATCTTACTCCGTAGTATGTGCCAGATTCACCCAGCAACTGGTAAACCCTGCGTTTTATGAAGTTAAAGTTATGAGCTGCATTTTGAGTTGAATTGAATAAAAAGGTGACCCAATGGCCAACACATTGAAATGAAAAAAATTTACATGTTACATGAACTAAGAGCCATACTCAAATCAAGCATTTCAAAGATTTTGGTCATCTACCTGTATATTTTGGCAGATTGAGGTTCCAATATGCTAGTTTCAACAATTCTCCTTTACAATTCTCCCTACCAGTTTGGCATGTAGGAGGTATTTAGTTCACCGCTTTTGATATTAACATTATGACTTTCAACTTAAATGGTTTCAATTTCAATCCATTTGTAGTTGATAGTCAAGCAGTTTCACGGAATTTAGCCAATTGTTTGGCTTATGAGATATTTATTTCATGTGATTAATTCTGGTATGGAATGAGTCAAATCTACTTTGCTATCTTATTGAACCAAAATGGCAATATTCTTCCTCCATTAGTGTCGTGGTTAGAACATAACTAATAATTGTTTGATCCTATATGAAATTGTCGAACAATCATGGGGATGCACAAAAAATGGTCAAGTTTATGGCAAATTAGAATCAACACCAATGGATCCAATAAAAAATTCATATATTTTTTGAATTGAAGGAAAAGTATATATGAAAGATCAAGTCAGATAACACAGCCATGATAGAGTTCAAACAAACCAGACCCATGAATTATGAACATTACGAAAACTTATATTGTAGGGTAATAATAGTTACATTAATCAGCCCCTTGCCCATTTACAATAGTAGGCTCCCCTTTTATAGAAGAATGGAAGGTTCTAGAAAAAAGTAATTTCTCACATAATTAGTTGTGTGCATGGCTACACACGAGTGATGGATGTTGCTAACAACCCCCCTCAATCTCAAGTTCGTAGAATGCAGAGATTATCACTACAAAGGACAAATTTAGAAACAAGAAGAGGTTTGGTTAAACCATTGGCTACTTGCATGAAAGAGGGAGTAAACTCAACCCAAAGTTCAAGTTTGCGAACCTTATCACGAATAAAATGAAAATCAACCTTCACATGTTTAGATTTTGAGTGGAGCACTCGGTGTTGAATGCCATGTAGGTTGCACTGAGATTATCACAATATATTACTAGGAAAGTTGAAGAGAATAAATCAAGTTCCAGAAGTAAGGAACATATCCAGAGAACTTTTGAGGCCCCATTTGCCACACCCCAATACTCAGCTTCAGTACTTGAGTGAGATACACTTTGCTGCTTAGTCGATGACCAGGATATTAAATTTTTGCCAACAAAAAGACAATAGGCACTGGTACTGTGCTGGTCGTCAAGACAAGCAGCCAGTCTGCATTGGCGAAACAGCAAATGTCCATCAAAGATGATTGCTTGAAAGACGGAGAAAAGGTAAGAGTGCCTTGGAGATACCTAAGTATGCATTTCAAGGCTTGCCAATGTAAATGTATAGGGGAATGCATATATTGACATAACTTGTCGACAGCAAATGCTATATTAGGGTGTGTGCGTGCATAGTACTCAAAGGCACCCACGAGACTCCTGAAGAGAGAACCATCAAGCGGAGGAGATCTTGCAGTTTTAGATAGAAGTGGACTTAAGACCATTGGAATAGGGTTGATTTGCAATCCGACATTCGTGCCATGGACAATAAATCAGAGATATATTGATTTTGATTAAGCATGAAGTCTGATGTCGTCCGAGTGATTTGAATGCCGAAAAAGAAATGTAGAGAACCCAAATCTTTAATGGCAAACTTAGATTGGAGAAACTGAGTTAAGCTGTCAAGAAGAGACGAGTCGTTGTTAGCGATAAGTATGTCGTCCACGTAAACCAACATAGTGACAACAATAGAACCTTTGTGGAATATGAACATAGAATGATCTGTTTTAGATACTTGAAAGCCCCACTCAAGTAATGCAGACAACAATTTATAATACCATGCTCTTGGAGCCTGTTTTAAGCTATATAACGACTTGTGTAGTTTGCAAACATAGTTCGAGAACTGAGGATCAATGAAGTCAAGACGTTGACGCATGGATACCTAATCTTCAAGATCACCATGTAAGAAAGCGTTTGAAAGATCTTGTTGACATAAATCCCAAAGAGAAGGAAAGAGCAAGTGATAGAATCCGTCGAATTGTTTGAGGCTTGACCACAAGGCTAGATGTCTCAATGTAATCTACACCCTCCAAGTGATCATAGCCCTTAGACACTAGTCGGCTTTGAATCTATTTAGGGAGCCATCAGCATTAGCCTTGCATTTGAAAATCCACTTACAACCAATAACTTTTTTATCAGGAGGACAAGGCACAAGGGACCAAGTCTTGTTGAGTTTATGGGAATGTAGTTCACTATTTATAGCAGCACACTAGTAAGGATATTTGGAGGCTTGAGAGAAGGACAGTGGTTCAAGCAGATCATCACGGGTCATAGTGGAGAAGGCTTCAAGTTTGAAGACATAAGCCTTAAAGCGCGTGATCAACGGGTGAACATTGGGAGCATCACTTGATCTCAGTGGACATGCTGAAATATCTGGAGAGGACACAAAGGGTGATATAGAATGGGCAGAGGATGAGCTAGATGAAGGCCTGATGGAAAGATTGGATGGAGGCAAGGGAAGAGGAGAAACAATAATAAATGGGGGTGAGGGAGGAGAAGAGGGTGGGAAAGAGACAGATGTAGAGAATGGGAGAATATTCTCATGAAACATAACATGACAACTTATGTAAAGTCTCAAGTTGGATGTGTCAAAACACAAGTACCCTTTGTGAGAGGAGCTATAACCAAGGAGTATACATGGAGTGGAACGAGGAAGAAGCTTATTACAACGATAAAGGTCTAAGGCAGGGATAACATAGACATTCAAACACTCAAAAGAAAGGCGTAGCCTAAAGGCTTATTGAACAGACATTGATATGGAGATGTGTTGCTAAGAACTGGAGTAGGTAGACGATTAATCAAAAAGGTTGTTGAGGAGAAAACATAAGGCCAGATGCGTAGAGGCAAGTTGGAATGAAAGAGGAGATAAACCAACTTCAACAATATGTCTATTCTTCCTGGGTGTATGGACAGGACACTCTGTGAGAAATGCCTTTGGAAGACAAGAAGCTAGTTAGAGAACGAAATTCACCTCCCCAGGCTGATTGTAGAGTCTTAATAGAGGTGTTAAATTGATTGAGGATTAAATTATAGAAGTGAACAAAATATTTGTACACTTCATCCTTCGATTTCAGAAGGAATAGTCATGTGAAACGAGTGTGATCATCAATAAAGAGTACAAAATAACAAACGCCAGTGATAGAGGTTTTGGGGGAAGGGACCCACAAGTCAGAATGAATTAAGCTAATAGGTGATGATGCACGAGAGAAAGATGGAGAGAATTCAAGTGCATGAGATTTTTTAATATTGAATGCATTACATAGGAAATTTGCATGAGTTACAAATTATTTATGTGGATTACTATGAGGGGGTCGTGGGTTGCTGTTAAGTTGTAATGACGCAAGATTAGATTGAATCGTAGGAAGCAGACTCCCTGATTGTTGTTTGTCAAGCCAATGCTCGTAGCTAAGTGGAAGAATGTGTACGTTTTCAATGGTTGGAGGCTCAACTTAGCTTGTAATGACGGCCACAAAGGAGTTGAAGTCACTGTCGAGGCCACTAAGAAGATAAAATAGCCGATTCTTGGAAGAAATTAGTTCCCCAATTGCTTGTAATGTCTTGCAGATTGAAGTGATTTTTTGGATGTATACTGTAACAATGAGTCCTTCTTTGGAAATATTAGGTAACTAGCTTCTTAATTCCGTGAGTTAAGCAAGAGAGGTAGAGGAGCAGAGTCAAGCAAGAGTGCTCAATATGTCTGTCGAGGTGGAATAGCAGACGATTTGAGATAGGAGGCAGTATGTGAGTAAGGCATAAAGCCAACTCATGAGCAATTTGTCATATCTCTGTCATACAGAGAAAGTAGGATTTGGCTGGAAATGTGCTGAATCAAGAAAAGGTGGAGGTGGAAGAGAAGAACCGTCAATAAATGCTTCAAGCCCATTTGCAATGACTACATTAAGTAGTTGACCTTTTCACACCAGGTAATTGGATGAATCTAACTTAACAATGAGTGGTTGGTGCATTGCAGGAAGAGGAGGTAGAGTGGAAGACGCAGTAGTAGAAGGAGAAAGGGTTGACTGCTGGATGAGGCCATTATTGTGGCTCTGATACCAAGTAAGAAAACTTAAATTGTAGGGTAATAATAATTATATTAATTAGCCTCTTACTCATTTACAGCAGTACACTCCCCTTTTATAGAAGAAGGAAAAGTTCTAGAAAAAAGTAGTTTGTTACAGAATTAGTTAGACTCCTAATACGTGTGCATGGCTACACACGCGTGATGGATGCTACTAGCATGAACATATCATATTCCGAAGAGAATTAACTCGGCCACTCAGGCAAGAGAAGAATTGAAAAAATACTTGTGTCAAAGTTCAAACAACTTTGCCTCCTTCTGTATTTCTCTCTCTTTCCTCTGTAACTTTTCCTTTTATGTATCTGATCTTCTCCCTCAACTATCTCCTTTCTACCTTCATTTTACATACTACATTTTGATCTGTACGCTGTAACAGAATATTTTCATGCAATTTCTCTTTCCGTTCTTTTTTTCCGAAGTAATACAATTAATTCCTTCTCATTTCCACTAAGTTCTGGCTACGACTATAACAACTTGAAATTAGAGGCAACACTCTCTATAGCATAATGAAATCTAGAGTCTTGATATTAGATACAGAGAGAGAATGGATAGCGTCCCTCTTCTTTTCTTCTACCTTGCTTTCAAAGAAAAGAGCCCTATAACTTAA
Organism: Begonia loranthoides; assembly: GCA_022433065.1. Classification (NCBI taxonomy): domain Eukaryota; kingdom Viridiplantae; phylum Streptophyta; class Magnoliopsida; order Cucurbitales; family Begoniaceae; genus Begonia; species Begonia loranthoides. The sequence continues at coordinate 11,469,633 of CM039477.1, read as the reverse complement.
CGGCAGGAATCCAAGTAGCTAGACAATATAGTAATATCAAATCTATTGATATCAATTTCCATGTTTTTGCAGGATCTTTTTCTCTTTTTTCGTAAGAAATATAGCGTGTGAAAAAGTTGTGTGTACTATGGTAGGATGAGGAATTTTCCCTACAAAATAACAGGAACTTTTCTTTTGTCTGTTTGTTTTTGCAGAATCTAAATGCAGGGGGTGTAGTTCCATTAAGAACAAACCTTATAATTTCACCATTTCAGATTGTTATCGACTACCACAACAACACAAATTAAGATGAAAGGATCTCTATCTTCTTTTAAATTAAAAACCTAACAAGACTCCAGTATGACATTCGCATATGATTCAAAGGATCAAATCATAAAAATAAAATGAGGTGGGTTTTTCTTCAAATGTACAATACGAATTGATGATGAGTAAACACACGTATCTACATATGCATCTCAATCTAATGCCGGCTACACCAAAGAAAATCTGTAAATAATAGTACTGATTAAAAAACTGAAAGAGCCTTGCTAGACTAAAAGATCACTACAAAGATTGTGAATAAAAAAAAAGAAAAAGAAAAAGATCAAAGTCATGATGGACCTGAAATTGAGGAACTGGCCGAAGAGAAATAAGGGCCAAAAGAAGAGAGGGGGAGGCCAAGAGAAGGACGAAACGGAGAAGAGGGAAATAAACTGAATGAGCTTGAGGAAATGAGAGAGATGGGCCATCACTTTAGATGGGTCTCGCCCTTTGCCGCAGAGCTGAATCCATGTCTGAGGGTGAGTCCAGAGCAAGTAGTAGAATGGGAATGGCAGTAGGACCCCTACCGCAGCTGCTACGCCCATTTGATCGGAGTCGCAGCTTCTCGTTGATTGTTCTCTGGTATGATTTCTCAGGAAGAGGTTCGTTTGGCATTTGATTGTTGGAGTGAGTCTTACATGGGCGGGTGTTTAGGCTCTAATTCAGGCTCTTTGTTAATTTAAGAAAAATTAACAAAACAAAAATATTAAATTATTGGATATGCGACTATTACAAATCTAAAATAACTTTGGCTAACAATTAAAACTTTGAATCATGACCCAAAAATAGAAAAGGAAAATTAACATCACATACCCACTATTTCGAGATCAATAACAAGTCAAGTCTTTGAGAATTTTTTTTAACAACTAAAATCTTAAACTATAAAAAATTAACACCGTCAACCTCCCAGTCAATTTTTCCATCCAAATCCGTCAAACTTAACTCCTCAGTTAACTTGAAAAATTTTTCCCTCAATCTCGATCTCGTTCGTCGGCGCTAATCTTTAAAATCGATGTAAGTTCTTCCATAAAAATGAATTTCAGAGTCGAAGATTCAAAAATTTCGAACTTTCTGACTGTAAAACAACGATTTTTGAAGAAGAGCCGTTCGTTTTAGGTTAAAATACGATTTTTAACATATAACGGACGTCCGTTATACGTAGGGGTGTTCAAATTCTGTTTCGGTTCGGTTTTAATACGAAAGTAAACCGAACCAATCGGTTTCGGTTTGGAAATTTTAAAACCTATATCGGGTTTTTATTTTGGGGTAACCAAATCGGTTCCGGAACCAATATTTCGGTTCGGTTTTGGTTCGGTTCGGTTTTGGTTCGGTTTCGGTTTATTTTTTGTTTTTTTCATATATATATATATATATATATAGAGAAGAATAGAGAATGAGTCTTGAATATTTTAATTTTTCTGCAATTCCAAACACCTTAATATTAAATATTTTTATATATTATAAGTATTTTCACTTTTTTTTGTTCAAATAAAATAAAAACATTTCACTAATATTTTAAAATTTAAATAATAATACAACGGTATCGAAATATAGATAACATTACATAAATATATAATTAACATGCAAAATTTATATTTATTTAATATGATTATTATTTATTAAATTGAAATAAAATATATTTTAATTTGAATAGTAATAAAAATAGTGTAATAAGAGAGAAGAGAGTTGAAATTGTAAATTAGGAAAGTTAAAGGAGTTGAAATTTTAAATTAAAAAAGCTAAAGGACCAAATAAAAAATAAAAATCAAAATAAAATTAAAGGAGTTGAAATCCAAATGACCAAATCCCACATCGAAAATTTGAGGACAATTTCTTCCAAACCTATCCTATAAATTGAGTTTTGTATATTGAAAGTACATAATTTACAAAATTTCATATATTAAAATTAAATATTTTGAAAATAGTGAAAATTTTCAAAATGTTGGTTCGGATTCGGTTTCCACAGTTTTGAGAAAACGAAACCGAGGTTGAATCGCCAAAAATCCTGTTCATCCGAATTTTGCATTTTTTCTGCACAAAACCGATCCGGTCTGACCCATATTGGCCGGTTTCGGTTTGATCCGTCGGTTCGGATTCGGTTTGAACACCCTTAATTATACGCTGATGGATGTTCGTAGGTTAAAGGACGCATTTTTATCTAAATGGACGTCCATCCAGCCATATTACATTTAATATTAATAAAAAAAATCAAATTACTGTTTTAACCCTATAAAGAAAATGTCAGTAATATTTTTTAGGGACAAAAGGGTAATTGGACAGACAAGTAGGGGACAAAAGGGTAATTGGACAGACAAGTGGCAGACAGCTGTACCCAACTTATCTGTTCAATTACCCTTTTGTCCCCAAAAAAAATTACTGACATTTTCTTTATAGGGTTAAAACAGTAATTTGAATTTTTTAATTAATATTAAATGTAATATGGCTGGATGGACGTCCATTTAGGTAAAAATACGTCTTTTAACCTACGATGGACGTCCATCAGCGTATAACAGACGTCCATCAACGTATAACGGACGTCTATTATATGTTAAAAATCGTATTTTAACATAAAACGAACGACTCTCCTTCAAAAATCGTCGTTTTATAGTCAGAAAGTTCAAAATTTTTGAATCTTCGACTCTGAAATTCATTTTTATGGAAGAACTTACATCGATTTTAAATATTAGCGCCGACGAACGAGATCGAGATTGAGGGAAAATTTTTTCAAATTAACTGAGTTAAGTTTGACGGATTTGGACGGAAAAAGTTGACTGCGAAGTTGACGGTGTTAATTTTTCATAGTTCAAGGTTTTAGTTGTTAAAAAAAATTCTCAAGGGTTTGACTTGTCATTGATCTCGAACTAGAGGATCTGTGGTGTTAATTTCCCAAAAAAAAAAATTTACAGTCATATACTTTATTAAAAATTTAAATTTTTTTTTTGCAATGAATAGGTCGTCTTTCTGCGGCAGACTCATACATAAAGTAGTTGTACTTAAGAACTTACTTTTTACAGCAAAAGACAAGTATTCATTGCAAAAAATAACCTCTCTGCAACAGAAACGTGTCTTCCGCTGCAGAAAGTAAGTCTTATACCTAGAACTTATTTTCTTCAGCAAAAGACAAGTATCCGCTATAGAAAAGGTAATTTCCTCAACACAACCCGATATGAAGCATGACCCCAACCTGAAGCACAACATTAACTTCAACCTCAAACACGACCAATATTTCAATTGGTCTATTTCTAGCTTATATGAGATTGTTTCTACTCACTGGTTTTTACGACTGAGTCGGTGAACGATAAGTATGAAACTAATAATAAAAATCATTCGATTATTGTATCTAGAAAAATATTTTCAATACATTGACTGATATGATAATAGAAGTCACATTTTCGCTAAAGAAACTAAGATTCCGCAGTAGAAAAAAAATATTTGTTGGAGAAATTACTCTTTTCACTGAGGAATGCATGTTTCTGTTGTGAAAAGACGATATATCCGCTACAAAAAAAATTTAATAAAAACCTTAACTGCTAGTTTTGCTTTTTTCATTTTACATAATTTGAGATTTTAGTTGTTTGTAAAATTACTTTAAAGTTTTATTTGTCAATAATTTAATAGTTCACGGTTTGTTTTTTTAATTTTCCTTAAGTTAATTTTGCTAAACCTTAAAATAAACGCACAATTTTTGAACCTATAAATAGCAGAATGTGTTTGTAGAAATTATCTAAGTAATTCGAAATTAAAAAATAATAATATTAGAATTATTCTTTAATTTTATCTTGTGACATATATTTTTTATTAATTAATATAATCATTGATCTGCATGTTAAATAGTATGAATGTTACTTTAATAAATAAAATTAATATATAAAATTAAAAATAAACTCTACCTTACAAAAAAAAATACTCAAAATTTAATGAGCGATATGGAATAAAATTATTAAGGGAAATTAACAAATCAATTCTATTTTGTGATCAATGACAAGTTGATCAATAAAGTATTTTCATTCACAACTTAACTACTTAACTATGAGAAATGAATGAACCAAATATCGCAGTTAACTTTCTGAAAACTCAAGAGCAAATACTCATAAAAAACTGCAAAAACTCGTAATTTTAGAGATTTCAGGGGAAAAAAGTTAATACCTATGGACAATAGATTTGAGAAAATACTGTATAAGTTGATTTTAATTTATTTTAGTTTTATAATTTAGAAGATTTTGTAAAACAATATATAATGTTTTAAATTTCGGATGATTTAAAATTGTTTTGCTGTCCATGGGAGAATCACAATTTGTCTGTTTTGTCTGTATTTTTCTATGAAGAAGACAATGAATATAATCTTTATCTGTAGACTCTCCTCCACGGAAAGTCATATTTTCTCTGCAGAAAGTTATTTTTCTACAAAGGAAAGTCGTCTTTCCTATGTGAAAAAGTTGTCTTTTCGCAAGGGAAAGTCTTCTTTCCTCTACCGAAAGTCGTCTTTCCGTAGTAGAAAGTCGTCTTTCTGTACCATAAAGTCATCTTTCCTCTGTGCGAAAATACAACTTTTGTCTATATGGAAAGACGATTTTCTTGAGTCTTATTTCAAGAACTCACTTACCACAACAGAAAGACAACGTTCTGCAGAGGAACGACAACGTCTTTTAACAGCAAATGTGACAGCGATGTTTTCGGCGTCTATTTTCCATAGTTCAGTAGTGAAGTTGTTAGCAAAAATAATTCAGAGACTGACTTGTCATTGATCACAAAATACAGTGATTGATTTGTTAATTTTCAATTATTAATTATCAGATATGAAGGTTGTAATATCTAGCCCGTTTTTGGCCCAATTCAAAAAAAAAAAAAAAAGAGCAAATGGAATTTATTTCAGGGAAAACGTTTTTGGAAAATGTCTTCCCCGATCAGCGGATATCCTGGGATTGGAAAGGAATCCCTCCCGAATCTTCTCTCCCTCCCAGCGTTTCTAAAACATGAAGCCCTCCGTCTCCGCATACCTCTTTCTCTTGCGACAAAAACCTTCTCAAGGAGAGATGCCTGCCGGTTGTTGTGAATAAGAAAAATTGGAGCTTCGTGGCGAGATATCGTCGTCTTCGGTAAGTGATTCTTTTCTTTGGCGTGTTTTCAATTCACTAGTTGAAGTGCTGAAGTTTACTTTCAATCCACTGTAAGGATTTTGTGCGAATTTGGTGGGTTGGACGTTGGATTTTACGAGCAAGGCAGAGCTTCTTCAATCGAGGATTTTCTTTGGCAGAGGTATACGAAGATTGTATTTTTTAATTCTCTATTGAATTGAAATATGGTTTGGACTTTGGAGAATCTAAATGTTCTAAATTGGTTTGGATTTTGGTTGGGATTATTAATGGTTGTTTAACTTGACGAGTTGCGACGAAGGAATTGCTTGAACTTCGTCTATGATGGACCATCGCGATGCAACTTAACAGAAGTCGAGTTGCAGTGTGGAACGTCTCTGGCTTCGGTTAGTGGGCGATTGGCCTAGATAAGGAGTCTCGGCTAGGACAGAATCTGTTCGCGACGATGGACGAAATCGTTCGCATCATGAATGCACCAAACGCATTCGCGAACTGCTTGTGTTCAAGCCATGAAACCAAATTTCTGGAGCAAGCCGAGGAAGAAGTCTTGGGTTGGACTGGTTTTGCAGTCTTGGGCCTAGACTATGCCATCAGATTTGGGCCACAATCCATAACCGAATTTGGGCCTTTATTGGATTTATTTTGGGTCAGAATTTAGGTATTCTTTTATTCAATTATATTGGATTAATTTCTAATAAAAGTTGGAGTTCTTAAGGTATAAAAATTTGATCTAAAATCAATGCCTTAACTTTTGAATATGTACTCAATTATTAAATTAAAGTCTGTGGACTGTTGAATTTTGGCTATTTGAATTATTGGGAAGTGGTTAGTGTAAGTCCGCTTCGAGGTAGAGATTTACTTTATGCACTGCATTGCATAATTTTTTTTAAAATTGAATATTTTGATATTTATCTCATATTAAAACGACGCGTCAATTTCATGGATTTTTATATTATATTATATTTTCACTGTACACGTTTCAATTAAGCATGCATTTAAATATTTTTGGATCAACTTGGTCGTGTGAATTAAGTTTGATCGACCTGGTTTGGAGTTTATTTTATTTTCACACATTCTACCGTGCGGAATGTGTTTGTTTGTTGTGAAATAGATAATAGGAGATGTGTGACATGTCCTTGGGTTCGAATCCCTAAAGTGCAAATAGCTAATAGAACAGTTGTGTATACCGTGTCCTTGGGTTGTGAATCCTTGAACCTGATTAGGGTATTTCTTTGGTTTTTACGATCGCCGAGCATCGCCTTTATTCTTATATATGCTTATGGCAAGGTATGCACGGAGTCCGTGAGAGACTCTATTTTCACTATGATTTTTAATTTGTATAATAAGAGCTTATTTTAATTACGTACCACATTTTAGTGGGTGATTTCACACACATGCTCTTTTGTACATCTTTTTCTGAAAGGAATTTATAAAACGTAAGTTTTAAATTCATGCATGCTTAACACATCCTTTTAATTAAAATTTTCTTTAAAAACATCATCTCTATTGAGTTTAGTTAACTCACCCCAATGACACATTTCAGGATTTTATCAATCGGATTTCTAGTTGCCAATCACATTTAGATCCGGTAAAGTTTTATTTTTATTTTAGTATTCTCTCTTGATAGATATTTTTGTGAGGTATGCTATAGCTGGATGACTGTAATTCGTAATTTATTTTCTGCACAATTATTTCATTTTAGATTATATTACTTACTATCTGATATCATTTGTTTGACTTGTTGAGCCTAAGTTCGTTGGGTCATAGTTATAACTAATAGTTTAAGTGTTCTGCTGTTAATTAATAAAATTTAAGAGAAAAAGAGCGATTTGATCCTTTGGGCAGAGTCGTTCTCCGTTCTGTCTCAGGTCCCTTGCGGGTCGTGACAAAGGTACACCTTTGTGTTATATCGTAAATCATAATTTTTCATTAGGAAGAATTAATGTTTAGCATTTAAAGCTTTCTTAACATGATAATCAGTAAATGCCATGTAGCAAGCTTTCTTAACATTATTTGAAGCTTCTGTTTCTTGAGTGTTTGAGGAAGATGAGGATGAATAATGCCATGTAGGAGCTACCATTCCTTATCAGAGTTTTATGTTGAACTCCATGGAACATTCAGATATTTGGGTAGTTTCTTCTCCAGATTATTCATCAAATTATTTGGATCTCTCTCTCTCTAGAAATTACTTTACACTTTCAAGTGCTTGACAAGTGCAAAAATTAGATTATAAATTAGCATATCTTCGTCCAGGCATTAAATCGACCATACTTGAAGGCCATAAATTCGATCAAACAGTCAAAAAGATACCCCCTTTGTTTATTTCCCTCTTTCCAAACAACAGTTCTGCAAATAACAAAACCTCCTTTGCATGAGAAAGCTTGCTTCCGGTTAATCAAACACCACACACAGCAATGCTTTTGAGTATCAAAGAGATGTTGCCATAATCTCTCACAATGAGAGTCAGCCAAAATAATCAAGAAATGAGAGAGTCAAACTAGAAAATAAAATATTGCTAATACAAATAATGCGTCAGGAATGAAATTCGCTTTCTTTTATTCAAATAATTCAACTTATGAGCAACAAGGAGGTGTCATTTACTAAGATGTTGTACAATTCTTTGGTTTGACTTTAAATTTCTTGCATGTCAATAGACCGTGTGACATCAATGTCTGATACCTTCCAAAGATGAGCCCTATAATAGAAGTACGTAGTTATAACACAAATAAATGGATACAAGTAAATGACAATAACTAAGAGAAATAGAAAATATAAACATACTTGTGTTTCGACATTGTATATCAAATTAAATCCCATGAAGGTGTCATTGGCTCTTCCTCTTCCTCCTTCACTTATTCTTCTCGTGCTTGCACTCTGACTTTCATTGACGCATGCTCTTCCTGTTGTTGGAGACTTTGGACTGGCTAAACTTATGGACTACAAGGATACTCATGTCACAACTGCTGTTCGTGGCACAGTTGGTCATATTGCTCCAAAATACCTTTCAACTGGCAAATCTTCTGAGAAGACTGATGCATTTGGGTATGGAATCATGCTTCTGGAGCTAATTACTGGTCAGAGGGCTTTTGATCTTGCACGGCTTGCAAATGATGATGACGTTATGTTACTTGATTGGGTTATGTGTTATCTATCCTTATAACTAAATTTTTACTTACTAATTCTATCTGATTGTGCGATTTTTTTCTCTTCTTAAGCTGGCACTATTGTGTATTTATTTGATTATGATTTTTATTACTAAATCCCATAGCTTAGCTCTAGAACAAATGGCCTTACATAGTTTCTCTCAGCCTGCTGACAGTTTTGTAGCTTGTAAATGATACAAAACCTCATATTTTTTTGTGCACTAAGACAAAGCAGACATTAATGGATGCAACGGCAAGGCATTGAATGAGTGGTATATTCAGATTGGCTATACCTATACGGCAAAGAAATGGTATCATAACTTCTAACTAGGATGGGGCTGAGATTTCATAACTGAATAATACAAAGCTCCAGCTTCAATATTCAGAGTCAATACAAGAAGGGAAGATACCAAACTCGTTTCAGTAGTGAAATTGTATCAAATTTCCGAAGCATTACTGGACTGATCACATAGAAAAAGAGATAAATAACTTTGCATTTTCAGAGGAGTAAACTATATATCTACATATATAGAAAGCAAATCCCTTGGAACACCCATTATGCTCCAATTAAATCACCATATATTCCATAGTAATCTCTGAGAAATAGAAAACAGTAAAACAATTCAACATACACATCAAGCTTCTCCCAAATTGAACATGCTTGCAACAAGTCATCCGACGATACCAATTATGTGTAAACAGGATAAAGTTATTGTCACACACTTGAACTAAAAAAAAGAAGCAGAAAAATATTATAATTTGATCAGATTTATCATTCCTCCAGATCTCTCCAACGCCATTTTGAAGGAAACGAGCTTGCATTCAAATACAACTAATCAAGAAATAATATTAGCCTGGTATCAATTTGTGTACATGAAAAAAAAAAGAAAAGAAAGAAGAGAACCTGGCGAGATAACTGCTGGTGATATAGTGCGCCGGCTGACTCTTTGGTCACAGGTGATATGATACCAACACTCAGCAAAATAGAACAAACCCTAAATCAATACATACCCTCGGAAAAAGAAGAATCGAGAAATGGAGAGTCGGCCGACCTTCTTCGCAGAACAGGGTTAGAATTGCGAAGCTGGGTTTGCCTTCGCAGAACTGGGGTTCGCCTTCACCGAGCAAGGGTTCGTCTTCGTAGAGCAAGGGTTCGTCTTCGCAGGTTCGTCTTCCCGAATTTCGTCTTCGCAGTTTCGTCCTTCGCAGATTTCGCCTTTGCAGGTTTGTCTTCGGGAGAAGAGAGGAGTTGCAGTTGCTTCTAACGGAAGGTGTGAGTTGCAAACGGTGAAAACTATAAGGTGTTTTTTAAAAGAAAATTAAAGTTTAAGGTGAAAAATAAAAAGTATCCCATACTTGAAGGTGCAATTTGATAATTACCATTTTTATGTTTTTAGGGCATTCAACATGAGATTAAAAACTAATTTAAGGCGATCACATATTGTATAAACCCTAATTATCAGGAGCTCTCCCAAGTTTACGCGTGATTCTCTCACCAATCCAACTCTTGCCTTCTTCATCTTCTTCTACTCTGTAAACTTCTTTTTCGCATTGAAACCCTAAAGATGGCGACCAAGAAAACACTGGGCCGTCAGCGAATCGAAATCAAGAAAATTGAGAAGAAAAACAACAAGCAAGTCACCTTCTCCAAACGCCGCACCGGACTTTTCAAGAAAGCCGGTGAACTCTCTGTCCTCTGCGGCGCTGAGGTTGCCGTCATCGTCTTTTCTCCCAACGACAAGTTGTTTTGCTTCGGCCACCCTACCGTCGATGCCGTCATCCATCGATTCTCCGCCGGAATCTCGTCCTCGCCAGAACCCGCTGAGACCTATCTCCCGCTGCCTGAGTTCAACAGGCAGTACAACGAGTTGCTCAAGGTTTTGGAGATGGAGAAAAATAAGGTGATAGAGATTAAAGGGTCGGCGAATAATGCGAGGAGAAATGGAGCATTTTGGTGGGATGACAGGGTTGAAGCGATGGGATTGGAGGAATTGCAGCAGTACAGAACCGCATTGATGGAGCTCAGAGGGAAGGTGAGGGAGAGGGCTCTGAGGGTCGGAGGCAATCTGTTGCCGTTGCCGCCGCTACCGCCTTCTTTGCTGAGTCCGGGAAGTTTGCCTGGAATGAGAATTGGGATGGGGAATCAGAGAGGTGGAACTGAAGTTTAAAGGAGGTGAGGGATGTGTTGGATTTGGGTATTTTTAATCATCAAGTTTTGTCTTTCACTTTCCACTTCCTCCCCTAATTTGATCTTTGTTTTTACACTTAGTTAGTTACATGTTTTAATATAAGATGGTTTTGTTGATTTTTGTGCCCCTCGCTCTTCCGACAAAATTACCAGTATTCATAAGACCAGTAACGGGTAAATGAGAGATTACGCCCTCATTAGTGGATGGTTGGAAAACTTTCCTATGGTAGAATCAATAAAATTGTTGGTTGACGGGTCACCAAGAACACTAATTTCAAACAAAAGTGTTTTTAGAGCAAATTTATGAATCTTCTGTATTGATTTTGAAGAATTGTTCTCTAAATTCAAAAAGATTGTCTTATATGTTAAGAATATGCTATATCATATATTGAGTGTGATATTGTTGCGTTCATTAAGTTCACACATACTTGTTCGAGATAAGGAAGATTGAAAAAGAAAATCAAAAGTTTCATAAGTTGAGGAGATTGTTATCAAAATTTCGTTATTTTGTACTTGTGTGAAGTTATCTATAAAGATATAACTATTTAATCATTTATATTTGTAACATCCCATTTTTCATTTAAAATATTTCTTTTTAAATTCGTTTTCAAATCAGGGAAGAGCAAACAACAGAGTAAATTTAAACGGAAGTCTTTAATTTAAAACATACAGATAACATTTTAAACGGTTTGAAGCAATGTTATTTAAAACATTTAAAAATCAATTATAGTCTTTGAAAATATTTAAACAAACTTTATTCTTTTATGAGCCATTGTAACATCCCGTATAAAAATTTTCTTTCCTACGTATACAAACCGATCACCCCGCATTTTAGCAAGTGTGACTGGAGCTGACTCACTTCCAACTTGGCATTCGAAGAATTGAAAACAGAAACGCAAGCTTTAATGAGTAAAGGGAAAGTGAGATGATTTGGCTGAACTTGACACTGCAACAAAGGGGGGTTTGGGTATTCAACGAAAGATTGAAAAGCAGAGTGGAAAAAGGATAGATTAAAATGTGCTGACTGACCAACCGAAGAGGCCAATTTCATGGTCCGTTCTTCACCGGGAAAGAAATATTTCGAGGTTATTTTAACGCTAGTCAAGCTCAAATTTCAGACTCTCCTCGACTCGACCCGTCTCTTGGGACCCAGCCAAGATCGGCTCACCAGCTCAACACCATTATTGCGGGTCAATGGGGCCTAGTAACAGGTTCTTGTATCAGATAGACTCATTCTTTGAGAATATTGTATGGGAAGTTAGGAAGTCTTGAGTGGCGGGAAAACATGGCGCCATTGCAACCAAAATACAACCACTCGGCGTATTCTCCATTTAAACCACCCGACTCTCCGTTTCAATTCTCACAAAGCTCAGAATTCTGCTGTTTTTCTTCTACCTTCTTGGGTTGTCAGAGAGTCGTCGGAATGGCGCAGACAGAGCCAAACAGTAATAGCCATGAAGTCGATGAACCGTCACCTACGGTGCCGAAGCTTCTTCATGACGGCGAGTATTTATCACCTGCTGAAACCTTTCCGCTTCTGAAAGTGAAGAAACTATCTGACAAACCTACTCTACCTTCCAGACCCTCAGCTCTCTCCGCCGGTCACGATCTATCGAGGTACATCTCAGACTCTAGCTCCGCCTCTCATTTTTTCCCCTTAAACTCGACTTTATCTTAATGAAAACCTAATGACTGAAACTTTTCGTGTTGTAATGCGATGAGGAAGATGGTTCCAGCCAGCGGGAAAGCTCTGATTGCAACCGATCTGAGCATCGCCATCCCTGAAGGAACTTACGCTCGAATCGGTTATATTTCATACACATGAGAAATGCATCTACCTATTTCTGCTCTGTAACGGGACTGGCTTGGAAACATTCAATCGACGTTGGCGCTGGTGTGATTGACGGAGATTACCGAGGTCCCTTGGGGGTCATTCTGTTCAATCACACTCCCATGCAGATTTTGAGGTGAAAGTGGGGGATCGGATTGCGCAGCTGATAATTGAGAAGATCATGACTCCCGAAGTTTCAGAAGGAGAAGATGTGGATGCGACTGGGAGAGGCGACCGGGGGGTTTGGATCAACTGGAGTCTGAACTTCCTTCCAACACAAGCTTCTGGTTATCTTCTTTTCTTCTTCTACAAGCAAGTATGGTTAGAATAGTCTATAGTCTATAATCACTTCTCGACCTCCGGCTGAAGTTGGATCGAAGCTGTAAGCAATGGCCGCCGAGCGGTTGGGCGAAGGTGAAATCTCATCTGCAGCGGCAGTCTTGCTCGGAGCTCTTGCCCCCGGCGTTAATGTCCATCAATTTTACGAATCTTTCATTTCTATATTTGAAGGTCTACTTAGATTTCTTCAATTGGGTACTGATTTCTCGTCGTTTCGATCTTTTTTCCATTTTTTCTGACTTAGATTAGATGAGAACTTGTTTTTATGTTTAATTGCTCATAATAGTCTTTGTATTTATATCTCGCTTCAATTAGAATACTGTAAGCTTTCTGATGGCTTGGGCTCATAATAGTCTTTGTATTCACACCAATGATAACAAAAGCACTTAGCAACGGACAAGTTTGAAAAGTGTTGTTTGCTTGTCGGCATGATAAGTCCCTCCACATAGCCGAAGTGTGAGTTTGTTGTGTTTGGCTAGTGGGCAGAACAAGGGGCCCACACCCTTATTAAATGAAGAGAAAAGTTTTAATAAGGAGAGTGAGAAGCCTACATGGTAGAAGAAGTGAGAGAAGAAAAACAGCAAATAGAAGAGAGAGAAGCAATGGAAAGAAAAGAGGGAGAGGCAGATTCGGATTTTTACAGGGCAGCCTCGGAATATCTCCATTTTCTGGCGTTTGGACCGTTGGATCGACGTGAAAATTTGACAGCGTGTTCGTGACGTCCTGGGCAACATTTTGAATGGTGGAGATCGTCGTCTGAGCTCTCCAAGGCGGCAAGTTAGGGTAAAAACGGGACTCCACTTTCGATAACCCTAGGTTTATCCTCTCTTACGGTTTTTTGGTTATCTACCTAGATTAGATTGTTCAATCTTGATGATTATTGTATGCCTCTAGTTTGTTGAACTAGAGAGAACTTTGGTGTACCCATTATTATTGTTATAGTGGAAGGTTTGATTAAGCGACCTACGGGTCCCGTGGTTTTTACCCGATTTGGGGTTTTCCACGCTAAAATTGCTTTGTTGATTTGATTAGTTGTCACTCGACTGTTATTGTGTATGCGGTGTTTGTTTTGTGATTTAGATCAGGTTCTAAATATTGGAAAAATCATATTTCGCATATTTGATTTAAGGTGATTTTTTTCAACAAAATGGTATCAGAGCCGAGTTATTGAACCTTGCTGGTTTGTGTTGAATGATGGAAGCTAATACAAGTAGAATGATCACACTTAATGGTTCAAATTACCATGTATGGAAAGGTAAAATGGAAGACCTTCTATATGTGAAGGATTATTATTTACCGGTCTTTGCTACTGAGAAACCAGAAAATAAAACTGATGAACAATAGAATTTGTTTCACAGGCAAGTTTGTGGTTATATCAGGCAGTGGGTAGATGATAATGTTTTGAATCATGTTAGTGATGAGAATAATGCACGTTCATTATGGAACAAGCTTGAGCAGCTGTATGCTAGAAAAATTGAAAATAACAAATTGTTCTTAATCAAGCAAATGATGATGTTGAGATATGATGAAGGTACTATCATGACTGATCACTTGAATAAATTTCAAGGAATTCTCAATCAGTTATCAGGAATGGGAATCAAGTTTACAAGGACTTTGGTTACTTGGTACTTTACCGGACTCATGGGAGACATTTCGGATGTCTTTATCTAATTCAGCCCCTGAAGGAAAAATCAGCATGGACTTGGTTAAGAGTAGCATTCTAAATGAAGAGATGAGAAGAAAGGCACATGGATCCTCTTCACAATCAGAAGTGTTGGTCACAGAAAGAAGGGAGAGAAGTAAAAGCAGAGGTCCGAAGAACAGAGATACAGGAAAAAACAAGTCTAACAAGTTTGCCAATGTTGAATGTCACTACTGTCATTTGAAAGGACATATAAAGAAGTATTGTCGCCAATTGAAAAGAGATATTAAACAAGGGAAAGTGAAGGACAAGAAGAATGAAAGTGGTGGTGAAGATGATCGAGTTGCCACAACTACTTCAGATTTTCTTATTGTTTATGATGGCGATGTCGTTAATCTTGTATGTCATGAGACCAGTTGGGTGATTGATAGTAGTGCATCTATTCATGCTACATCTCGTAGGGATTTCTTCACTTCTTACAAATCTGGTGATTTTGGATTTGTAAAGATGGGAAATGATGGTTTGGCCAATGTTGTTGGTGTTAGAGATGTGTGCTTACAGACCACCAATGGCACAAGGTTAGTCTTGACTAATGTTAAACATATTCCTGATATGCGCTTGAATTTGATTTCCACAGGTAAGCTTGATGATGAAGGATATTGTAATACCTTCTATGATGGTCAATGGAAGCTCACTAAAGGTTCCATGATTGTGGCTAGAGGCAAGAAGTGTTCATCACTTTATGTTATGCAAGCAAAGATTCCTACAGAAAAGATTAATTCTGTAGACGATGAAGACACAATGGAGTTATGGCACAAGAGACTTAGTCACATTAGTGAAAAGGGTTTGACAAAACTGGCCAAGAAGAATCTCCTTCCAGGTTTGAAGAATGCACCATTGAAGAGATGTTCTCACTGTTTAGCAGGAAAGCAAAACAGAGTTGCATTCAAGAGTTCCCCTCCTTCAAGAATGCCAGGTACACTTGATTTAGTTTATTCTGATGTTTGTGGCCCTATGAAAACAAGGACACTTGGTGGTTCTTTGTATTTTGTTACTTTCATAGATGATCATTCGAGGAAGATTTGGGCTTATACCTTGAAAACTAAAAATCAAGTGTTAGATGTGTTTAAGCAGTTTCAGACTTCAGTTGAACGACAAACTGGGAAGAAGTTAAAGTGCATCAGAACTGATAATGGGGGAGAGTACACAGGTCCTTTTGATGATTACTGTAGACAACAAGGCATTCGACATCAAAAGACACCTCCCAAGACTCCTCAGTTGAATGGTTTAGCTGAAAGGATGAAAAGAATATTGGTTGAAAGAGTGAGATGTCTACTCTCACAGTCACGGCTACCAATATCATTTTGGGGTGAGGCTTTAAATACTGTTGTTCATGTTTTAAACCTCACACTATGTGTTCCATTGCAGTTTGATGTTCCAGATAGAGTTTGGACATGCAGGAATGTTTCCTATGATCATTTACATGTCTTTGGGTGTAAGGCTTTTGTGCATGTCCCCAAAGATGAGAGGTCCAAACTTGATATGAAAACACGACAGTGTGTATTCATAGGTTATGGACAAGATGAGTTTGGCTACAGGTTTTATGATCCAGTCGAGAAGAAACCTATAAGAAGCAGAGATGCTGTGTTTATGGAAGATCAAGCTGTACATGATATTGAGAAATCAGATATTTCAATGCCAAAGAATAATGATGATTTGACTGACTTAGATCCAGTTACATCTACACATGATCCTAGACAAGGTGAGGAAGAACATGTGGGTGCAGATGCTTTGGATGATACAGATGTCCCAGCACATGTGGAGAGTCATGATATTGTTCAAGAGCAGTTACCAGCACCAGAGGTTCCCTTAGAGACCTCTTCAGAGGTTTTTTCAGATGTTCCACTTAGAAGGTCTACTAGAGGTCAAGTACCCTATTCTAGGTATTCTTCTAATGAGTATGTTTTGTTAACTGATTCTAGAGAACCAGAATGTTTTGCAGAAGCCATGGAAGATGAACATAAAAGCAAGTGGATTAAAGCCATGCAGGATGAGATGCAGTCATTGCATGAGAATCATGCCTTTGAGTTGGTAAGGTTGCCTAAGGGTAAGAGAGCTTTAAAAAACAAGTGGGTGTATAGAGTAAAACATGATGAGATTACTTCAAAACCCAGGTTTAAAGTAAGATTGGTTGTAAAGGGGTTCAGTCAGAAAAAGGGCATTGATTTTGATGAGATATTTTCACCAGTTGTAAAAATGTCAACCATACATGTGGTTCTAGGCTTAGCAGCAAGCCTAGACTTGAAAATTGAGCAGATGGATGTGAAGACAACCTTTCTCTATGGAAACTTAGAGGAAGAGATTTATATGGACCAGCTAGAGGGTTTCACAGTGAAGGGAAAAGAAGGTTATGTTTGCAAACTAAAGAAGAGTCTTTATGGTTTGAAGCAAGCACCAAGACAATGGTATAAGAAATTTGAATTTGTTATGGGGGAGCAAGGCTACCAAAAGACAAATTCTGATCATTGTGTTTTTTATCAAAAATTCTCTGATGATGATTTTATCATTTTATTGCTTTATGTTGATGACATGTTGATTATTGGCAGGAATTCTTTCAGAATTAACAAGTTAAAGAAGCAATTAAATGAGTACTTTGCGATGAAGGATTTGGGTCCAACAAAACAAATACTTGGCATTCGCATTCATCGAGATAGAAATGAGAAGAAGCTATACACGTCACAGGAACGATACATTAAAAAGGTACTTGAGAGATTCAACATGAATAAGGCTAAAGTGGTTAGCACACCTCTTGCTACACACTTTAAGTTAAGTACCATGCATAGTCCTTCTACCGATGAAGAGAAGGAAGATATGGCTAGAGTGCCATATGCCTCAGCAGTAGGAAGTTTGATGTATGCGATGGTTTGCACTAGACCTGACATAGCCCATGCAGTTGGTGTTATTAGTAGCCTTTCTGATCCAGGAAAAGAGCATTGGGATGCAGTAAAGTGGATTATGAGATATCTACAGGGTACTTCGAATTTGAGTCTCAGTTTTGGAAGTGGTGAGCCCAAGCTAGTTGGCTACACAGATTCAGATATGGCAGGTTGTAACGACCCGACTTTTTAAATCCTTTTAAAAATACGTGAAATTTAAAACTTTGAAAATCTTTACCGAAATGCGCCTTAAAGTCGGACGCTACCAAACCTTTTCGTTAAATTCGTTGTATAAAATTCTTTATTTAATAAAAATGCGGAAGCGTAAATAAATTTTTCTTTGAAGCTTAGTGGAAGCATAAATGATTTGTTTTAAACAAATAATAACAATTAATAAAATATTACTTTAAAATTACAGCTCTTTCCTCTACTTTAATTTGCCAACCAGCTGCAAGTCTCGCTCGTGCAAATCCTTCATCAGCTGCTCCTCAATCTGTTCATCATTTGTTCCTTCGTACTTGTACCTACATCGCAAGTACTATCCTATGAGCCTAAAGCTCAGTAAGTGATATTTACCTATCATGCTACTATATGCTCGTATTACGTATATT
Organism: Begonia loranthoides; assembly: GCA_022433065.1. Lineage (NCBI taxonomy): Eukaryota > Viridiplantae > Streptophyta > Magnoliopsida > Cucurbitales > Begoniaceae > Begonia > Begonia loranthoides. The sequence continues at coordinate 11,451,550 of CM039477.1, read as the reverse complement.
TTAAATTATCGTTTATTTTCTTTTCCTTATTTTCTTATCTTTTACATTTTCGTTATCATTTATGTCTTTTACGTTTTATTCATTGTCTTCTTTTCTTATGCTTTATTCATTATCTTCATCTTTTACGTTTTACTCATTGGCTTTATTCATCGTTTTCGTCTTTTACCTCCGATATAGTAGAAATGGCATAATCTGAAAGTTTGCTAATCATTGGTCGTTATGTCCTGGTAAATCCAAGGACCTTTGCAACCTCGCGTTATATTGTTGCCTTTTTCTTTTTCTTTCACTTATATATAGCTTATTATTCGTTTATTATTTGATTCGTTTAGCGTTCGTTCTTTATCAATGTCTTCGTTCGTTTAATACTTTTTATGACTTAGGATTCGTATGTTATTCGTATCGTTTCGTTTGTTGTTCGTGAATGCATACAAACTTCTGAAAGCATAAATAAACATCGAAACGTGCTATGAAAGCGGTAAACAACGAAACGTGCATTTAAGTACTGTAAATAATGAAACATGCTTTTAAAGCTATAAACAATTAAACATGCTGTAAAAACTGTAAACAACAAAGCATGCTAAGAAAGCGGTAAACAACGAAACATATATTTCCTAAACTTACGATGTAGGGTCCGAAGACCAAAACACATGCATATCACTTACCTCGTTTGCTTAAGATGTTCACACTTAATCGTTATCTTTTTCTCTTCTTTCAGTGCCTTCATAATAATGGATAACATTCAATCATTAATAGAGTCGTTTAATCTGTCTATTAAATCTTAGTGTCTTTCTAACCTAATCTCTCGTTACTTAATAAAATCTTCTAAAGAGTACTACTTAGTTTAATAACTAATCTCCACATTCATCTCTAATTATTTGCATACCTTCATCCGACTTCCACAATATATTAATCTCATTAGTGCCTTCAAACCAAAACCAACCAATAATTGAATAATTCACATCACAACCAAGTACTAACAAATTAATATTGCTCCTAGCAATTGACAGAGATGTTATCCAACAAGCAATAGCTAATACAAAACAGATCAGTGAACCAAGGTTTGCAGGAACATTACAGCGAGTACCAATATCATTCCCATGTCCAACATGAAGTACATAGCCAACTTCTGTTAAACAACACATAAACCTTTGTATCCATTAAACAATAATTTAGTGCAAGATACAACTTAACTGACATATTAAGGACTTCAACAGAGTCTATCACCATAGATTATTATCCTTAATAGTAATTACCCAATCTGTAACATAGTTGAAAGCCAGAATAGAAAGTCAAACTCATCATCAGAGCCTTATTTCTCATAATACATCCCTCGATACAACCCAATTAGAAGCAGAGTCCGGTAGAAACAAACTGAAGATTATAAACACACTAACAAAACATGGGAGCAAATCAACTGAGAATGAACTTCAACAATGGCCACCAAAACCATAACAAACCAGTTGACCAAGAGTACTCACCAATATTCCTTTCACCAAGAAAACCATTTCCAGACTCATAATCCAAGCATACAGAGCATCTCCGTATCTGTTCCAAAGTCCGACACAGATTACATTCCAGAACTCAACACTAAAACTATAATCCAAATACTTAAGACAATAGAGAAAAATCTCACTGAATGGATAGGACAAACCCGAAGCAGCTCACCCGAGGAGGCAGTTCTCCTGAAGTTTTCCCAACTTCCTGTTCTCCCACACACAACTCTTGTATTTAAACACCGATGACCTAATTTGAATGTTGTGACAATTATCCAAGCTATCCCGGGATCTTCGGCAGTAACAGGTCCTGATTTTTCAGCTAAATCTTCTGCCAGAATTGATCATTCAAATCCTTGAAACAGAAATACGTTCAATCGTCTTGTTGCAACGTATGGTCTGGGCTCCTTTTCATTCGGACTCCACAATGGGCTGGACTGATAGCCCATCGTTCTGTCACAAAATTAGCCCAAAGATCGACCATGCCGATGCGTCCAAGCTTCCGATCGCAAATCGACAATGTCAATCGTTCCTGCCATCATATGAACACCAGAATGTGAAGGGGAAGGAGATGTAGCTCGTACTTACCTCCAATCGTCCCCGGAAAGTTTGCCCACGGGAGAGGTCCGCTTCGTCACTCCTTGCCCGAGCGTCCCACCGATGCAACCCACTTCGCCGACCGCCGCACTCACGCTCGCGGACGGCGTCTCCCGTCGCGAAGCCCCCCCAGCCGAGCTCCGATCGCCGTCGCCTCGCGCTCGTCGTTCGTTCGCCCGATCTCGACCTCATCTCTCCCTATTTTCTCTTCAGTCGATCTCTCCCTCTCTCTATAAATTTTGTTTTTAATTTAATTAATTAATTAATTATTTATTTTTCTTTTAATTCTTTAATTCCAATTAATTCATTATATTGTTACTACACTAATTTAAATCTCGTTTTCACTCAATTAAAGTCCTCTTTAATAATTTAATTAAATCCTTCATTTAATCAAATTATTCTCAATCCAAGTCTAATTCTCTATTTATTCCAAATATCGTTTGATGACGATTGACGATTACGTCCTTGATAATACTCCGATAATTATTCAATTAAATCCGAATATTCCAATTCACTTTCTAATTATCCTCATTAAATTCTGATATAAAAGTTCGGGGTATTACACAGGTCATGTGGATACTCCTAAGTCTACTTTAGGTTATTTAATTACATTTGCAGGTGGTGCTGTTTCTTGGCAATCAAAGTTGCAAAAATGCATTGCACTTTCTACAATAGAGGCAGAGTTTATTGCAGCAACGGAAGCTTGTAAAGAGTTGCTGTGGATGAAAAAGTTTTTGGCAGAACTTGATTTCAAACAAGAGAGGTATGTTCTATTTTGTGACAATCAAAGTGCCATTCACCTTGCTAAGAATTCTACTTTTCATGCAAAATCGAAACATATCGATGTGAGATATCATTGGATTAGAGATGTACTTGAAAGGAAGTTGTTGGAACTTGATAAAGTTCACACCAATGATAATGGCTCGGATATGTTAACAAAAGCACTAGCAAGGGACAAGTTTGAAAAGTGTTGTTTGCTTGCCGGCATGGCAACTCCCTCCACATAGCCGAAGGGGGAGTTTGTTGTGTTCGGCTAGTGGGCAGAACAAGGGGCCCACACCCTTATTAAATGAAGAGAAAAGTTTTAATAAGGAGAGTGAGAAGCCTACACGGTAGAAGAAGTGAGAGAAGAAAAATAGCAAATAGAAGAGAAAGAAGCAATGGAAAGAAAAGAGGGAGAGGCAGATTCAAATTTTTACAGGGCAGCCTCGGAAAATCTCCATTTTCTGGCGTTCGGACCGTTGGATCGAAGTGAATATTTGACAGCGTGTTCGTGACGTCTTGGGTAACATTCTGAACAGTGAAGATCGTCGTCTGAGTTCTCCAAGGCAGCAGGTTAGGGTAAAAACGGGACTGCACTTTCGGTAACCCTAGGTTTATCCTCTTTTACGGTTTTTTTGTTATCTACCAAGATTAGATTGTTCAATCTTGATGATTATTGTATGCCTCTAGTTTGTTGAACTAGAGAGAACTTTGGTGTATCCATTATTATTGTTATAGTGGAAGGTTTGATTAAGCGGCCTACGGGTCCCGTGGTTTTTACCCGATTTGGGGTTTTCCACGCTAAAATTGCTGTGTTGATTTGATTAGTTGTCACTCGACTGTTATTGTGTATGCGGTGTTTGTTTTGTGATTTAGATCAGGTTCTAAAGATTGGAAAATCATATTCCGCATATTTGATTTAAGGTGATTTTTCTCAACAGAATTTATAATACACTACTCCACCATAAAGGTAGAAGGTCCATCTGATTTCTGTGCAAAGAAGAAGAATTTGAAGTTTGGTGGCTGACCACCAGAAGCCGCATGATGTATGCACTGGACATCCTGGACCAAATAAAATTTTAATTGAATATTCAACACCAAAAGAGGGAAAAACTATTGTAACGTTTACATATCCAAAATAACAAATTGAAAGTTCATTTATGAGAGTCATTAACTCAGAACCTGATGCTCAGCTAAATCTATTGCAGGCAATGGAAATTCACAGAATTCACATGTGACAATCCTTTGGGTGCAATTTTCACCTTTATGAATAGCTAAGCCTAAAATTTCACGCTCTACTGTTGCACTGCACAGTGAACAGGGTACCTGCTCAAAAGCACCAATATCAGTGACTGAAAAACATTTATATTTACACATTATTTTTTACATTGACATCAAATAGCAAATCTCCAACATGAATGAATAGAAATTGCTATCCGGAGAAATAAACTCACAATCCTCCACTAAGGCCGAGGGGATAAAACCTCTTAGTTATTGCAAATATTTAATCTATAATCACAGCAAATCAAGACATGACCGCCTTAGCAAAGATCATCTTTGCATACAATATATATGCCAGTTCAAGAATACAAGCTCCATAATAAGCTGGCTCACTTTGCCTAAGTTGTGAGACCAGAAAATCAGAAATCCTTTCTTATTCGATTTTTTAATGGATTCTTGACATAAAAAATCATACGCCTAGCCTAAGAAAGTAATATGCAAATATCAGAGAAAGAGAAGAGAATCACTCATAAACTGGTCGAATTTTAACCATCTTCTCTTGTAACAGCAGAAATTTACCAAGAACAGACAATCTTTCGCAGCAAAAATTTAAGCATACACATTTACAAAAAAAAAAACCACTCGGCAGATACATAACACCAAAATTTTTCCAATGTGTACGTACCCTATGTGTATCTTCCTCAGAAATAGAAGAATCGAGCTGCAAAGGGGATGCCAGATGAGTGTCTTCGATCTTCGCAGAGAAGGGATCATCTTCGCAGTGCAGGGGTTTGCAGAGCAGGGTTCATCTTCGCCCAGCCGGAGGTCGCTTCGCAGAGTCGGGCTTTACTTCAAGCCGTTGTCGTCGTCTTCGTCTTCGCCTTCGTGCTTCGGAGAGAAGAGGAGCGACCCGCGTTGGAGAGGAGAGGAGAGAGGAGCTGCCGGAGGTTTCTGGAGATTAGAACAGATGCACTAAACAGAAGGTGCCAGATGATAACCCTGCATAGTACAGGGTGTTAATTGAAGCTTTTAAAACCCTTGTTATTTTTATGTTGGTTATTTTTATCTGACACCCTGAACTATGGATATTTTTTATCTATCACCTTAGGTTTAAAATTTACAACACATTCTGTGTAACGCTGTTTGTTTTAATCTGCAGAAGCCCTCCCAGCAGCTCTCTCCTATCCTATTCACACTCTCTCGCTCCTCTTCTCTCCGAAGCACGAAGGGGAAGACTGAAGACTGTTACGGAGGTGATTAAATATTAGAAGCTTCAGATAAGGGTAAAAGAGGTGGAGACCGTTACTGACAGTTACTTCTCGGGGGCGAGTTATATTAGCATTAGTTTAACTCTTTTTACAATAGAGTTTTACGTACAAAACAAGAGCTCTGTTTGCGGTGCAAGAAACAAAGGTTAATAGAGTGCTACAGTGAGATATTGACGTCCAGATAGAGAGTGGGTCTCAGGTTTGCGCTCGGAGTTTCTTGGTTGCTTCTGCATGTATGGAGTTGTATCTGTAATGTTTCATATCCTTGAGTATTAATAAAAGTTGGCATCTTCACCCGTGGATGTAGGATGATTTTGTCCGAACCACGTAATTCCTTCGCGTCGTATTATTCTTCATATTGTTTTCTGTTATATTCGTCTATGCGATCGTCAATATTGTCTGGTTTGTTTAGTCGAACAACAATTGGTGCGGTGAGCGTGGATCTTGGATTCTTATTCAATCTCGGTTAAAAGAATTGGATTCTTGCTGATTGTTTTGGAAGCCTGCTGTTCAACAAGAATTCATGGCAAAGTTTGAAGTCGATGAGTTCATGGGAAACAACGACTTTAGCCTTTGGCGAGTGAAAATGAAAGCTCTGTTGGTACATCAGGGAGTGGCTCAAGCTATTGACGAAGCTGCTATGAAAACAATGCAAGAATCAGACAAGATCAAGGCAGATGATATTGAAGCAAAGGCTCACAGTGTGATACTTCTAAGCCTGGGTGATGAAGTCTTGCGAGAAGTGACAGAGGAAAAATGTGCATTCTCGGTTTGGATGAAACTTGAAACCCTTTATATGAAAAGATCCCTTGCCAATCGTCTTTACCTCAAGAAAAGATTATATACACTCACGATGGATGACTCTAAAGAAATGTGACGGCATGTAGATGACTTTAATAAGATCATACTTGATCTTAACAGCATCGGGGTAAAGGTTGAGGAGGAAGATCAGGCAATAATATTGTTGAGCTCTCTGCCTAAAGTGTATGAGCACTTCGTCGACACTATGTTGTATGGGAAGCAGACTCTGACGATGTCTGAAGTAAAGGCAGCGTTAAACTCAAAAGAACTTCAAAAGAAGTCTGATATAAAGGAAGCAGAAGGAGAAGGCCTCACTGTCAAAGGCAGGTCACAAACCAGAGAAGGAAAACCCTCAAAGGGCAGGTCCAGATCCAAATCTAAAGGTGCCGGAAGTGCTTCTTTTGTAATAAAGAAGGACACTACAAGCGAAATTGCTATGAATGGAAACGGAAGAAACATGACAGAAAGACAGAAAAGGGAGAAGTATCTATTGTGCCTGATGGCTATGAGTCATCGATGTTCTTGTAGCTTCCATCACAGATTCAAGTGAAGCTTGGATCCTTGACTCAGGTTGTTCCTTCCACATGACACCAAGGAAGGAATGGCTGCAAACTATTGCAGCAAATCAGGTGGCAAGGTCCTGCTGGGAAACAATCATGCTTGTCAAGTTGAAGGTGAAGGCATGATACAAATAATCATGCACGATGGATGCCTTAGAACCATTCAGAATGTGAAGTACGTTCCCTAATTAAAGAGAAACCTGCTCTCAATTGGGATGCTTGATAAGTCTGGATGCATTATAAAAATTGAAAAGGAAATAATGAAGATCCAGAAAGGAATCCTCACGGTAATGAAAGGAGAGCTACACAATGGTCTTTATGTGCTCCAAGGCAGGACACTGACCGGGAAGGCTGCACATGCCAGCATTGATCAGATTAGAAACGGTGATCTGTGGCATATGAGGCTGGGACATGTGAGTGAGAAGGGCCTGGCTGAACTTCAGAAACAGAAATCGCTGAATGAGAAGGAACTATCAAGCTTGCAATTTTGTGAGACCTGTGTCCTGGGCAAAAGTACGCGGGTCAGTTTCAACAAATCTACCCATAGAACAAGCGGAGTGCTAGAATATATTCACTCTGACTTATGGGGTCTAGAAAGAGTTGTTTCAAAAGGAGGTGCCTAATATTTTCTATCGATCATCGATGATTACTCACGAAAATTGTGGGTATACTGCCTGCAAACAAAGGATAAGGTATTTGAGACCTTCAAGCTATGGAAGAAAATGGTTGAAACTCAAACAGGTGCAAAGGTTAGGAAACTTCGAACTGATAATGGAATGGAGTTTTGCTCCAATATGTTCAATGAATTTTGTAGCCTGGAGGGAATAGTTCAGCACCGAATCGTGGCACACACTCCTCAACAGAATGGTTTGGCTGAACGCATGAATAGAACCATTTTGGAGAGAGTGAGGTGTATGCTACACACAGCAGGATTGCCAAGAATTTTCTAGGCTGAAGCTGTCACCACCGCAGCTTATCTAATAAACTTGTGCCCCTCCTCAGCCCTTAACTTTAAAACACCGTTCGAGATGTGGCACAAGTATCCTATGAGGTATGATATTTTGAAACCATTCGGGTGTTCAGCATACGCTCACACTAAGCAGGACAAACTTCAACCCCGTGCCAAGAAATGTATCTTCTTGGGATATCAAGAAGGAACAAAGGGGTATAGGCTCTGGTCTCTTGAACCTGGACAGAACAGAGTCATCATCAGCCGTGATGTGGTTTTCAATGAAGTTGAATTCCCTTATAAACACCAGAGTTTTGCTGAATCAGAAAATCAGGAAAAAGGGTACCAGACTGCTCAAATTGAGGTGGAGCTCAATCAAGATAATCTGGAAAGTGATTATCAATCTTTTCATACAGAAACTGATCCCCTGCCTACTCAGGAATGTGATGAAGATCAACCGATAGATTATCAGTTGACAAGAGACAGAACAAGGAGAATTGTAAAACTAGTGCAAAGACTGGGATATGCAGATATAATTGCATATGCTCTTATGGTTTCAGCTGATCTAACTAATGCTGAACCTGTCAGCTTCTCAGAGGCAATGTCATGCAAAGACAGGGAGAAGTGGATTACTGCAATGAGGGAAGAGATGGAATCCTTGGAAAGAAATCAAACCTGGTCTTTGGTAGAAAAACCAAAGGGTCAGAAAATAATTGGAAGTAAATGGATTTTCAAGTTCAAAGAAGGAACTAACAGTGGAGAAGAACCTAGATTTAAAGCAAGGCTAGTGGCCAAAGGTTTCTCTAAGAAAAAGGGAATTGATTTCAACGAGATATTCTCACCCGTTGTAAAGCAGACATCAATCAGAGTTCTCCTATCTTTGGTTGCAGTTCAAAATCTGGAACTAGACCAAATGGATGTAAAGACGGCATTTTTACATGGAAATATTGATGAGAAGATTTATATATGTCAGCCTAAGGGTTTCCAAGTAGATGGTTCAAATAAAGTGTGTTTATTGCACAAGTCGTTATATGGGTTGAAACAATCCCCTCGGTTATGGAACAAGAGGTTCAATGATTTTATAACAGGCATTGGCTTCATCAAAAGTGACTTTGATCACTGTGTGTACCGGAAGACATTTTCTACTGAACTAGAGATATTTGTTCTTCTGTACGTGGATGATATCCTCATTGCTGCAAAGAGCACATCTCTCATATCTGATTTGAAGAAACAATTAGGAAATGAATTTGATATGAAAGATATGGGTGCAGCAAAGAAAATTTTGGGTATTGAAATATCCAGAGATCGAAGCCAGAATGTGATTACACTGTCTCAGAAAAGTTACCTACAAAAGGTACTTAACAGATTTGATTTTGATAATATCAAGTCTGTTATGACGCCACTAGGAGCTCACTTCAAGTTGAGTCATCAACAGAGTCCAATCAGTGAAGAAGAATGGAAGACCATGGATAGAATACCATATGCTAACATCCTGGGCAGTATAATGTATGCCATGATCTGCACACGGCCGGATATAGCATATCCTGTAAGTGTTATCATTCGCTATATGGCAAACCCCGGCATACAACATTGGAATGCTTTGAAATGGCTATTAAGGTACATTTCTGGATCATTAGATATGGCTCTAGTCCTTGGTAAATGGACGCCAGGTGAAGAGGTCTTAACTGGATATGTAGATGCAGACTTTGCTGGATGCATTAATACTAAGAAATCGACCTCAAGTTATATTTTTACAGTTTATGGTGGAGTTGTAAGTTGGAAGTCCTGTCTTCAGAAGGTTGTAGCTTTGTCTACAACGGAGTCAGAATACTTATCTGCTTGTGAAGGCGTCAAGGAAGCTCTTTGGCTAAAGGGATTGACAAAGGATTTTGGCATAGATAGCTCAAATGCTTGTGTTTACTGTGATAACCAAAGTGCATTGCATCTGATTAGAAATCCCACGTTCCACGACCGAACAAAACACATTCAGGTAAAGTATCATTTTATTCGTGAGGTCATTGCTCAAGGTCAAGTTCAAATGCGGAAAGTGGACACTGAAAATAACCCTGCAGATATGCTTACTAAAGTGCTTCCTGTAAACAAGTTTAGGCATTGCCTAAACCTGTTGAACGTACAAGTATAAATCCAGACAGATGGTGATGAATGGGTGCCTAACTTTCTAATATGTAATCAAGGTGGAGATTGTTACGGAGGTGATTAAATATTAGAAGCTTCAGATAAGGGTAAAAGAGGTGGAGGCCGTTACTGACAGTTACTTCTTGGGGGCGAGTTATATTAGCATTAGTTTAACTCTTTTGACAATAGAGTTTTACGTACAAAACAAGAGCTCTGCTTGCAATGCAAGAAACAGAGGTTAACAGAGTGCTACAATGAGATATTGACGTCCAGATAGAGAGTGGGTCTCAGGTTTGCGCTCGGAGTTTCTTGGTTGCTTCTGCATGTATGGAGTTTTATCTGTAATGTTTCATATCCTTGAGTATTAATAAAAGTTGGCATCTTCACCCGTGGATGTAGGACGATTTTGTCCGAACCACGTAATTCCTTCGCGTCGTATTATTCTTCATATTGTTTTCTGTTATATTCATCTATGCGATCGTCAATATTGTCTGGTTTGTTTAGTCGAACAACAAAGACGATGACGACGGCAAAGAAGCAAAGCCCGACTCTTCGAAGCGACCTCTGGCTAGGCTCTGCGAACCCCTGCTCTGCGAACCCCAGATTTTTTCTTGGCAGACCAATTAATCAGCCAGGTTTGTCGAATGAGCTATCTTCTATTTGAATCAACTAGATGTTGTCTTTCCTGGTTTGAAGGAAACAATCGATAAAGGCCATTCTTCTATCTATTGTAGGTGCAAGCATTTCGAAGTCTGGAGTTTTATATCTGCTATTATGGTTGGGGAGACTTTGAACACAGACAGAACACTCTGCGAACCCCTGCTCTGTGTCATGCCCCTTTTCTTATGGGGCCTAACGGGCTAGGCTCGATGGGAGGCTTCTGGGAGGCCTCCCCAATGCGCACGGGGCGTGCATCGTTTGGACGTGGGACGTTCAGACAAGACAAGGTTCGGACAAGAGTGTTCGGACAAGGGCGGCAATGTTCGGACAAGGGCGGCAATATTCGGACAAGATGGCGACATTTGGACAAAGTTATCCAAACTCGGACAGGGCAGGCGGCGCGCGCGACCTCGCCACGCTGGCATCCAGACAGCGCCAAGCGGGCGTTCGGACAGCACCGAGAAACACGGACCCGTGTCCTGACTGCGCACGCTGACGGGCCAGCAGGAGGCTGGGCCACGCAGTGTGCCCGACTACGCCAGGTGGGCTTCGGACAGCGCTAGGCGGACTTCGGACAGCACCAGGCGGGCTTCGGACAGCGCGCACAGACGGGCATGGCGAGCTGGGCCGTGCGCGCGCTGGGCTGGGAGAGCGCGCGCCCGCGGATAAGAAATGCATTCGAAATGCATTTGAAATCTGATCAAATTCTAAAATGGTGGATCTGAGCATGGCGTGGCAGCAGCTGGGCAATGCATGCATGTGGACCCTACATGCATTTTGTGGCATCCAATGGGAGCGAGCCACACTTGATGGATGAGGTGTTTTTATCCATTCAAATTGTGTTATCCAAAGGTGTTTCAAACATTCAAATTGTGTTATCCAAAGGTGAGACAATACGGACCAATGGAAGAGAGCCATCGAGGAGGATGATGCAACTCGACCAATGGGAGGAACCATCGAGGAGGATGATGCAATACGGCCAATGGGAGGAAGCCATCGAGGAGGATGACATAACTCGGCCAATGAGATGAAGACTAATCACCATTTTGTAATCTAGGAGATTAGATGGATGTGTTAGCCTATAAATTATGACCTTGAGGCACCAAGCAAAGGAGTTCGATCTATATAGAAAGGTGGATCTATCCTTGTGCTTTTGTGGTGTTCCTTGGTAGAGAGTATTTTCCTTGGTTCTTTTATTGGGAATAGAAAGAACAGGTTGGGGGTGGGACTCCCGTAAAGCGATCGGATCATCACAAACAGGTGACATTTGTGGGTTGAAGTTCTTGTATTCACAACAAGCAAGAGCTTGGGAAGGCTGGCCGGAGTGGGACTTCGGCGCCATCACACATTTCGTACCAATTCCGCGGGTCGAAAAATTTGAGTGTGACATCTGCGAACCCCTGCATTGCGAAGACGATCGATCCCCTTCTCTGCGAAGATCGAAGACACTCGTCTGGCATCCCCTTTGCAGCTCGATTCTTCTATTTCTGAGGAAGATACACATAAGGTATGTAGTTCGACTATTTGTAATCTATGTATAACATACACAAAAACAATTTCATCTGGGAAGTAAATGTCTTTGAATACCTTTAAATTTTTTTTCCCACTTCCTCATAGTCAGTTCAAACTTTTGCACATTAATCAATGTGCTGCATGTACATAAGAATGATCTTCAGATGATCAAAATTTTACTATCCTTCTCCATGTCAAGCACGATAAAGTCTGCTAGAAAAGTAAATATGTTGACCTTGATGAAAACATCTTCACTGAAGTCTCTTGGGTAGGTGAGAGAGATATCCGTTAGTTGCAAGGTTATATTAGTTGGTTTGACTCCTTTTAGCATGAGTTATTTGTAGATGGAGAGTGACATTAAATTGATGAAAGCATATTCCATTCAACTTTTCGACTTTAATCTCATTTTTATTTACTTTACATGCTTGCAATACTTTAAATCCCGTACAACGTGTTTGATTTAACCATTCGAGTTTAAACGAGATACCAACCTTAGTCCATGATATAAATGCTTTTGTAGACGATGTTGAGTTCCGTTTATCAGCCTTAAAACCTTTCCTTTTAATTCGTTTCTTCCGATGATGCATAAACGCCGCAGTATACCGTAATTTGATTTTAGAGAAAAAATATTCGAGAGAGATCTTTTGTTCGTTGGTTAGAATGAATTCTATAATTCTCCCTTCTGTGATTGAAAGAAGACACCCGTACAAAAGTAGGGGTGTTCAAAACCGAACCGAACCGACGAACCGAACTGAAACCGATCAAAAAATAAAATGGAATAAGGTTTTTTCTATTAAAAAAACCGAATAAGGTTCTCTTTTGTAAGAACCGAGTGTTTTGGTTCGGTTACCGGTTTTAGTTTTTCAAAACCGAAACCGAACCACATAAATACGTTTATAGTGTTTTTTTGTTTTTAAAGTTCCGTATTCGGTCATTCGTGCCTCAACCTCTGAAGTGATTTTAGCTCCAAAAGACCTAATAACTATTTTTTGGATAAAATTTTGTTTTGAAAAGAGAAGAGGAAGAATAATTTTGTTGTTATTAATTATGTTTTTATAATTTTTATACAATTTTTATTATAATATTTGAAAAAAAAATTAATAAAGAAAAAACCGAAACCGGAACCGAGGTTTTAAAACCGAAACCGACTCGGATCTGATTTTTCTAAAACCGATTCCAGTTTTGTAATTTTAAAACCGAAACCGACTAATTTGGTTTGATTTCACATCAAAACCGAACCGAACCAAACCGTGAACACCCCTATACAAAAGGCAACTCTCCATACATGCCCTTTTGTTCGTGTCTTTTCAATCACGTCTCTTCAACTATACGTTATACAATTTTAATAAGGTTAAAGTGAGGGAATTAAAACCCAATTAACTTAATGTCTTTAATGCTTAATAACCATCACATTAAACACATTAATATTAAGTCAATGTAACATTAATTAACATGGACCATACTTATATTTAGATTATAGTTAAATAATCTAACAATTGATACTTGATGGAAGATCAGATCGTAAGAAAGGAGTTTGATGGAAGGCACAGAATATAAAAGTATACTGAGAGAGAAAGGAGTTTGATGGTTGGTATGCAAGAAAAAATTATTTTGCGTGAAAATAGATTATGTCTGATTAGAAAAACTTAATTGGAAGAGTTTCTCTTGCCTTAATTTCTTTGAGGTTGCTTAATGGTTTGAATTTGGTTCATCAAAAGTGCATGTTAGATTCATGACATTCATGAATAGATTCGTCTGATTTCTTGTTTTGTTTCAGATACGTGAGGATCTACCAGACGAGGAAGAGGAAGAGGAAGAGGAAGAGGAAGAGGAAGGAGAGTGTGGGTTTTGTTTGTTCATGAA